>VWZW01000995.1:710454-773565 GCA_013397115.1 Edolisoma coerulescens
ACCCCCATTTCCAAAACCAGGCCATGCAAATCCAATACACATGGTCATAACTCAATGTCTTTTAAGAGAAAGTAAGGTAGGTATAAGAAGTTAATTTACACCACAGTAGAAAGCTTCACACCATAATAGGGAGTAAATATGATTTATTATGTAAAGAATTTAGCCTTGAGAGTCTGAATTCAACTGCTTAGAGTCTTTTAATACCTAGTGCCTCGTGGCAACACATTCAATACAGTGAAAATAAAATAAGGTGACTGATAGGAGCCTGTAACGGCATGAGTGGAGGCCACATAAGATCGTTTCAAGCTGCTAAGTGTCCTGGTTCTAATTGTAATCACCTGCATCTTACCTCTATTCAATGCCTCATCCAAGAAGAAATAAATACTCCAGGCTTATGTACTTTGCTATGAAAATAACCCACATAGCTTACATGAAAGCTTTAGCTTTTGCCATGTTCTAGTCATGGCAGTGGCAGCTGCACTTGGTACTGCTTGACTACTGTATTTATTTGTGCCAGAGCTACCAATGTTGTACATTATTGAAGCATTGATTAACCTGAACATACTGTTGGACCAGTGTGCTCCAAAGGGCCAGAAGGCTTCCCTGGTTTTCATGCTTTGAGGAACATAATGTGGTGACGCTTTGAGGACTGGGCTGGGCTGGTAACCAGAAAGCCAGTACATTTCAGTATCCTGGGGGTGCAGTGATGAAGCAGCAGTGCTGGCTAGGTCACTTGGCATAGGTGATCAGGCTGTGCTCAGTGTGGAATTGTTTACCTGGCTGGTAATGTTGTCCCAGAAAATCATACAGTCAAATTTTTTTCAGTCCTATGCCTTTTCAGAATTTAATCCATTTCAGACCATGTCAATCCAGAGGCATAGTTGTCTTACTTTCTGTTCTTCATAAATGGTTTCCTACTAAATTAAGACGTTGATAGATAATTGAGAGTTTCGGGGGTTGCTTGTTAGGAACTTTGTTCACCCATTTATTTGTTGTAGTATGTGTGATTGTTTATTATGCCATGCAATTTGACATATAGACCAGAAAAGTGGAGTTGCTGAGTTATTCTTTGTAATCATTATATTTCTAAGGCAGGGCCATTAGCTGCTCATAATATGGACTTGTGCTCAGCAATGCAGTAAATTAAGCTGATGGATACTACATTGTTGTGTTGTTCATATTGCCCTGTACTTTGTAAATTGTGGGATTTAATTATGTCCTAATGATTGTTTTTATATAGCTGCAGTGATACTATCAGGCATTCATCCTACATTCACTAGAGACTCACTGTTTTCCATGATCAAAGCTAATTTTCTCTTTAGACAGGTCAGTCTTGTTTTATTAGTTAAACTAGAGGAAGAGATGTGCAAAGGTCCAGTATGTTTCATCTGATGAGAAGAATGTTTTTTTAAACATGTCTTAGACTCTCTAATTCCAAGATTTATTTCAAAAGCACTTCATGGGAAGCAAACAAAAAATTCAAGTCACCTAAAATACATTTTTGCCATGATTTTTCATATTGGAAGGCCAAATCTTTGTTTGGCCTGCAGACTACTCTCTTACCTCTTATGTTCAGTAGAAAGAAGATGGCAGAATTACCATTAGTGGACTGGTTTAGAATGATCTTATAGAAAGAAGCAATTCTGAAATGCTAAATCCTCTTTGAGAACTGTTTCTTCAAGCGTCATAGTTAGGAGGTCCTTAACATCCCATTGCATCTCATGGTTGACAGGTGAAGTATTTCCAGAGTTGTTTTTTTCCTTAAACAGAAATAGGCAAGGGACTATTTGCCTATTGTCTTGGGGAAAAAAAAGTTGCCTCCGTTCTTATTCTCTGCTTACAGCTTAAAGAGAAGTCGTCTTTATACTCAAAGTTTATTCCTGAAGATCTTCCTGTGTGCATGCTAGTGTTTCAATGCGAAGTAGACAGTAGGATAATAGTAGGGATCACTTTAGTTTTCTGGGATGCTGGGGCCTAGATTAGTAAGGTGATTCCTTGTATTCCCCATATATGTACCCTTTCCTCGGTCCGTTTCATTATACCCTCTCACACAAAAAAAGTGCAGTTGAACCAGTTCACTTGTTTGGCCTGCTGGCTGCGCATTGGAATATGTTCCGTCGAAGTCTCATCTTTTAATGCTCCTGTGAACAGTAGTACAGCAGTGCACCATCTGCACCCAAGACTATTCATCTGATAATGTCTTAGAAACCAAAACATTATGAAGTCTTAAGCAGACAAGAAGCGTAAAGCTTGACATAATGTCTTCTGCATTTTTTCAGTGAAGCTGTTCTGTAACATCTGCCTGATGCTGGAATAAACTATGCAATTAATCTAACAGTTCTAAGGACAAAGGGATGTGAGAGATCAGAAGCGAGCATATAAGGTTACCCCTTACCCTTTAGCAGCCATATGTTGAAATCTCTTTTGTGCAAGGCACAGTTCAGGCATGGGGTATGCAGTTTCACAGTCTAGGCACAGTATCTCTGCCATGGAGCTGAAATATGAGTCAGTTTATCCAAAGACTGCTGTCAACAGATACGTTTTATGTGTCCAACCTACCATGGATGACATCTGTTCTGTGGAGTTTTGCAGGGTATTGTGTCACTTGGCTTTAGGGTTGTTGGATGGGTACCTGTGTTAAGGTTTATGTTCTACCTCCATGGGTGGGTCTTCTGAAAAACTGGAGATTACACCAAATGTACAAGCTTTGAATGACATCTATAAAATTGAAGAGCACCTGCCATATCTCTGTGGGACAGAACAGCTACATGCTCCATCTGCGTGACTCTGCAGACAGAATCTGTTTCACTAAATTACATTGGAATTAGATGGTTTGCATGGGGCCTACACATTTTCAGAAGCACCCTTACTTTACATTTTTATTGTATTCACAAGACTTACCAGTATGTTTATAATAAAGTAAATCTCAGTTAACCCATTAGACAGGTCTGGATGGGCTTCTGAAAATTATTTTTGTTGAAATAGAGACATGACCATTTTACTGCTACGAGTCTTGTTTGTCTGCTTCTGTTAAATACAGTGATTGAAATATATTTGAATCTGAATGTATGCTTCCATTGCAAGTTAGGTCTTTATTTTTCCATATTTAGGACATTACAAATTTTGTGTGTTGTTTTGCCTACTTTATTTTGTTTCAGTGAGTAGTGGAAAATACAGTGCCAGTGTCCATATTTGTTTTATAATAAAGAAGTTGGAGCTTAAAGAAACAGAAGAATGATGATGCTTAGCAGAATTTGGAAAATCCTGATTTTCTGGCAGTAGTAGATTTTCCATTGCAATTATAACTGGTATATTCAGTATTTGAAGTTTCTTCTGTATTTTATCATGTTCCTTTATAGTGACCATGTTCTCCAAATTCATATATCACTTATACCACACTTCTCATGCCAGTTTAAGCAGGTGTATTAAAGAATGAATAACAGAATGAGTAGTGGTTTTTATCTTGAATTCTCATGTATGCCATATCAGTATGGCTCTGACCTAAATGGAGCTAATGTCCTTTTATTTTAGAGCAAGCAGGTGAAGAATTGCATGATAGGTTCTGGTCTTACAGGCTGTCTAACTTGTAGTATGTTGTCCTGTTGTTAAAACAGGAAGTCCACAAGAAGAATAATCCTCTAATTGCACGTACTCCCACACACATGCAACAATTTAATAACTGAACCTGTCTGAACATGATTATGTAAAGGGCAGCAAATGTAGGTGGTTTACACTATCTTTGTATATTTGCCTGATTGTTTTCCATAGTTAAACCTAGGGTTAGAAACGCAATAGAGACAAAATGGGGTGTGGCCAGCAGCCTTTGCTTTAGTGTCTGCCTGTCATCCTTCTGAATTGTTGTTTAGCGGACACTTAAACCAAAGCCTGATGCAGTTCCTGGATGAGTGAAGAAAAGAAAGAAAAAAAAAAAGTGTAAGGCATTGAAGAGGGTGTTTTGAAATGAAGAAAGGAATAGAAGGTATAGAAATTCCTTTCAAAGAACAATAGAGGAAAGCATTTCAGAATTTGGCCTGATCTTACAGCATCAGTGAGATGTGTGTTTTCTGCATGTGAAGCAGTGTGTCTGTTCATTACCATCCAATTGGCTGTAATCATGACAACTGCAGATGTACCTCCCATGTTTTGCACCTTGGTACTCAGATGTTATTGGTGGCTCCTAAACAAATACCCATAGTTGAAGTTTCCAGTCTTACTGACACCAGAGTGATGGTCTTCAAGACAGTGACAGTGACTCAAAAAACTGCTTGCTCAGAAACTTGGTTTTATGGCTTGTTATCCTGGATTCTCACTCATTTTTCTAAAGAAAATTTGGACTTCATTCTCTGCTGTGCTAGGATGGGGATTCAGTCTTCTCAGTTAGTCACCTGGGTGGCATTCTTTTCAGAGGACAGATGTATTATTATTTGGGAGTACTCTTGGGATCTGTGGTGATTGCTGCCTCAAAAATCCTGATGGCATCTGCCTCTCTAATAGCAGATATTGTGTGTGATACAGCTGGGTATACTCAAATAATTTGGGACTGGATCAAAACCATAAATGTATGGAATGCATGAGTGGCAAAAGATGTAATTGAACTGGGATAATGAATAGCAATTTCCTAACCATTTGTTATGTCACAATTAGAATGATGAAAGCATGCTAGAGGAAAGTAGGTCTAAGGTTGTTTTGGGTTTGTGCCAATTTAGGAATAAATTACAAGTGCTAAAATCTATGGAATTTAATCAGTATTTTCAGTGTTGTTAAGGATTCCACCAAATTCTAACGGATAAAATAAAATGTTAGAATAAATATAATACAGTTATGTAACAGAAGTGCTAAATATATAGTGAAAAAAAGATCTAGCACCATTATTTGTATGTGTTGAAGAATGTATGTCTCTGGCAGGAAGCAGGAGAGGGAAAGAGATAAAAGACATGGGCATGGGGACATTCAAAAATACAACAAATACTCTTGTTTCTGTTATGATGTGAGAGAGCGCATAGCATCTAGGCCATGGTCTGGATGGTTGGGTAAAAAACCTGTTGCTGATCCAAGAGCTTCCCATTTGGAAGAATGCACAGAAGTGAGGAGAGAACTGCAGTAGGGTAGAAGCCTCAGGCGCTGATCAAGCAATAAGTGATGTTTTGGGAGGATATTCTTTGTTGTTGTTTTTCTGCAGTTAAATACAATTAAATTGGATGTATGAATTATTATTTGGGTAAGGTTCTCCAAATTATCTGCAAAGGTTGTATTTTGTAGTCTTCCTTGTTTTTCTTTTAAGTCAATGTTTCACCAGTGGAATATTTACTCATAATAAAGTGCCCTATATTCAGATTCTCAGATTGGGGGTGACCTGTTAAAAGAATAAGAAGACTCAGATTGAGTGCAGGTAGTGCAGACAGTACAGGGCTGTTTACCCCAATGACTTCTCCACCATTTTGGTGGCTTTTCCTGCTGATCTCACATGTTTTCTCTCTTCAGTGATCTTCTGGCTTTTGGGCTTTTTTTGGGTTGGGGTTTTTTGTTTGGTTTTTTTTGGTGGGGGAGAGTGGGGAGACGATGTTTTGGATTAGTGGTTTTGTTTGTGGGTTTCGTTTGGGTGCTTTTTGTTGGTTTTAGTGGTGATTGTTTGGGATTTTGGAGTTTTTTTGCTGTAATTACTTTGAACCAACCTCTGCTCCTGATGTCTTTAAGTGTCATGTGAGTGTGCCAGTCTTATGAAATTTTACTTTGAGGGAATAGGAATCTTACTGGTGAATCAGTTACATGCATGGTTCAGTGATATACTGAAGATGCTGTGAATTCTTCCACTGCTGTAACCACCTTTTGGTTTGGATGTGCCTTTGATAAGACAGCTTGTCTTGCAATATATTTTCCCAGCATCTACACTGTCTTAGAAAGTGCCAAGATTTCTATGCTTTTAACAGTTCCCACTAAAATTCTTCTGCGAAGCTGTGGGATGAGATATGGTGGAAAGTGGCCTTAAAGTTTCAAGGGTTCCTGAAGAAACATCATCACAGAACCCCCCCTAATGATCTTTTAATTAGAGCAGCAAATAAAAGTTTGTAATGGTGTGCTCTGATTGGGACCTGAGACAAACAAAGACCTTCCTGTTGAGTCACAGCATGTGCTACACAAAAATGTACAAGTAGAAACAAGAAACTACCAGGCTTTCCTTTTTCTTGCTCAGAAATTGTTGAGGATATAGTGTGGAAAACATGATGCATAAATGAGTTCTGTAGAAGGAAGCTTAGCCACCTGACAACTCCTGCATTCAAACTGTGCCACCTTTCCAGTCAATTTTTGATAAAAATCAGCAATTGACTTTTGTTTAGAGCTAAACTGAGCAGTGCCAGGCTATGGGAAACCACTCTAGTGCACTGCACATGGAACCCCCCAGAGCTTGTCAGCTGTGCTTTCCCTGTGTGCTGGCAGCTGTGGCCACACAGGCAACAAGGAGCACTCATTTATTTGGCTTCAGAGTAAACTGCTTGCTATGGTCATAGGGGAAAGAACTCAACCCTTCTTGCTGGTTATGTTCATGTGCTGTATGGATAATGAGTTTTGTTCCTTTTTTTTGTAGTATTGGGTATTTATTGGCCACAGCTGTGGACAACTTGGTTTGAAAAGCAAGATCCCTAACTTTCACTGAAGGTAGTTTTCCTCTATTTACACCTTTTAAGAGCTTGGTCCTAAAGCTCTGTTACAGTAAATTTTTTGTGTGCATGGTTAGAAGGAGAGCTAGTACTGTGTGAGAGTTGCTCTGACCACAAACTGTAAAGAGTAATCAAATACTGTACTTGTGCCTATGAAGCGCTTTACCACAGGGATAAATTTATATTAAAAACTACCCAAACCCTTCTTCCAGATCAGTTTGTGAGTAGTTTTGTTTGCTTTGTTAAATTCCCACACCATGGGTTAAGCAGTATGCAGAAAAGGCTTTCAAAATAGTTTAGTTCACTAGAAAGGTAAAGCAGAGTCATAAACTGGGAAGTTACTTTTCAGTGTGTAGGGGAAGCAAGGTGGTTCCACAGCTGTTCTCTGGAGCATACTGCTAGGGCACTGCTTCTCCAGTGCTGGTACTTTATGGTCTGTGCAGAGCTATGAAGTCAATACAGTCCTGGCTAGTTACTATCTGCATTAAAGGGCAGCACATTTTTGCTATCCTGAAGTCTCCCCAGGTGAAAAATCCTTGTTACAGCAACAGTTAGTTGTATTGTCAACTGGAGAGGGGGCTGGCATTCCTCAGAGGAGGTAGTAATAATGCTTAAGTGTTCTTTCTAATATTGTTTGATATATGATATCTCTGACTTCCTTTACTTTCTTTCATATTTCAGATATCACAGATGGCAAGGAAAACAGGTTTTTTCCTCCAAGTGAGTCCTTCAAGACTGCTGATTTAGAGCTCTGGAGTGTGGATGGTTGCCCCACCGCAGGTATTCAATTTCTATCTAGCAGATTCTCTTTTTTTTCAGCTGTGCATGGTATTAGGTCTTTTTGGCCAAATGATAAGTTGAACATGCTAAAGTTACATGGTGGGGAGCAGAATTATTCCCCAGAGAAAAATCTCTTCAGCCATCAAGTCAGTTTAGTCCTGCAAGTTAAGACCAATGTAGAAATCAACCCTATGGATGATTTATGTCTTTGAATTTTGAAACCACAGAAACTGCAACTAGACACTTATGACCCCACCACCACTTGCAGAGGCTATGCTATGTGACTGCATGCTGCTGAAGCAGTGGATCACTTGCCAAGTTGCAGGCTATGACTACACCATGCCCTTGACCTATAAAACTGTGAAATCATAAATCTGTGAAATCTTCTGCCTTCTTCAAAAGACATCTGTACAAATACCTTGCCTTTGTCTCCTTGGTATGGGTTTGAAAATGTCCATCTTGGGGTTCATCAGGCAGAGCATTGCCAACCGGGCAAGAGAGGGGATTGTCACACTCTGCTCTGAACTGGGGCAGCCTCACCTCGAGTGCTGGGGGCAGTTTTGGGTGCCACAATGTAAGAAAGACATTGAGCTGTTAGAGAGTGTCCAAAGGAGGAATAGGAAGATGGTGAAGGGCCTTGAGGTGAAGCCATATGAGGACTGGCTGAGGTCACTTGGTCTGTCCAGCCTGGAGAAGACTGAGGGGAGACCACATTGCAGTTACAACTTCCTCTTGAGGGGAAGAGAAGGGGCAGACACTGATCTTTTCTCTGTAGCGACCAGTGACAGGACCCCAGGGAATGGCCTGAAGTTGTGTCAGGGAAGATTTAGGTTGGATGTCAGGAAAAGGTTCTTCACCCAGAGAATGGCTGGGTACTGGAACAGGCTCCCCAGGGAAGTGGTCACAGCACCAAGCCTGTGAGCTCAAGAAGTGTTTGGACAGTGCTCTCAGGGTCATGCTGTGACTCCTGGGGTTGTCCCATGCAGGGCCAGGAGCTGGGCTTGATGATCCTGATGGGTCCCTTCCAACTCAGGTGATTCTGTGATAATCAACTGTAGTTGCTGCCACTCTTCATATTGCTATATTGAGTACTTTGATCCAAACCATGGAAAGTCGACTTCTGTTATTTCATACATGCAGCTTTTCTGATAACCATGCAGAGCTGTATTTTAAAGTCAATGGATTGGGTTCTACAGCTGCTGGAGGTCCATTTCAAGACAAGGTTTCAGATCTATGGTATAAATAATTGGAAGATATTCACAATTAAATTATCACTTTTGAGTTATTTGTAGTTAATTTGAGGGGCTGCACTGACTCCCACATGATTTTAGGTGAGTTTTGTTTCTTAGCAACATGGAGTTAAGGGTAATTTTTTGTAACTGAAAGTCATCACATTCATGTTCAGATTTATCAGCGTTTCTTAGAAAGAGTGCAGTGCGCCAACTAAGGATGTCATAGCCTCCTTGCAGATCTTTGCTTTGGAAAATGTCTCTGATATCATGAACTTCTTAGGACAGTTGCTGAAGGCACTGTGTCCCCAATAGTGTGTCTCTGCTGCCCATCCTGCCACATTAACCTGAGCATTGGTAGGAGAAGCCAGACTAAGGCTAATGGGTCTGATTGGGTGTCAGCTGAACGTTTTACATCTTGTTTTCAGTGTGTTTGCTTGTGGCAAGTCCTGTTTTCACCATGGAGCGTTAGCTATTTGTCTCTGCCAGCATAGTGTTTGTAACTTGACTCTGCCATTGTATCCCTGGTTTTTTGCATGCTTTCCTTGGACAAGAAAATGAGTGGTTTTATTTGAAATGTCACTGAGATGGAACATATGATTTAGACCTTTTTCTTAAAGCAGGGCACATGCATGGTTTCCTAAAGCTAAGATTTAGACCAAAAATAAAACTGAATTTGGCCAGTGCATGCAGAGTAGGGCACCTGAAGTTCTAGGGCATAAACTACTGGCTTCTAGCAGATAGGCCATTTTATTGCCTTGTACAGAAAGGCCCTGGCATGTGGCCTCAGACCACGTTTTTTTGTGGGCTCATTTTTCTTTCCCTATCACTCATATGAATTGACTAGCATGTTCTCAACAGAATTGAGTAGACTTGGTTTTAGGCTTTCATATGGGAATTGCATGGATGATCTGATAGTGTCAGAGAGGGCAGGAAATATTTTAACTTTCTCAGAGTCTACTCAGTTGTGCCAGTGTTTTTAAAAGCCAGAATATAGATTTAGGATTTAAGCTGAACTGAACAAAGAGATTTTTGAAGTTCGACCACAGTTTGATAAGGACATCTTATTGTTTCGTAAAGGAGAGTTTTCAGAGTGTAACAGTAAAATTTTAGATCTGTTTTCTGAATTCATTATCAAAGCTCCCACTGAATGCAGCTTAGTCAACATTTCATCTTCAGGAATGGCTTGGAATCAGAAATTAAACAAGCTGGGGGAAACATGTATATTATCATAGAGAATCAAAATGTAATTCAAGTTGTGTCCTTTTCTCCTTCAAGGCTATTAAAATACTCCTACTCCTTTCATGTGATCTTCATATATTGTTTTTAAAGGAATGAAGGGTAACTGTTCTCTGTTGCCGCAGATGCTTCAATATGCACACTACAAAAGCTCAACTACCATCCACTGTTGTGGTGAGGTCTCTGTCCACAGAGACCAAGAGATTTTGTCAGAAGCAGGGTTAGTGAGCTGGTTCTAGAGGTCTTCATACCGCAGTTAGTAAGCTGACCCCCCCAGTCCACCAGTATGGTCAGCTGTACACAAGAGCAGTGATTGTAACAGCAGCTGGTGAAACAAGCCACATGCAGCTGTAAAGACTTCACTTTATTGGTGGTGGAAGGACGTAGCAGGTAACAGGGGCTTGACAACTGAAAGCAGAGGCTGTTTGTGTACTTAGAGAATGTGGTTTAGTGATTCAGGATTAGTGGTGTAGGATTCAATGTGCTTGCACATGTGCTACCAACACCTCAGACCAGTAAAAGCCTGTGAACCAAAGAGAGAACTGGAAAAAAACTGAGTGTGTAATAAAAAAAAACAGCATTCAAAGGGACTGTCAGAACTGCATGCTTCACTGTGATCTGTCACTGTCAGACTTCAGCCTCAGTAGCTGCCTGAGCTAAAGGGAGTTCCCAATCTGCCTTAAAGTTTGGGAGGTCTGAAATTGTCATGGCAAACGCTGTGATTCACTTAAGTGGCCATGGCTAAATAACCACTCCCATGGGGTTTTGGTCTATCTGTCACATCCTCTGCCTTCCACACACCTTTCCTTATGTTGTCCTTTTCCCTGCTCTGTGTGGCCAAACAGGATCAAAGAAGTTGATTGGCATGAAAAATCCATGGTTTTTTTAATTATTGCAGTTTATGTGTCACTGTCATACAGCTCCCTGCAAGGGGATGTATAAATGCCTGGGCCAGGTATCATAGGGGAGATGTGAAGAAGGTAGGAATGTGAAAGGAGAGAAGAGGAAGCAGGACTGAGTTTTCAGAGAAATAATGTAGCCTACCCTGCATGACTGTCAGTCTAGACCTCATATTCTTGGATAACAGGGGAACATAAGCTGAATTTCAGAGAAATCTAAGTCATGTATTTTTTGTAGTTTCTTTACTGTAGTTCTGAGAGATACTTATTTCAGTTCACCTTAAATTGTATGCTACAGGAAGTCCACGTTCCTAACTAGAATGCCATTGATGCTGTAACCAATATAAACCTGTAGTGAAGAAGTGTCAGGGTACTTTCAGTACCTTCATGGTGATCAGTGTTCTTTTACAGAACTTCAGAGGTGTAATTGTATTTAAGACTTGTAAAAGGCACTAGAATGATACTAGTTGAGAGGCAGTCCTCTGTTAAAACATAAACTTTTATCCCCATCGAGAAAAAACTTGCTTCATTTGCATTATTAAACAGCATTTATCATCTAAGATTTGAGCACTTATACCTGATTCTGCTGCTGTTGAACAGCTGATGCACTTTGTCGTAGAAATGACTGCTGTTTAAGTCAACTTCTAATTGTTTTGTACAACCAATTTTCCTAAAAGGAAAGAGGGGCTTCTCCGTCTGTATAGAAGGGAACTTTGTTGAAAGAACTGGAATTAAAAATTTGTAAATAAAGTATTGGGATACATAAATGCAATAGTTCTACCTAACATCACCTAATATGCTCATGGAAAATATGACGCTATGTTTAAGGCGTTAGTCTAAAAAGGACTAAAAACATTATGTATTATGCCCTGATGTAAGCTCAAGCTACTCCTACTCAATCATGACAGAGTGACTGACTGTTCTTTAGCCAACTATTATTTTTCAATTTTATCCTTATGGAAACCTCACTATTTTTGCAGAATCATAAATCATCATTTATTTCAGGCTGATCCAATTTAGTAACTGTTTATCTCTTGTTACATAGCTGCATTCATTTTTAAAGTACACAGTTTTATAGACAGTGATCCATTGTATCTTGCTTTCCTTTTCCAGTCTTTTACCTTAGAAAAGTATCAAAGGTTACTTATATTTACTCCATTGAACCTTAACACTTTGATTGAAATGAAATATGAAAACACTATGCTAATTTGTGTGATTGTTTACAATTGAGGGTTTTTGTTAGTCTTACAAAATCACTTGCTCCTTTTTTTTTTTTTCCATGCCCAGACAAAGCAAAGGCTAGTTATTGCATGTCAAAGGAATGGATATTGATATGTGTCAGAAGTGTTTCTGAATGTGAGAAGGCTTCTTTCTAATCCATACTTTCCACCTGAGTATCTTGAGTCTGCAGTGTTGTTATTGTGGTTACTAGTGCAAGGTAATCTCAGCATCTTTAGAGGAAAGGAAATTGCCACTCAACCAGTATCACCCCTGGAAGAATGAGGAACAGAGACTTAGATTTTGGAAGGAAAAATGTAGAAAACAGCTGATGCAGAGTTGTTTTTCATATTGTGTATCACTGCATAGACATCTCACTGTGTGGTTTTTTGCTGGATGTTTCCTCACTGTCTGCATTAATACAACAGGATTTATATCAGCTACGTTCCCAGCAGACCTCTAAAGCTTGTGTAACTCTCCCTCGAATGTCATGATGAAAGGTGTGTGTCATTTAACATTCTTGTTACCTGTGATTTAATACAAAATACACAGGGAAATAATATAGTATGCTTTTAATTCATTAGTGACTCTGATATGATGCTGGTCACAATGTGTGGTTTGTTGTGAGTGTTTTTTTAGTGGTATCTGCATGGGTAGGACTGATTGATTATTTCTAGATGATGGCATACCTGATTTTAGGCCAAGCTGCTGTCTGTCTGTGCATGAGCTGGGGGACAGCATTGGTCACTGTGGTGCTGGGGCCATGGATGAAGCTTATGAGGCCTGGTTGTCCTGAGATCATCTCCAAATCTGTTACCGTTCTCAGGCATGGCTGTGCCAGCAAGTGAATTCATTCAGCTGCATTATACATGCTGTGGAATAGTCCATCAGGAAAAGATGTTGGTGACTGTCACAGAAATACATTGCTCTGAAAAAAAAGAAGAGAAACTGAATCATTGGGAGGAGTTTCCTCGCTGAGCTGCCCATACCAGGACAGTCACTTAGTTCAGAGGGACATGTCCTGCAGGACACTGTCCCAGTATAATGTTAAGCCAAATACCATGAGTGATAACGCTATTCTTTATGCCTCATTATATAGTTAGAACCTGTCACAAAAGATTAGAAGCCAGTTTCTATCACTTTTGACACAAGTATAAGCCAGGAGCAGTTTTGCTGGATTACTACAACAGTAAACTGCAAAGTATTTCTTATCAAGAGACAAATTTAGTTTTATGTGGAATGAGGATGGGTGCTACTGTACCACAGGTTTCAAGGAGTTGTGATTGAGTCTGACCCATACCACAACATTGTTCACAGTGTTTCAGCTCTGAAGCAATTCTCCCAAGACCAACTGAGATAATGAAATGGGAAGCATTTTTCATTCTTGTAATGTGAAAACTGCCATAGAAGTGTGATTGTGGTGCCTGGCAAGGCAAGTTACATTCTCAGTGCTTTAAAAATGGTGAGATTTTGTTAATCATATGTTCTTCAATTGTTGCTGAAGCTATCTGATGAGTTTTCATTTTGCTAATGTTATGCAATTTTATGCAATAGCTTTGATTTGTAAGTTCCCCCATACAAAGTTTTAATTAACAGTATGTGATTTGGGATGAAATGACAAACCTCTTGTCATGATTGTTGATTCAAACACAGTACAGGAAGTGTTGGAAGTCTAAAGGCAATTGAGTTCCTGCAAGGGATTAGTGATTCAGTCCTAAGCAGAGGAGTGGCTATCCTACCATTAACTCCTGCCACTTTATTGCCTAAGCAGAAAAGATGCTCTTAGAGCCCAACAACTTTGGCTAGAGCTTTCTCATTAGTGTCAGCCTGTGAAGGATCCAAACCTAAAATGTCTGTGTTTGATCTCTATGGAAAATAAGGTGAGCCTGTTCTTTTGTCTCTGTGAGTAAATTTATTTTTTTATTCCAAGGAAGTAATGGTGATGTTGTTTGTAAAAGTTTGGAAAACCCTAAATTCTTATTTCTTGTTCATTTCTGTTAGCTTTTGAGTAAAGACAATGGTTAATTAGATAGCAAATACCATCAAGAACCAGGATGCGAGAAAAGTATTTCATAGGGTTGATTCACTGCAGTATTTTTGTGAAGTTTGGGTCTTAACACGTTTCTATCTTGCATTCTTGAATGTGAAAATACATGAGAAAGCAAGTCTGTTCATCCCCTGGCATTGCACAGGCTTCAGTCACATTTTCAGACAGAGAAAGAGGAACAAAATAAGCTCTTAGCAGAGCTGTATCTCTTAAGAGAAGTTATGCAGTGAGATACAAGCCAGCTTTGTATTTTT
Organism: Edolisoma coerulescens; assembly: GCA_013397115.1. Taxonomy (NCBI): domain Eukaryota; kingdom Metazoa; phylum Chordata; class Aves; order Passeriformes; family Campephagidae; genus Edolisoma; species Edolisoma coerulescens. The sequence continues at coordinate 724,777 of VWZW01000995.1, forward strand.
GTATTGTGTAAAATTACGGAAAGATGAAAGAGGAAGAGCCTTAGGTTTTATTGCAAGATACTGAACAGAAGATTCTCCAGACAGGAATGTATAGGAAATTCTTGCTTGTTCTCGTTCTGCCCTGGTAAGTTAAAGAACAGTTTCATCTGGGTGCACAGATGAATGCACAGTAATCTTTTGGATGAGTCTTTGAGGTGAATTTGACCAGGATGTGTGTGCTTCCACAGAGACCTTCAACATCAACATCAGACTTGAGATAAGGAGTTGTTTCCTGAATGTTTTGGTTGAATTTTCTCTGCATTAGTTGATTTTATGCAGACTTCCTGAATGAATGGAGAGGAGTGGGAAGCACTATTTAATATGATTAATTATGTTTGTGTATTTAGTAGAAAATAGCTTTTAAAATACAGCGTGTTCTGGTTTTTTCTCGAAGGAGCTTTTTAATTGCAGTGAGTACTGTGCTTCAAAATGTCTCTTTTGAAGATGAGTTTTATTTGGTGCTCAGCTTGTTGTTTTAAATAAAACTCCTTACATGTTCTGGTGAATATTTGCAGGTGATGAAGGGAGTCAAAGTAACCACATAAGAGCACCAGGTGTATTAAACTGGGGAAGAAAGTAGTTACCTGAGCTGTAAAATTCTGGACTTAACGTGCTTATTATTGCAAACTGGGACATTGGCTCCATGCCATCTCCAGGTGTGTCAGTCACAGGCTCAGTCTATGCAGCAGTACTCAACTATATTTTGAAGGGCTTTTAAATAAACAGCTGGCTGCCACAGAGTATTTGAGAGCTGGAAGTTATGGGTCTTAGTAACAAACAACAAATTGTAGGGCAAAGTTCACTATTTAAGAGTACCTTCATTTCCTGCCAATGACACTTAACTGTTCCAAGGCTACTTTTGTTTAAAGTCTTCTTTCTCTGACCTTTGCCAGGTTTCAGAATCTCTGGATTGGAATATTCAGGATCTCAGTCTTTGAATATTACTCAAGGGGCATGTCGAATATGACAATAATCTCTCTAGAGTTCATTCCCAAACTTCTTGGATTTTGCAGATATGGAAAAAATGACTATTTATAAGGTCATGATTAGAGTATCCCTCCATTGTGCCATCAGGAAAAGTTAAAACAAGCACTTCTCTGCTGATTCTGTGCAACTGCTGCTTGCCAGCAAATTAGCTTGCATATGAATCTTTCACATATTTGGAAGAGGATTTTTTATGCCACTTACATCCTACTGTGTGGACACAGGTTCTAGCACACCAAATTTCTCTTTGCTAAGGTAGGTGTTGCTTTCTTGTAGTTATTACGAAAAAAGCAACACCTTTTTCTCTTCCTTTTTGCCCCTCAGCAAAGCCTCAGGCAACTGTCTTCAGAAGAATTTAGTGCTAGGGACACACCACCTAGTAAAATTTTCACGGACATGATTTCCATTAAGGGAAACAGTGGAACACAGATAATCCCATAAGAATTGGCCACTGATAGGGGAGGATTTTTGTATTGCTGTTCAAGTTTAACACATATTGTGTTATTTAATTTAAATATTGCACAGAATAAAATGCTTATTCTCTATCTTTGTTCATAAAATCTTCAGTACTAAACCAGACATCTAATTGAAACAGCACTTATCTATCCTGTCACTCCTAATTGCATACATTTAGTGATGATATACTCTTTTTCATATATATATATGAGAGCAAACAAAGCTGTAATGCAGTAATATATTTTTTCAGTCAGGCTCACTGTTGAAACCATTCCATTGCCAGAGCAGGTTAGATGGAACAACACGAAGTCTGTGCTCCTGCTTTTGTAAGAACAATGCCAAGTATTGTCATTTAAAGAAGATGAATAGAGCTGTAAAAATGTGGCAGCTTCACAATTGCTAATAGTTCTACACAATCCAATAGAAAACTAAGTCCACTACTGAATTTCTGAAGTTGGGTCAATAAAAGTAACGCTCTCCATACAGTTTTGTGGGAAGCAGGAATTATTTCTGTGCAATACTGTAGTTATCCCACTTACTAGGTTCTATGCAGTTTGCAAAAGCAAACACGTCAATAATTTAAAACAGAGAACAAATATGGATAAGTTTTGCTTTCTGATTTCTTTTCCCCACAGAGAAGAGCACTGAAGCTATGACAAATGCTTAGATGCCCCATTGGTAGCTCTAGGAGCAGTTAGGTAAAGATTCTAAATTGTCACATAGTATTTTTTCTACTGAACTTATATGCACATTTTGTATGTTATGCAGTGACTGTAAAATGCAGCAAAGTGAAAAAGTTTGCCTTAAAATTTGAAGATCATACAAGATTTATGAATTCCCATCTTTAAAACTTAAGAGCATCTATTTGGGTAGATATTTAAAAAGAACAGAGAAGTTAATTCTTTAATACTTTGAAAAATGAGGCACTTCTTTTTAAATTTTGAATCTTCATAAAGTTAGGGGTTGGGCAGTTTTTAAGGCTAGCTTGTTATACATTGTTTTTCATCTTAAAATTGCTAGAAAATTCTGGTAAAGAGTAGCAAACTGACAGGACCAGACTTGAGCTTGCCATTGATGTGTATTGTTTCTATATCCTTAGGGACATGAAGCCTTTCAGGGAGGCTTTCAAGAGGAAGAGATAATAAATTGCTCTGAAGTTGATACAAGCCTCTCTGGGAAAAAGAGCTGGGTCTGGAAAGCCTGTGATAGAGAGCAGCTGTTTTCAGATACCTGCATTAAATCTCAGACGTGCTTTCCTGCCAGCTGCTGCAGCACAGAAGATTAGCAGATATGTCCATAGCACTCAAGCAAGTCTTTAATAAAGATAAGACTTTCCGCCCGAAACGCAAGTTTGAACCTGGAACCCAGAGGTTTGAACTTCACAAACGAGCACAAGCATCTCTTAACTCAGGCGTGGACTTGAAAGCAGCTGTGCAGTTGCCCAGTGGAGAAGACGTGAATGACTGGGTGGCTGTTCATGTTGTTGACTTCTTCAATAGGATCAACCTCATTTATGGAACTATCTGTGAGTTCTGCACAGAGAGGACCTGCCCAGTGATGTCTGGAGGCCCTAAGTATGAGTACCGGTGGCAGGATGACTTGAAGTACAAGAAGCCCACAGCATTGCCAGCGCCCCAATATATGAATCTTCTCATGGATTGGATCGAGGTGCAAATCAACAATGAGGATATATTTCCTACAAGTGTAGGTAAGTGTAAGGAAGAAGTCCTAAAGCATAAACTGCCTTTCATTCTTGTACTAAGCATGTTCTCTTCCCACCTTCATTTTTAGGTTCAACATTAAAGCTGTTGAACAGCAGGTGGGGAGGAGGAGAGATCAGAAATAGTGTGCAGTGTATGAAATGTTAACTGTGGTTGCTAGGTATGGTAGTGTTTGTTAGCCTTAAATGTTTTTCCTTGATGAGCCTCTTGGGTTAATCACTGAGGGTGATCAGCATTGCATTAATACCTTCTTGAAAGCTAATCAAATTTGTATGGCTTTGTATTTTGTCTGGCTACTTAGATGGATGCAGAATGGATGGAAAGCAAAACTAGTAAGAGTGCTCCCCTAGTGTGTACATCTATGTACAACAGTGGAGAGTCAGGAATGCAGTGAACTTTGTCCTCCCACCATCTCTTGATTTCTCATCCAAAACTCACAAGTTGGGAAATGAATATTCTCCAAAGTATTGTTTTCAGTACTGTATATAACTAATAAGCATTGCTATTATTTAAGCAGATAGCCCAGATGACAGAGCTGTTAAGAGCTTCACAAATTTCCTTTTTTAATATTCTCTGTGAAGAGTGGCACAAGTCAGTTGAAGTATCCTTGCTGAAATAGTTCCTTCTGGATAAGGTCAACTTAACAGAAGAGTGCATTGTGCAGTGTAGACAGCATAAATATTTAGCTGTGGCAGCATGCAACAACAAAAAAAATGTTATACCTTAGGAATGTCAGTGCACTTGCATGATTTTTAGCAGTTTTAGTTAATGGGTCCTGATTTACTTCTTTCGAATGGAAAAGCTGGGAGCTTGCTGTACGAGATGTAAGCTGTTACATACTAGTTGGCCCAGAGGATTAACAAACAAGAAGAATGCCATATGTTCATATTAGTTCAACCCAATATTTTGGAGTTTATAGGCAGCTAGGGCCTGCAACTAATTGGTATAGGATGCATCAAGAGACTGTGTCTATCAGTGTTTCCAGACCTTTGAAATACCTTATTCTTGGACTTGATGGGTATTTATCTGGACAAACCTGTGGTTTGTTTCTTAGTTTCTATCACTCTTCTGTTCCACTCTAATAGGCAGAAAGGATGCATTAACTACATTTTTAATCTGGACTTTGACAGCATCGCAAGAAGAAGGAGGATATCAGAGGAAGCAGTATCATATATTTTGCGTAGTGAAAAATGGGTTTGATTTCTCAACCATTTGGTTTTTGTTTCTTCAGGATAAATGATATTTGGAGTTGAAGATTGGTTAAAGGTACAGAGAAATAGGTGATTTTGCTTCCACTGGTATTTCTGCAGGCTTTTGTTATACCAAGTTTCTACCTTGGAGTATTCCAGTATTGTTCTGTTTTCTTGTGGTTTGCATATGTAGAAACGGTTGTCTGTCAGCAGATATGGGGAGCAGGTAGAACACTGGTGTGCTGATGGGTTTTACTGAACCACTAATGGTGTCTAACACACAAGCATTCAGCCCTAGATGTTCCCCCATTATATTTGTAGTAAGATACTTGTGAAGGAACTTTTATCCTGATGGCTCACCTGTTGTAAGCTAAAAATGAAATCAGTAAATACTCTCAGTCTACAGGTTTTCTCCTCCCAACAGCTTCTACTGTTGTTGATTAAATCAAACATGAAACTGAAGAAGGGGAAAGGCACCTGGTCTCTAAAATGGGGCTGGACTCTGATAAAAGTCAAAACAGGAAAGCTCAATGTTCATGAAAAGCTTTGTCTCGCTCTCAATTGACCCAAAGGAAAGGGACAGGTCAGCTTGTATTGGACTGTGCTCTATTCGTATGACAGACTGAGATGATTGACAGTCCCATAAAGCGATTCTATAGATACCTTTAGAGCATTACTGGAGCAGCACCTGTACTCCTATTCCTTTCTTGCCTCCTCTTCAGCCTTTGTTGCAGATACCGTACTGGCCCCCTGCGTACTTCTCATTATCTTTTTGATTTACTACTTTTCATATGAAACTGTTGATAAAATTGTTTGGCAGGCCTTAGATCTTTCAATTCAGAAACAGATATATGCTATGTTGAATTTGGTGTTCTAAGTATCTCTTACGTCAGCAAGTCCCCACTTAGGCACTCAAAACAGTCAAAGGGAAGTTTGGATCTGTTCCTGCAGTAAGTTGCCTTTCAAAAGAATCTTTCTGATTGATTTTCACATCCGTCCCATATTTTTCACATCCGTACCTGCCAACCTGAGTACTGCTTGTAAAGCTGTTGAATGAAATGCAGTCACTGAGCATGTGTATTGTTACCTCTTCTGCATTTCACAAGTGATCGGAGAGGGAACCTTTGTTGCTGTATTTGTTCCTACCTGTTCTGCAGTAGCCTTTGGTTAGATGTACCATAGGCATAGTACTAATTAAAATCTCTATTTTCATTCATATAAATTAATGGTGATGAATATGACAATTGTTCGTTCTTCAAAGCAGCTGAAATAGATCTTGAAATATGATATACTCAGAAAACAAAACAAGCTTATGTATGCCCTTACTAATAGGACAACAGTTTTCAAGTGTTGAGTGGCTGTAACTTGAGATTACTTTATTGCTTTGAGTCTTTCTAGTCTGCAGATAATTGTTCTGGAAAAAAAATATCCAGTGGATGGTATTTGGATTGACTTTTCCATTAGCAAATAAGTTTGGTGAAGAGGTCCAGAGATGGATTGATAAGAGCTGTTCACAGAAACCCTGAACACACTTTTCTCAGCTTAATCCTATTAAACTTTTCCTCTTTCATTTGGCATATCTCATGCAAACTATCTAAAAAAGGGTTTCAAGAACTGTAATTAAGTGCAGCTTCCACTGAGGAGCTAGTTTCAAGGTAAATAATTTCAGACTAGGGATAGCCAAGTTTGGTGGGATCTTTCATTTTGTGGTGGTAGTGTTCCTCTGTGGTTTAAAAAAAAAATGACCACTAATGCAGTTGAGTTATAAATTGTTAAAAATGTTATATTTAACCTTGTCAGTGTTTATACTGGCACAATGGCCTCTGGCCTCTTACCAGTCAACCTGTGGTCTGGTGTTTCCTCTCTGCTTTCCCCAGTCCTTCTGGTTTACTCATTTTCTGGTAAAGAGCCTCTTCCCTCAACCACTCTCCCACTTACAGTGGACTGGTTGCATGGAAACTGAAGAACTGTCAAGATAAAAGCAGGTGCTGAATATCAGGACCACTTCTTTGTAGAGCAAAACTTTAAGGACTGGTTTTGTAAAATGTCCTCACAGTGTGTAGAGGATTGCAGACATGATTATGTTCTTGTTATTATTTCCACCATTATCAATTTCTTTATCCATTTAAGTGGATTTAAGGCATGTAAGAAGCTGACAGCTCTGGAAACAAGCTCTGTAGATACCCATATACAGACCTCTCTCAGTCCTCAGTGAGTGAGAATGCAGTAATAGAACAGAGGAGAGTCTGTATGCCTGCTTAGCCACTCCAGTGAAGCTACCCATCCCCAACATGAATTTTGTAATGTGCTTGTGGTTTATTTAGCTTCAGGGTACATTCTTTTTTATTTGGTAAATACTAGTTGCTCTTTAGGGCACCTAGTAGTCTCACTGTTTAACACTTTTCAAGGAATATATTTCTCAGCTTTTGGTAAACAGTCTGAAAAAATAATTTGGAGTGGAAAGCAGTAGATCCTTGCATTGCATGGAACATATGCAGTTTTTGTTGAACTGTAATTGTCAGCTTTCACCATATGAATTTTGGCAGTGTCAATAAGGTGCTAAGAAAGAAAGCAGCTCTATTCTTCTCTGCTCCCTTTAAATCCTGATTCCCAAACGTGATAAATTCAGTTGCTTTAGGTTCTTTCCTCTACTCATTGTAGCCTTAAATTGGGAGTAATTATGTCTTGTTTGGATTTTCAGTGAATGGAATGCTGAGTTTTTTCTGTTGTAAGAGTCACTGGAAAAGATACACAGGAATTTAAGGCCACAGGGGATTATGTCACTTAATTCTAATCTGACCTCCAGCATCCCACAGGCCGAAGAACATCACTGTGTGATTTCTTCATCAGGTCCACAGACTGAAGTGAGAAGATGGTCAAACAACAGAAAATTTTGCTGAAATTAACAGAAGATTAACTTCTTTTCTAGTTGACATAATGAAATTTTTTTCCCAATGAAGAAAATAAAGCAGTTGAGAGACAATCCTGAGACACTGTGCCATCTCCATCCTTCAGGGTGTTCAAGACCAGGCAGAATAAAGCCCTGAGCAATCTGATCTGATGGGATGCTGACTTCCCAAAATCAGAGCTAGCCTTAATTATCCTGTGATTCTTAATTCTAATTTCAGCACTGCCAGGCTGCCTAAGGAACTAAAAGAGCTAAATTGATTAAAACCTGATTAAGCAGTTTAAGAAACCACAGTTTGATGCTTAAAGGTAGTACAAAATCACTGTTAAGCTGTGAGAGCTTTTGTATAGGAGGATTAAAAAAGTTGTTAATGTAATCAAGGAGCCTAGTTATGGCTGATCAAAATTAAAAAATACTTTAAAAAATATTTAGAGCCTAGGACTTCTGCTGAAAAATTAATGTACCTTTATAAATACTCCGGCAATTCCATGTTTGACTAGTAAGTTTGGGCAGCTAGCATCTTCAGTTTTTGCACAAAGCACGTGTGTGATGCTGCTTCCAAAAGAGGAGCCCACTATGTCACCACAATGCACCTACAAAAGCATTCTGGAGGGTCCTTGTGGCTATGATTCAAGTTTTTCTGTGGTTTCCTACTAATGTGGTATAATTTTTCTGTATCTCTCTCCAGTAATAATTGTTACTGCTTGGGGCACTTTTCTGCAGCAGCTGGAGAGCAGATGACTGGTGGATGTGAATAGACTCTGCGCAACTACTTTTACTGAGCAAAGGTTTCTTCACAATACAGCCTGTAGAAATGTGGGGAGAGTTTGACATCACTGACCTTTTCTTACAGTTATTTCTGTCTTATTCCTGTCTCAAAGTACGAGGAGGTATCCATGATGTGAGCAAAGGCGTGTTTGCTGGCATTTCCTCCGTATACTTTTTCTTTGGTTTTTTTGCAGGTGTTGCAATTACACTGTCTTGGAACTGCCATTGTTTCATGCACACCCCACAATAAAAAACATACAATCTCTATAGCTGGTATGTTTCCGTCTTTTTAAGACAATGCTTTGCCAAGGACCAAAGGGAGGGGTCAGATTGCAGGCTGTTAACTGGAAATTCAGTCACCCAGTGCTGGATGCATATTACTGTAGGCTACTGCCTGAAGACTAATGTAAAATCCAAACAATCCTTTCTGCTTGATGTTTACACCTGTCACACTATTGAGGATTTTGGTCTATAGAAGGGTTTTGTTTTGTAAAGCTTATCTGCTTGCCCCTGTTGCTGCCCTTTCTTGATGTATGTCAGGGGGTCATCAACTGCCCCAGATATATGGTAACAATTATCAGAATGAAGTGTGGTCTTAGAGGCATGAAAATAAAATTATTTAGTACTAATTCATTTAAAGTACAATCTCAATTTGACTTCACTGTTGAGTGGCTGGAGTGCCACTTAGTGTGGTTCTATGGATGTGCTTGCCAAGAGCTTTGAATTAATCTTTTTGTCAATGAATTAAAGAAAATTCTGCAAGACACAGACTGTTCTATGGCTATAGCTTTTTTCCAATCATTAAACTTTATGAAGTCTGTGCATATATGTATGTCACAGCAGCAGCACAGCTATCCTCTTAGAGAGTTTGGTATCTTAAAATATAAGTCCTTGGAAAATATCAGGTAGGTATTTTACTACTAGATTACACATCTGAGCTTCCTCCTCGCATCTTTTTCCTGCCCCTGTGGCTCAGGATCTAACAGGTGATTCTAAGTAAACTAAGCTGGCAGATGAACCAGCCCAAAAACCTAGCATACTTCAAGAGTATCGTCACAGAAGATTGATGAAAATTGCATTAGTCCATTTGGATGGTGAGTGATGCAGTTTACTAGAAGCTAGCTATCTGGTCTTAGCATTGCATTACTTTCTTGCTGACTGATTATATCTTGGTGGAATTTGATTCCCTATTTGTATCTGATATCTAAAATTCCTTTATTAGTTTAGGTACTCTCCTTATACAAGAATAGGGACTGAAGCTTGGGAATAGTCTAGACAGTCCTCAAGCCGTATCATTGTTATCCTTCCCACCTGCCTTCCTCAGTGTACCCCCTTGGTTTGTTGCTAGATGTACCATCTGAGGTACATAAAGGTCCATTGCCAGCTCAGACATATGAATTAACCCATTCTTTGGTCTAGTTCTGATGATGAAAGAAAATATGTGCAGTAGAAAGTAAGTGCAAATATATTAATATATTCTCTGCTTTTCCATGAGAAGGATTTGGCACTGCTGGTATGAAGGAATGCTGTCTCACCTGGAGAATGTGTAGTGGGAGTCTTATGCTTCGCGTGATGTGTTTTCAGTTTTATGACAGTCATTAAGGCCTAAAAAGCACTTTTGCTAACAGACTAAAAAGCAGGTCTCAGTGGCTTTCTTCCTCCATTCTTCATTTCTCACACTTGAGGAGAAAAATAAAAAGAAATCAGCTAAAGTGGTGGCATGAATGGTGGTGGAGGGAAAACTTGTGAGGAGAGGGATGTGTTAGCTGGCTCTGCAAAGGTTTCAGGATCTCTGCTCACTCTGATGCTGGTTTTGGAGGAAGAAGGAAGTACAGAACACCTGCAAGAAGTGGTGTCCCACATGGGAACTGGGGTGGTGTGTCCAGCAGCTGCCATCTCCCTTGTTGTTGAGGAATTCAGCTTTCCAGCACATTGTCATTACATACATTGTGGAACACAAATTAGTCTCTCAAAGAATCAGCAACGCCACAAACAGAACTTCTACCCTAACTGAACTTGTGACCTCTTCTCTTTACCCACCTTCACAGCACAGCTGGTGTCTACAGTGTTAAAGTCTATGGCATGCTGGGGTTGAGCTTGTGACTAACTCAGAAAGTGTAGGAAATGTGATACCTTGAATATGCTTTGCCTTGGAAAGTGGGTTTTTGTGAACTGAGTACTCTGCATTCTGCAGTGGTGTGTGAATTCCTTCCCCTGATGGACAAGGAGAATAGCTTATTATGTGAAACCTTATGGAACTCTGTGTCACAGGCTGCAAGGCAGAATGTGTGTAGGAGAAGAATTTACACATCATAATGACTTTGCTGGTTCGTTGTTTGGAACACAAACAAAATAAAATTCACAGGAATCCGTTTTCTTGGTGACTGCGTTTTGCTTATGGTTTTTTGCCAAGTTGAAGTTGCTTAAGCTCAGAAATACTGTAGAAAATTCATGGTAGTTCCTACTTTGAGAAATGTATTTTCATCATTAAGGTCAATCTTCTGAGGACAGCACTGGTACTTTGGGGCATGTTTTATGCAGAATCTAGCCAATGGAAGAGATGTATGTCAGGGGGTCGTCAGCTGTCCCAGATATATGGTAACTGTCATGAGAATGAAGTGTCGTCTTAGAGGCATGAAAATAAAATTATTTAGTCCTAATTTGTTTAAAGTATAATCTCAACTTGACTTCACTGTTGAGTGGCTGGAGTGCTACTTAGTGTGGTTCTAAGAGAACTTCTGGAAGGCCTAAATCCGGGAGAAGATCTTTGCTTCAGCCAGAAACATCAATACTACCTTTAAGTATGTCCATCCTCTCTGAAATAGAATGTAGGCCTTCTAAATTCACATAGAGTATGTAAATAGTGCAAAATCAGAAACTTTAGAAGGGAGAAAACTTATCAGTTGTTTTTAAATGAGGTTCTCATGTCTTTTATAGGTATTTTTTTGAGGAAAGTCAAATACGTATGTAGAAAATACATGGTTAAAAGAACATTGTGTGTATAAAAGCCATGTGTGAGCTTTTGTATCAAAAATGGTGTGGGCAGCAGGACCAGGGCAGTGATCTTCCCCCTGTACTTGGCACTGGTGAGGTCCTCTTTGAATCCTGTGCCCAGTTCTGGGCCCCTCACTACAAGAAGGACATTGAGGGTGTTGGAGTGACTCCAGAGAAGGGCAACAAGGCTGGTGAAGGGTCTGGAACATAGGTCTTGTAGAGTGGCTGCGGGAGCTGGGGGTGTTTAGTCTGGAGAAAAAGAGACTGAGAGGGGCATTGCTCTCTACAACCACTTGACAGGAGGTTGTAGCCAGGTGGGGATCAGCCTCTGCTCCCAGGTGATCAGCGACTGGACAAGAGGAAATAGCTTCCCATTTTGCCAGGAGTTTTGATTGAATATTGGGAAAAATTTCTCCATGAAAAGCATTGTTAAGCATTGGAACAGGCTGCCTAGAGAAGTGGTTGAGCCATCTGGAGATATTTAAAAGACATGTAGATATCATGTAGAAGGCACTTAGGCATATGTCTTAATGATGGACTTGGCAGTGTGAGTTTTATGGTACAACTCAATCTTAAGGATCTTTTCAAACCTAAAGAATTCCATGATTCTTTTATCTTTAAACACAACACCAAGAATTATATACTCAGATAACCGAAAACATTTGTAAGCACTGTGTTCATTCTGATAATGGCACAGAGAAAGCCATCAATTTTTTTTGACATGATTATTTATAAGTGTGATTAAGTCACTTGTGTGTTTACCATTAAAAGACAACTGTATTAGTAAATTTCTGTGCCCAGTTCTGCAGAAGTTCTCTGCCTTGAGCTTTACATGCTCATAGAAAAAAAAAGTCAGCAAGAGATTAGAGGAAGAAAAACTATCTCCAGAGAAAAGCTGTTTAGTATGGCTCCTGCTAGAATAGATTTTTCTCCATCATATTCTTTTGGCCAGTGTTTTCAGCTGAACACTCACTGGTAATGCTGCACATGACATGACTTGTCCTTGTCTACATGACTGCATCTTATATATTTCTTTTCTTCATGAGTGTGTTTGCATGTGTTAAGGCCATACCAAAAAAGATAAAGGTGGGGATGATGGTGGTTGTTCTGAATGGAGTTTGTTTCAAAGACTCTGTCTTCCCTATAGCTCTGTGGTTGTTGGATTCCCTATTTTTGTGGTATGTGAGCCACTGTAGTCCCTCATACAGAGGATTGTCAATACTCTGTTCCTTAGCTACTCAGTACTTTTGGGTAAACAACTTGAAATTTTGACTATGATGTGACCTTAAAAAGGATAACTGTATTTCTTCTAGTGTATTGATTATTAAGGGCTGTGAGAGGCCTGGAACCTTAACAGATAGCATTAAGTAGGAAGGACGACAGTGTCCTTTTTCTTTTAGAAAAATGTAAGTAGATGCAACCCTGAACACACATAAGGTTGCTTAGAAAGTAGAGGAGAAGGAAAAAGCAGAAGTCAGTCTTGCACCATTGTCAGTCTTTGGACTGTTAAGGACAATATTCATTTTGGTAGAACAACTTTTCTACAGTACACACAAACCTCCTGTTTATTCACTGTCCCTTTGTCCTCAGCAAAGGGACCCAAGGCTTGTCATATATGTTCCGCAAGACTGTGATAGAGTAATTCAGCCATTCATTAAAATGGAACAGATTTAAGCTTATGTGCTACACTCAAGAAAAGCTGAATTACTCTTGAAAGCAGGTTCAAGTTATCATTGGCTCGCTACAGGAGAAGAGCTTGCTCCTGCCTTTGTCATAGCTGCCGAACTATTAGCACCACACAGGATTCACAGCTGGTGCTGTGAATGCAAATACTAGTGACACTGCTGTAAAACACTTTTCTTCATTTAATGTTCCAGTAATGAGCAAGGCATGTTTAAATGGATAATTGTTTTCCTGTCAAAAATGGGTTTTGAGCATAGAATTGTTCATATTAGCTGGTTGTACCGTAATACTCCCAAGACATGTTTTCTACAATATCTTTGCTAATGGAAACTTCAAAAAGTAAATAGGTATTTTTTTGAGGAAAAAAAGGTTTTTGAAGTATGCATAGGTCCACACTGAGTGGTAGAAAATAAAGTAACTGAAACCACTAGAACAACTCAACAAAAATGGAAACTCACCAGCTTATGTTCCATGCTTCAATAGGGCAAATGTGTACTCTGATTCTAGCACGGAAAACTGTTATGTGCTGGGGGATTGCCTGACTTCAGAAAACCTAAACAAAACATAGAAGCTTTGGTGGGTTATTCGTCCCTGTGTTTCTATGGATCTATCCAGGAAAGTGTAAAATGCTCTCTCCCACCTTTTTAACGCCCTAGAAAAATCAAAGCAGAAGCCTTGGATTTTCAGGGCTGCAATGCAAACACTTCCATAAATATGACCAATATAAGGCATGTCTGTAGGTGGTGAGTGTTAACTGGCGGTGAGTCCTTGATAATTGTGAGTTGTGTTTTCTCAGTCCACTGCTGCAGCCCTTTCTATATGACTTGCTTGCTTGCTCTGTAAACAACCATCCTGTTCATGGGAGGTGTACAATTTTACAGGTTCATGATTTTTAAGCCCTGTAGAACTTCCCCTACAGTCTCCAATCTGCCCATAAGTTACCTCTATGCAGAGCTGTTACCCCCACGAAAATCTGCTTTCTATTTGACTGTTGGAATTGCACAAATACACAACAGAATCTGGAATTCAATCATTCTCTTTCATTCTTAACATTGTAACTGCGACTGTAAGCTGAGCAGTTTTGACTGAAACCCATCAACAAACACATTCCAGAAACTGCTTGCAGTGAAACAGGAAACAAAATGTGCATCCTGCATATGCCTTTTGGCATTCAAAGCCAAAAGATGAAGGCCAATCATATAAATGTATCTGTGACAGGGCAAGTGCTTGAACTGCAAACAGATCTGCTGAGTAAAAGAAATAATGTGAAAAGTTACCTTCTCTGTTACCTTCTGCGAGCTGTGTGGATAGGTCTGCATAAGCTGTCTTGAAGCAACAAACTTTACTTGTCCTACACTAATGTTCAATGTAGGCTCTGTGTGCCTAAGCAGTGACTGAGAGATGCCAGGCAACTGTTGTTATGCTGTAACTCACATTAATGACAGGCTGCCCAGAGAAAGGCTCTGCAGCCTGACAGTCATTCTTGCGCTGAGTTGTAAGCTCTGTGTCACAGGGATAAGCAACCCTTATAGTACAAATTCTTCACAAAACTTGCATGTGCATCTTATTGACTGTGGAAATATAAAATAATTTTCAGTGCCTGACACTGTTTATATGAAACCCCAAGTCCTTACACAATTTTTGGATTACACATTTAACCTAAAATAATTGTTTCCAAGTAGAGAAAAAACACAAAAGCTGAGGCCTAAATTGTTCCCTTTTCCCTGAAGACTGACACAAGATGCTGTCCAGCAGATGATTTACCATGGCAGTTGGTTCCTCTATGTGCAAATGGATATAGGAATTTCCTAGGAACACAGATGTCTGTAGTGTTTCATGTGTCTACCTTTCCAGAAGTTTGCTTCACTTGGAAAATCCTCTGAGTCATGCTTAGAATGAATAGGGGGTATATATGATACCTGTTCAGTGACTGTTTTGTATGACTGAGCAGAAAAAAACACTTGCAGGAAACTCAAAGATTAGAAAAGACCTGACAAATGCTCAGAGCATCTCAGCAACAGTATGGCATGAAACAGACTTTACCAATAGTGCTAACACAGGGAATTTTTTGTTTATTTCCATCTCCCAATGAATCATGTCTAGGAATTTCAGGGAGGCAGTGCCATTTCATGTGCTTGAAAATATACAGTGGAAACTTGTATTTCCTTCTCATAATGTGAATCAGTGGCACTTTGACTCATTTAGAAACAAAAGGATGGTTGCTGAGAAACCAGCAGGAATCAGAGATAATCAAGAAGGTAATAATCAACGTTGATTAATAGCTGGAAGGGAAAAGGGAGGAAAATGAACATCATGTCTTTGAAAGACTAAGCTCTCATCCAGATATGGAAAGAAGTATCTTTCCTTTTAGAAAGCTGATGTTCAAGAGAACTGAGTAACATAATAGTTCGCCAATAAATGTATACTGTCAGCATTAGCATGGTGAAATAATGGTGATTGTTGTTTGTACAGCATTGACTCTAACCAGCCGTAACAGAAAAAACTCAGTCCTCTAATAGACAAATCCCTAAAGCTGGCTATAGCACTCAGCAGCAGAAACATGTCCAAACCACATGCTGGATGACATCATATCTTTTAGAAAAGTGCCAACGACTATTTAGGCATTATAACAATACATCTGTTTAGAATTTATGTGCTTTAAAATTAGTTGCATACCAGGACTGCCTTTCTTTTGAATTTTTAGGGCTTGGTTAGGGTTCTTTTAATGAGATGTAGTTGTTCAAGAGCCCTATAAGGCATGGCAAATGTTACTATTTCACTTGTCAAATTGAAGACCAAATCTCAGGTACTCAAAGTAGTCTACATACTGTATAAGTAGCTGTTCAGGTAGGAAATTCTGAGTAAAAATTATTTTTCTTGAATTGCACAGTCGTTTGTTTCTGGATCCAGAAACAGGTCACAAACACACGGTAGTGTCAGTGATTCCAAGTGTGCTCTTGATCTGTTCCGAAACTCCTAGGTCTGTATATGCATTTAGAGTAAAGAGAATGAAAAGTGAAAGGTTTTAGAAAGACTCCCAATCTCATGCATTTCTAGCCCTCCAGGAGAATGCTTGATGAAGTTTCTGGGGAAATTAAAATTGTAGATCAAGCAGAAAGATTTTGCCTAGCTGTTTGTTTACTCAGGACTACAAGATTACAGTTCCTTGAATGTTTGGTTCCAGATCCCTGGCTTTTAAACACACAAACTGCAGAAGTAAGGCTGTAAAGGTAAAAGCAAGGGTCCATTCAGCCAAACAGGGGATGTTCATTGGAGAAGAATGTAAGAAAAGGGAAAGATGCTATTTCCCAGTTTCCAGCAATCCACATGATAGAGATTGTC
Organism: Edolisoma coerulescens; assembly: GCA_013397115.1. NCBI lineage: Eukaryota > Metazoa > Chordata > Aves > Passeriformes > Campephagidae > Edolisoma > Edolisoma coerulescens. Next base: position 740,862 of record VWZW01000995.1, read on the forward strand.
TCAGAGGAGTCAGAATGTTCTCTGACCTAAGAGATTCTGGTAAGAATGAAAATCTCACAAATGACAACCTTACTGTTTTATCTTCATGGTGACTCCCTGTTGTATGCATTTCAATTTTCTACTGGTTTGGGCTGCAGTGAGAATTTCTGCCCATAAATTTTCCTGGCAAAGAAAAGAGCAGTTGAAAGTTTGGGCTTAAGATGAATCCTTCTCTTCTCCTTTAAAGTGAAAGCAANAGTTTCTTGAAATACTTTATAAAATTGTCTTTGGACAGGCACGTGTCACAGTAGCAGTCACATCCAGACCCAAAAGTTTTGAGTAAAAAACAATGCTAAATTTAGTATTCAGGTTGTGTTGTAACTGGAGCTGGTTGAGTATCAGTTAACTAACAAGAAATATTTTTGCCACAAAGATCACAGACATTTGTAAATGTCTCAAGGCATGGCAAAAGGTGTCAAGAAACTAAATTTAAAAAAAAAAGGTACAATCATCTAATTGTCTTCTGAGAAACCAACAGCAGAAAAAGAGAAAAAAAGGAAAAAACCCAAACACAACTGAAGCTCGTTGACTCAAAGAAACTAGGTTATTCGCTCATGTGGACATTTGCCACCAGCATTGTGACAAAGTTTTAGTTTTGCATAGTTTGTGCCTCCCACAGATAATTGGGTTGCAGGACAATGAGGACATCTTTCTAAAGATTCAGCTGCTTGCATGTGAGCTGAGAAGTTTTACAGTAAGGCAAGCAATGATGTATATATTCAAGATGAAAAAAATATCACATGGAATATAGCTTTAGCTAAAATGAAGGTTTTCCTTGTAATCTCTCCTGTCATCTGCCCAAGCTTACCCTAGCATGTCTCCTATTATAAGGCCTCAGCCGTTAAAGCGCACAAAAGTTCTTTTCATTCCATTTACAATATGTCTTAACAGTTCCTCTTTAAATAAACTTTAAAAATCTTTTAATTCTCAAAGTGAATGCTGGGGACAACAGGACCTTCCTTGATTTTTTTGAGCAGGCTTTTGTGTATGTGTGTTTTTATAGGGCTAATTAACAAAAGCTATATTTGTTGTATTGGGATCCTATGTTGCTGGTAGTGCAATTTCCCCTGACATTTTTTATCATCAGGCTGGGTTTCATAAATATAGGGCAAACAGAGTCAGGCTCTAAATGTCATTGACTTTCAGTGATATTTTTGAATCTAAAATCTGAATCTTTTATAAAACTTTTCTGAGACAGGCTGATTCTATATGGTGTAACTGGGAGCATTAAACTAATGATTTCTGTCATTGGAAGAATTTCAGAGTGTACAGGCCAAAACTAAGAAATAGATGAAAAAACCCAAACATTCTTTTCACAGCTGCAGTTTGTATTCACTGCTTAGCCAAAAGTGTCCTAAAGGTCACAGAAAATTTCTTGAACAGGTGGGATCCTCAGACATACACCAGTACTATTGTAGTGCACCAAACCCTGTTTATAGGATGTGTAGCATGGGACAACAAAACTGGATTTCTGCTTTGACAAAAAGTTCTGTGTCAGGCAGCTGCAGAGATCATGGAAAAAAAAAATTACAGCCACCTTTGAAAGCTATTTCAACTCTTCCTTATCCTGCAGTTAAACTCATAAAAGCTCACTGGAAATAGCAACAACTAATGAACTGTACCTCATCATGGGGATATATAGCTATGGAGGCCACAAATGGATTTAAAGGTCTTATTAAAATACTGTTCCTTTAGAGAATTCAGAGTCCCCATTTCTTTTAATAGTTTGACTTTTGGAATATTACATTTTTGAACTAAACAAGTCCTTTTCAGTCTTACTGCATGTTACCTATTGTAATAATGTAATCTGTTCCCTGTTAAATTTCTGGCCCCAGGCTACAAGACAGATATTTACAAATATTTCCAGTGATACCTAGCTTTCAGTCTTCCAGCAATGAGGAAGCAAACTGTCCAGTGTCAAAGTCATATTCTGCCTTCACCAAGGTACCTGGCTGAGCAGGTACCTAAGTTATCTGCATCCCTGAATCTGTTTCCAGTCTCTAGGCTGTGCTGTTGGATGGAAGTGCAAGTGTTGCGCATTCCTCTCTCACTGTTGGGGAAGGAATTGCTCTGTGAACCTGTCAAGATACCTGTAATCTGTAGCGTTTGGTCTAGGTCTGGTACCTAAGTTACTCTGTCAAAGTACTCCTATAGCTGTTGTACTGTACAACTCCAGGTGGGAGCTGTACAGTACAACTCCAGGGTGGTTGATAGGAACAGGCCTCCTCACCTCCTAAAGTGATCATGTTTAAATCGCACCCTAGCAGCTCTAGTATAAATGTGCTCCTTGAAGGCTATGAGTGCAGCATGGTAAGACAGTGAGCTCTCTGGCACTGATCCTCAGATTTGGAGCTGTACTGGACAAAATTAGAGAGTCACAGAATAATTTAGGCTAGAAAAGACCTCTTGAGATCATCTGGTCTAACCTCTCTGCTCAAAGCAGGGCCATGTAGAGCAGGTTATCCAGTCCATGGATGGAGACGCCACAACCTTTCTGGGCAACCTGTTGCAGTCCTCAACCACCTTCAGAACAAAAAATCGTTTTGTTGTGGTCAGGTAGTATTTCATGTCTTAATTTGTGCTGGTTGCATCTTATCCTGCAGGCTGGTCTATGGAGAAGAATCTGCCCCCTCATCATCATTCCTTCTCATCAGGTATTCATACACATAGATAAGATCCCCTGAGTCTTCTGTTTCCAAAGCAAAGAGTCCTGCCTCTGAGCTTCTCTGCGTATGAGAGATGTTCTAATCCCTTCATCCATTATCTTTGGCGCCCTGCACTTGACACAGTTCAGTTAAATCTATGCCTTTCTTCTGCTGAGGAGCCCAGAACTGGACTGAGCACTCAGGTGCAGCCTCACCAGGGCTGAGTAGAGGGAAGGATCACCTCCTTTGACCTGCTGCTAGTGCTGTCCTTAATGCAGCCAAGGATGCTGTTGGCCTTTTTCACCCTGAGAGCATACTGTTCACCTATGGTCATCTTGGTCTGCCAGAACCCAAATGTCCTCTTCAGCAAAGCTGCTTTCCAGCCACTCAGCTGCCAGAATGTACTTGTGCCTTAGTTGTTCCTCCCCAGGAATACTGTGCAATTACCCGTGCTGAACTTAATGAGATTTCTCTCTGCCTATTTTTCCAACCTTTTTAGGTCCCTCTGAACAGCACTGCACCCACATGATTTATCAGTCACTCCTCCCAGCTTTGTGTCATGTGCAAACTTCTTGAGGGTATACTCTGACCCAGTGTCCCAGGTCATCAGTGGAAAGGTTAAACTGTACTGGCCCCAGTATTGAGCCTTGAGATACAGAGGTACTGACTTGCCTCCAACTGGATTTCAAGCCACTGGTAGTAACTCTTTGGTCCCAGCAGCTCAGCCCGTTTTCAACCCACGTCATTGTCCACTTTTCTAACACGCACTTTGTCAGCTTGTCTTTGATGGCAGAGATACAATGACTTCACTGGAGTCAAGTTAAAGAACATCAGCTGCTCTCCCCATTTTATTTGCCTAGCTAGTGACCTCATTGTAAAAGCCATCAGGTTGGACAAGTGTGTTTTCCCCTCATAAATACGTGCTGACTACTCTCAATAAACTTCCTGGCCTTCATGTATTTGAAAATGTGTTTCAGGAAGATTTTCTCCCAACAGCTTCCCAAAGACCGAGGTGAGGCTGTGTATCCTGGAGTTCCCCACATTTGCAACTCACCCTTCTTGAAGACAGAAGTGATCTTTGCTTTCTCCCTGTCTCTAGGAACATCCCTCAACCACCATGACCTTTCAAATGTAATCAAGAGTGGCCTTGCACTAACAGTTCCCTCAGCACTTTTGGGCGCATCCATTCAGGTCCCATGGATTTATGCATCTCAAATATGCTTAACCTTCCCCTAAGCCAGTCCTCTTCCACTGAGGGTAATTATTCTTTTTTCCATACTTTCCCTCTGGTCTTAGAGGCCTTGAATTTCTAAAGGCCAGTCTTATTAGTAAAGACTGAGCCTAGGAGGGCTCTGACTTTTCTGTGTCATTTATCACCACTTCCCATGCTCCATTCAGCAGCAGACCCATATTTTCATTTGTTTTTCTTTTGCTGTTTGTATACTTTTAAAATCCTTCATTGTTGCTGTTCACATACCTTCCAGGATTCAGCTCCTGTTAGGAGCAATATGCTCACTGCACATCCATGCAGGCCTCCTGGAAGATTTTCCTGATTGATTTCATACTTGTCCAGACAGACCTTTCTTGAGCTCCGGGAGGTGATCCTTGCATATCAGCCAGCCCTACTGGAATCGTCTTCTCCATAGGATTTTATCCCATGGCATTCTTCCAAACAGAGCCCCGAAGAGATGGAAATGGTTTTTGTGTAATCCAACACTGTGGTCTTGATTTTGGTCTTCTTATCTCCTTCTAGGATCTGCCCTCCACCACTTTTATAGTCACTGCAGCCAAGTCAGCCTCTAACTTTCATGTTTCCCAACAGTTGTTCCATCTTCTTTAAGTATCAGACTTGGCTGAGCACCTTTCCTTCTGGCCTCCTCCACTGTGTGTTCCAGGAGGTTACAGTACACTCAAGAAGTATCCTAGATTACTTGAGTCCTGCTGGACTGTCCTTCCAGGAGATCTTAAGGGTGTTAAGGCTACCCTTGAGGACCAGAGGTTGTGACTCTTAAACTTCTGCTTTGCTGAACGTGTTACCTACTTTTGCTGAGCGGGCAAGCTATAGCATGTTCCCACCGTAACAGTGCCCGTGTTGGTCTGCCCACTAATCTTGATGCAGAAGCTCTTCACTGACTCCTGTCCTGTCCCAAGGCAGAGCTGTTTGCATTTCAAATGCTCTCATGCAGCAGGTGGCTCCCACATCACCGTGCCTGCCTCTCCTTCCTTAAAAGCCCACATCCCTTCATTGCAGTCTGATAACCATTCCATCAATGTTTATAATGTGGTCACTTAGAACAAGTGTTATGATTTCTGATGTGCATGTAACTACATTTTAGATGGCATTTTGTGGTATGACCCTGAATCTGACCCTGCCTAAATGTTCTCTGCTGTATGTGGTGGATGTCAACCCCCTTCTTCCAAAACCCCTTGAGGCAGTGTAGCTGACAGCTGCTGGGAGACACAGGCGGGTGGCTCTGGGGAGGGATAACAGAAACTGTGGCAAGCAAAATCCATTTCTGTAAAACCGCTCAGAGTGTAGCTTCTTATACACACTTTCTTGTTCAGAAAATACATTTGGATGATATGTCTTGTAGGCAAAGAGAAAAAGAAAGGATGGAAATACAGATTACAAATCAAATCACAGATAAATTTAAAATTATTTAAAACTGAAAATTGCCTTCACTGTAGTGTGGCTGACTACAAAAACTAGAATACTGACCATCAGACTTACTAGTTTCAGATTATTTTTGCTTTTCTTTTTCTTCATAATATTTTCTTCTTGAATAAAACAAATAATATCTTGTTTATATTTTCTCTCTTCTTGGCTGCTATATGTTCCCAGCATTCTCCTCTATAATGTATATATTCATCTGGTCTAGATTTATTCAGCCAGATAGGAATTCAGAGCTGTTATCTTCCACCATCAATTCTGTTACCCAGTGACTAAAGTTTTGACTTTGTCAGAATATGATCCCAAAAAAGGCAAGTAGCTTGTCTTCCTGGGGGAACTTCCTATACTCTTTGCAGAGCAAAATGGACACTGCTTTCTTTTTTAAACTTCCTATTGTTAATTCCTGTTGACTGAGATAGACAAAGAAATGAGTGTGAGGCCTCTCAGCTGCAGACCCCAGCCACTAATTCAACCAATCAGCCTCTGCAGGCTTTGGCAGATGGTTCTTTCTTAGTACTGCACCTTTAATGGCCCATTTCCCCTTGTTGGCCAGGGACAAGCTGTAAAATTACCTAATGGTACCTAAAGATACCTATTAAACTTATCATCTGCATACCACATTTGAACTCCACACAGTGCTTTTTTTCTAACATGATTATTCCAAGAGAGATAGCCACTAAGCTTCCAATTTATATTTCACTTGCTTTTTAACATCATCCACATTTTGAATTGGGTTTTTGCTTTTTTTTTTTTGTTTTCTTAAGCAGAAGCATGAAACTCTCTTAATGTTTACTTTTAATGTTGGTGTTCTCAAAGGAAAATGAAAAGCTTGGAGTAGCTTTTAAATTCTCAGAAATTATTAATGATTTCATCATGTGACTATGTGAATGACAGAAACACAAGGTTCTTTGGATAAGCCTTGTACTGGATGCTGAGAATGTATAAGAGGCAGCGCACGATTCAGGGCAATAGACAATCTCAATCTAAGGCCATACACAGCATTAACTTCCAGGAATGTGGTGAAACTTTACTGCCTGAAGGAATAAAGTAAAGGACAGTAGGAAAGTTTTAAGACTTTTCTATGATCTTGAAAGTGGGAGGAGATGTTCACAAAAGTCTTACACAGCGAGGGCACCAGATTATTCTTGGTGATGCAATACACCTGAGCACTAAGTTGAAATAGCAGAAAATGGCTGAACTGCCAAATGAATAACTGCCAAAGAAAGTCAAACAGGCCAAGGTGTTATGAGTGGTTGAGCTAAAAGAATAAAGAGCAAGAACCCAGAGAATGCTGAAATATATTGTACTCAGCTTCAGTAGCCACTGAAATTGGTCATCCAAGAATAATCTAAGCATTCATGTTCATGAGGTACTACTGCAGGTAATGGAACAGTTAACTTTCTTACTGTTGCCTTACTTTAGAATTGGATGAGGGACGCCAACTTAGAGAAGGACTCAGTTTGTATTAATCTGTAATTAATCCGTAAAAGAGAAAATTTTACTCTGGTGAAATCAGGGTGCCTCCCTTTCTCAGCTGAATTTGATGATAGAGCAAATCAACTTATTTTTGGCTAGTTATGTCTTAAAATAACCCTTTTATTTGTTCTCTTCCAAAACTTTGGATCCAGTTGTGCATTTGATGTTTATTGACTATTTTTGTTTTACTTAGCCCATGAATCTTGCAAAAAGCGTTGGTGTAGGTCAAGTTATTGCATCTTTTGAAATTGTTTCTGTAACTGTCCTTTGCTAATGATGTTAATATATTATTATTCTGCTTAGGTTTTTTCTTTAAAAGAGGTAGAACACTCTTGCTTATTGATTTTCCAGACTCGTTTGCAATGAAATTAGTGGCAAAGCTTTCTTTGATTTCCCGGTACCAGATAGATCCATGGCATCTAAAGAGTCAGATCTTATCTATTAATGACATACTGGAATAATCTGTTTAAATGATAGTAGCTCCTTTTGCACAGACAATAGTAGGTTTTTAGTGCCTTGTAAATCCAAGCATCTTTGGCCTGGCCTATACTTTAAGAGTAAACATAAATCTTATGGGGCATATACAATCAAAATATTCAAATTCTCTTTATATGGTTTTTGTTCCTGGTTTGAAATTATGCTGGATCCAAAACCTGTCAGTCAATGATAGCTTTTCTGCAGCCTTCCCTGTTATGCCTGTGTGTGGATTTGTGTGTGTGTGTGCATGTGTGTGCCTGCTGATATAACCTGAAGTTTCTTGGAAAGTGCTGTCAGTGTGAAGAGTGCAAAGTCCTGAGTACTCTGGTTCCTTTTCCAGAATGATTTGAAATGGCTTTCCTTTCATGAATCATCTCTTGATATGCACTGAGAATATTTTCACACATACAAGCTTCCTAAGTCAGCACAAAGGGTCTGAAAATTCCTTGCATTAGAGGACATAAGGGCTGCGATGTGAGGAGTTAGAACTGCCTATTTCTTCTAATGGCCCACTGAAAATGAATTTAGCACACTAATCATCTTAAGAACAAAATTTTCTTTTGTGATATTAACCTGTCAACTACAACTGCTTGTTAATGTCATGCTGAACTTTGTCAGATGTGGGGTCTGTGTTTTTCAGTTAACTGCTGGAATATCTGTGTGCTGCAGACAGGAGGTCTGGTTCTGAATGCATCACCAAGACTGTGCTGCTTGCTACTTCTGATAATGTTTCATCTTGCTGCTTCTTGCAGCCCTTCTAGAGAGGGGCTCTTAGAACAGCATGTGTCTTCCAGTGTCCCTGTGAAATAACTGGGCAACCAGGATGTTTGTTTCCTGAAGACATCTGGAGTTAAGGAAAATAAAAGCTGTGCTGTGGTGCACTCAGCATGGAAAGCCAAAACCACATCATTGCCCAGAAATTGTCAGTTCATGGTAAGCATTGTATGAACCAGGCTATTAACAAGTAGGGAGGAATGTTTTTCCATTGATAACTTGGCCATGCCCCAGTGTTGTACAAAAGTACATACTTTTTCCTTATGTTCATTCAATGGGTTAATAAACTCTCTTTTCCCTTCCTAAGCTGTTACACTGCCAAATAGCTGCTATATTTTCTGTCCCAGAAGAGGCTGCATTTTGTTCACTGGCACTATAGTTTCGGCTCTCTGAAGTATTCTAATAGTTTTCCAAGCTAATTTAGAATATATATATATGTAAGTGCCATACAGACTTACTCAAACACAGCAATCCAACAAATCTAATTTTGTTGCTATGGTGAAAATGGATCTTCCAGGGCAGATGAGTTCTACTAACACATCATCATGACTCTGCAGCTTTTTATGGCAGTGTTCTCTGTAACTCTTCAAGAGTTACAGAGCTATTCTAATGGGTTTGTCAGGCTGATTATTGTCTGGAGTAAAACTAGCTTTGCTTGGAACAGGCAAGCAAGAGTGTTCTGCTCTGTGGCATTACAGAGTTTCTCTTTTATTCCTCTGAAGAAGCAGCAGCAGCAGCAGAAGTAATCAGTAAAGGGGAGGACATAAGATTGCAGTCAAGTAACAACCATTGTAAATTTGCTTAAAGTCTAAGCGATCTGGCTTACGCAGTGCAGGAATTTAGGTCTCTGTCCTCTGATTTCAGGGAGAGTTTAAGTCAGATGCTTTGCATACTGTTTCACAGTATTTGTGTTATAAGACTTGTCTTGTGGTGAAATTGACAATTAAATGGCAAAATTTAGTGCAATCACCCATTTCTTGATCGAGAGCAGCAGAGAGCTGTTATGGATGTTCAAATACTGCAGTGCTTCCAAAGATGTTATGATTTGTAACCTGTTGCCTTTAGAGTTCTCTCCAGGACAGCACATGAATACTTTTGTTGAAGAACGGACAGTGGACCTGCCTGCTGATTTATGTTACTCAAGAGTAGCAGTGTTAGGGGTATTCCCATTTAAAAAGAAAAAACTACACCACTTTGCTTAGAAAGCCATATAATCTCAAGAGTGTTTTCCTTTCTTCTGCTCCCTCTGATTTGACAGCACAAGGGAGGGCAGTATCATGACGATGTAGGTACATGGTAGTGTAGATTATCCCTAATATTTTGCAGCTATCTGCTTATTTATGTGAGTAACAAAGTCCAGAAAAACTAACATTGTTTTCATTGGCCTTTGAGACAGACACTTCCTTGACTGTGATAACATTACACATTGGCTTAGATCAGGATAGGTGCTTTTGCACCAAAGGGCATCTTTTGCAAATTTTTGTGCTTTGGGTGCATGGAGGAGGAAGAGCAGAAGGGTTTGGTTCAGCTAACTTCTCAAAACTGTTAGATTCTGGTAACATTGTTTTCTTGGTACTTATTATAAAATTGGAAATAGTTCTTACTTTACCAGGTTGTTACATTTTTAAGCTGTGTGTGCAACAGAATAGTGTCAATGCTTTTGACAACAGAGAACGCAGTCCTTTTTTCCCCACATGTATTTTTTAAAAAGAATGAATATGATTGTGGCCTGTAAAAGGATTTTCAAATGTGCATCAAAATTTCTATGCACAATTGCCAAAGGACTTAACAGCTGCCCTTGAGTAAAGCAAGTCTTCAAACCACACAAATACAGAAGGTAAAATTGGTCATGCATCTGGATCACTGAAGATTTAACTAGGCAGTCATTTTCCTTGCATGTTCCAGACAGGAGTGTGAGCCAGTTGAGAACTGCAGGTAACATGGCAGACATAAGGCCAAGTTGTTCTCTCCGGTTCCTCAGAAGTGTTTCTGTGACCTTACGTATTCTGATTCTTGCCTAGAGAAAATCAGGCAACAAAGACCAGCTGTATAATGACTTTTCTTCTGTTTCCTTTCTAACCTGTGCAACTGACCTGCTTCAGGGATGTTGAGATGCATATTGAAGTAAAAAGATTCAAGATCATCATATGTCAAATGAGATGTTTTTTGACTGTGGCATTCATTTTAGACCTTTAATTACCGTCCTTTATCCCCACCTAATTTAATTTCTTTAAATTTTAATCTCTCTTTCTTATCCCATTTTTTTTCCATTATACAAAGAACAATTTTTGTATCAGCAGGATTTAAATTAGGACCTTCACAATGACATTAAAACATCTGTGTTTTAAACCAGCAGACCATTAGCTTACTGGTAATTATGGCACAAGGCACTCAGCATATATTTCCATGTGATTGTGACCAGCTTTTTGAGCAGATAGAAGTTGTAATTGTGCCTTTGGGGAGTGAGTGTCGTGAGAGGAAATGGGGCATGTGGAATATTGAGAGAAATAAGACAAGATCAATGTCATTATTCACTTTGCTAGCACTGTGCTGTACATCTGTTTGATGATGGATACATTAGATCTGGATCCTCACTCCAACAGAGGAGCAGATCACCTGACAGCAAATTAAGAACATGTAAGGAATGAAGTTGATAGCCACAGAGAGCCATGGGTATATGGCTGATTTCAAAAAGAAAGGGAAAATCTCTCTATTTTCTGATGAACTTCATAAATGTATGAGGCAAGTTGACTTTTGGAAGTTGTAGAGAGCCGTGCTTATGTGAGAAGTAGCCTTTCCAACAAGTCAACAGAAGCAAAAAGATCAAAGGAGATTTGAGCTCAAGGGAAACAACGTGGTTGTTCTACTATGCTGATGTGGTGCAAAAACAGATACGGTGCTTTAAAGGCTTTAGATGTCCATGAGCAAGGCCAACAAAGGGAACCTCACCAGCAGCACCTTACTGTAAAAAGAAACATGGAGTTGTAGTGGATGACTCTCTGTCAAGGGGCACTGCGTCACACAACTGCCAGCCCGATAGGCAGTCACGAGGGGTATCCTGCCCTCCAGGAGCTGGGATCCATGGTGTTGCTGAGAGGGTACCCTGACTTCTCATGGACCACAATCCCCATCACTTTTTCATATGGGTACAAATGATGCCGCAAGCCAAAAAATAGGTGGGATCAAGGAAAGCCCTGGCGAGGCAGGTGAAAAACATCCCAAGTCACCCCCATGCCCAAGTCATCTCATCTGTCCTCCCTGTTAGAGAAATGGGGACAGCCAGAGGCAGACACATTGTGCATATCAGTGTCTGGCTTCATGGCTGGTGCTGCTGAGAAGGTTTTGGGTTTCTTTAACAGTGGGTTGTGTTTTTATGACTGTAGCCTGTTATAGGGGAAGGGGATCCCTCTGGCTAAAAAGGGCAAGAGAATCTTTGGCAGCAGGCTGGCCAGTTTGCTCCGATGGGCTTTAAACTGAAGGACTTGAGGAGCTGGGTCCAAAGTGGCAACAATTGTGCCATTGCTTCCTCCTGGGGAGCAGGTCATAGCAACCAGTGCAGAGACAGATGTACCTTGGCTGCCCCTGAAATTGACGATCAAAGCACAAAACACATCATGGGCGCTTATGGTTACAGCAAGTCCTCTTACACCCCTCCTGGGGAACATGGTTCCTTGATTATATTATTTTTTATATATAATATGTATATATGTTAGTGCCTGCATACAAATGGATGCAGCATGGGGAATAAATAAGAAGAACTGGAAATGTATGTGTTTTCAGGGCCGTGATCTCATTGCAATTGCTGAGACATGGTGAGATTGCACACTTGACTGGAATACTGCCATGGATACTGGGTATGATGGGAATCTGCTTTTTAGTAAGGATGGGTCAGAGAGGTGAGGTGGTAGAGTTGCTCCTCATATGAGAAAGCAACTGGAATGTATCAAGCTCTACCCAGCTGAGAGTTTATGGGTAAGAATAAAGGGACAGGCACAGTTTGGTTGGCACTGTTGTGGGTGTTCATCACAGGCTACGTGATCAGAGGGAGGAAGTTGATGAGGCTTTCTGTGAGCCATTAGAAATAGCCTTGTGGTCATAGGCTCTGGTTCTCCTGGGGGACTTCAACCACCCTGGTATTTGCTGGAGGGACAACACAGCCCAACACACACAGTCCAGGAAGTTCCTGCAGTTTACTGAAGATAACTTTTTGATGCAAGTGGTGGAGGAGCCAGCGAGGAAAGGTGTGTTGCTGGACCTTGTACTAACAAACAAGGAGGTACCAGTTGAAAACATAATGGCTGGAGGCAGCCAACCCTAAAAATTCTGTGATTCTGTGATCTGTCACTAGAGTATACAGTAGGTTTTCTGCAGGAGTACCTCATCCTTTGGTGCAGCAGTGGCATATATGGCCCACATTCCTGAGAGCTACAGGTACAGTCGTATTCACTGCGCTTGTTACCAGTTATACCATGCCTATTGAAGCCCCATTGTATTATTTCCCAATTGCATATGTAATTCTGAGTTACAGGAGCTTCTGCTCTGTGACTGAAACATTTGGAAGCTGCTTGCACATTCTTGGGACATATTGGGGAACTCCAGGGTTTCAAGCACCAGCTTAACCAAAAAGATCCTTTTGTTACTTTCTTCCATTATGGCACCACTGGGGCTCAGCCTACATGTGAATCAAGGCTGCCATTTCAGTCATTTAGAAATACTTCTTTCAGAAAGAATCAGCTATCTCAAAAATTTCAGTAACATATTTGTTTGTCTTTTAATGACCATAACTGAGCAATCTAGTTTGGTGGGTTTGCATTCTGTCTCTTTACAATATCACGTTGCAGATAGTAATACAGTCAGTCTTTTAACTGGGTTAGAAGCAGGGAGGGGATAAGGCCAGGCTCACTAGAGATGAGCCTGGGGGTGACAGGCCAGAGTTGGTGCAATGGACAGGCCAGCTGAAGTGCACCTACACCAATGCACATGGATAACAAACAAGAGGAGCAGGGAACCACTGTGCAGCAGGAAAGCTATGATGTATTCTCCATCACGGAAACATGGTGGGATGACTCTTATGACTGGAGTGCTGCAATATATGTCTATAAGCTCTTCAGAAGGGACAGGCAAAGCAGCAGAGGGGGTGGGGTAGCACTGTACATTAGGGAGTGTTTTGATTGTATTGAAAATTATGATGATGAAGATGACAAGTCTGAGTGCCTTTGGGTGAAGGTCAGGGGAAAGATCAGCAGGGCCTGTGGTGGGAGTCTGTTAAACCACCCAACCAGGATGAACAGACTGATGAGGCATTCTACAAGCACTGGCAGAAGTCTCTCAGTCTCCAGCCCTAATACTTGTGGGCAACTTCAACTTGCCAAGTGTCTGCTGGAAATACAGCACAACAGAGAGAAAGCAGTCTAGGAGGTTCCTGAAGTGTGTGGAAGACAACTTCCTTACACAACTGGTAAAGGAGCCTACTAGAGGAGGTGCCCTGCCAGACCAGTTGACTGTGAACAGAGAAGCACTAGTGGGTGATGTGGTGGTCAGTGGCTATCTTGGGCACCATGAAGTGACCATGAAGTGTTAGTTTTCAATACTGAGTGAAGTAAGGAGGGGCACCAGCAGAACTTTCACCTTGGTCTCCCAGCAGGAAAACTTTGGCATATGTAGGAGATTGGTTGACAAGACTCTCTTGGGACTCAGCCCTGAAGAGCAAAGGAGTCCAGGAAGGCTGGATGTGCTTTAGAAGGAATTGTTAAATACTCAGAAGCAGGCTGTCCCCACATGTAGAAAGAGAAGTTGTCAGGAATAAGACTGACCTGGTTAAATAGAGAGCTTTGGCTGGAACTTAGGGAAAAAAGGAAATCTATTGTCTCTGGAAGGAGGACCAGGTAACTTCAGAGGACTATCAGGATGCAGTGAGGCTGTGGAGGGAGATTAGAAGGGCCAAAGCCCAGCTAGAACTTGATTTGGCCTTCAGTTNTCACCTTGGTCTCCCAGCAGGAAAACTTTGGCATATGTAGGAGATTGGTTGACAAGACTCTCTTGGGACTCAGCCCTGAAGAGCAAAGGAGTCCAGGAAGGCTGGATGTGCTTTAGAAGGAATTGTTAAATACTCAGAAGCAGGCTGTCCCCACATGTAGAAAGAGAAGTTGTCAGGAATAAGACTGACCTGGTTAAATAGAGAACTTTGGCTGGAACTTAGGGAAAAAAGGAAATCTATTGTCTCTGGAAGGAGGACCAGGTAACTTCAGAGGACTATCAGGATGCAGTGAGGCTGTGGAGGGAGATTAGAAGGGCCAAAGCCCAGCTAGAACTTGATTTGGCCTTCAGTTAAGGACAATGAAAAAACTTTCTATTAATACATTGGCAGCAAAAGGAGGGCCAAGAAGAGTCTCCATCACTTGTTGAATGCAGAGGGTAGTGTAGTGAGGATGAGGAAAAGGCTGATGTACTTAATGCCTTTTTTGTCTCAGTCTTCAATATCAAGACCAGTTGTCCGCAGGATATGCAGCCCCCAGAGCTGGAAGTTAGGGACAGGAAGCTGCGTGAAGCCCAAATAATCCAGAAGGAGGTGGTTCGTGACCTGCTATGCCAGTTAAACACAAGTCTATGGGGCCTGATGGGATCCACCCCATAGTAATGAGGGAACTGGCAGAAGAACTTGCCAAACCACTCTCAATCATCTACCAGCAGTCCTGGTTAACTGGAGAAGTTCCAGCTGATTGGAGGTGGGGATTGGTCTCTCCTGCTGTGCCTGCAGTGAGCGGACAAAAGGAAATGATCTTAAACGGAGATGGGGAGATTCAGATTAGTAATTAGAAACAAATTTTTGCTGGTAGTCAGGCACTGGAATAGGTTGCCTGGGGTAGGTGGTGGAGTTGCTGTCCCTGGAAGTGTTCAAGAGGCATCTGGGTCTGGTTCTGGTGATGTGGTTTAGTGTTTTAGGGACTACAGTCACAGTTCTGGTGGACAGTTGGACTGGATGATCTTGTACATCTCTTCCAACTTTGGTGATTATGTGATTCTAAGGCAAAGAGTGCTGTGGCTGAGGTGAAAGACAGAGAACAGGCTTCTTAACAAATCAAATGATCTAAATTTAAGTTAGTCCATTCCCAAGAGCCACTTGTAATTACTCTGTTCTGTGGCTGATTTATTTATAACTATAGAGTTGCAATGGGAACAAAACATTAGGCCAAATTCTGACCTCAGAATATAAGTGTAGAATAATTTTGTTCTGATTTTTTCAATTTTGATGGCATTACTTTGAGTTCATTCTACTGTAATTGAGGTCAGAATCTGTTCTCTTTTATCTAATTTTGAGCACAAAGAAGAGCAGTGTGTATGTTCAAAACAGGGCTGCAGCCACCTCAGTATGCTCATTTGTACCTTGAGGCTGACCAGATTTCGAGCCTCTTCTGTGTGCCGGGGACAGACAGACAGACTGACAGGCGCTCCAGTGCTGAGGAGTCTAGGTAGCTCACTACACAGTTATCAGTTGCTTTCAGTGATACAAGGAG
Organism: Edolisoma coerulescens; assembly: GCA_013397115.1. NCBI lineage: Eukaryota > Metazoa > Chordata > Aves > Passeriformes > Campephagidae > Edolisoma > Edolisoma coerulescens. Next base: position 756,458 of record VWZW01000995.1, read on the forward strand.
ATGCTTTTTAACTCTTTAGGACATTGTGTCAGTTTGTTTGTTTTGCTGGAATGGGAGAGAAGTCAGAGAGCCATTACCAGTTCTGCTGTGCCCAAATGATATATTTGTGATAGCAGCAATGTTTCACTGTTTATTTAAGAGTAAATGAATCAGATACAACTCCACAAAATTGGAGAAATTCTGCAACAGCAGGTGAAGCTATGCAATTTGTCTGAAATCTTGATTCATGTGAGGAGCATGGGGAAACACTGCAAGTTTATTATGAATCCTAGGCTGTTCTATACCAGCTATTTTTTTTAATGTGTTGCTTACATGTTCTCAAATTGACTGTGTAATGCATCTAAAAAGCTGTCAGATGAAGTCCTCTCTCACAGCAGAAACAGAAACTCTGTGGCTTTTGCACTTACTGCCTATAACTGTGAAGTGGGAACATGGCCTGAAGAGAAGTTAAAGGATTTGACAGCTTTAATCTGTTTATTCAGATTGTTTTAGTCAGTTAATACAGAAGTAGGAACATCTTCATTACAGCAACATTCTTCAGTAACAACTATATGTCAGCCCTTGGAAGATGAAACTAATTATTCTCCATTTTGGAACATATCTGTTCTGGTTTAGAAAACATAGTGCTTTCAAAAATTCATCTCTCAGTTCAGCAAACCAGCTTGCAGTGAAAAGTGTCAGTTATTCCCTTTCCCCCCTTTTTTAAGACTTGACATTTTCTTGGGTATGTTTTTTAATTTCTGGTTTGGGTAGATTTTACAGAAATGTAAAGCAGGTTGCTGCTGTAATCATTCTTGAATTGAGCCATGCTCTGATGGCTGGAATGGGAATGTGATCCCCCTGGTTAATAAGCAACTACTTGGGGTTTCTATTACGGTTTTGGTAGATTATATTTATTTTGCCCTTGGAAATAACAACAATTGTTATAATCCAGGTGCTTGGCTTAATTGTGTGGAGTTGCAATTTAAACATTGCCAAGACATCTGTACATACTGTCATTTCTGTAATTTAACCATTTCTTAGTTCATGTCTTGAGCATTCAAGCCTTCTCCTCTATGATCTTCCATAATAGCTTTAGCATTTAAATGAATGGATTTGACAACCAAAAGCAAACATTTCTTAAAAAGATAAAGTAGCTCTGCTTTGATAGATGCAGCTATTTTTCTGATCCCTGGTTTATGCATCAGGAATAAGAAGGGCAGCACTGCATCTCTACAAGCTACTTTAAATTATTTCAAAAGGATTTGACTCTGGTGAACCCAGTACAGGCCAAAAAAACCCAACACATTTCCCAACATTATCTGCACCTCAGCAATGGTAAATGTAGAAGCAGTTCAGGGATGCTTCTGCAGCCTGATGTTCTTCCCTGCTCACGTGCTGATGGACACACCAATGTTCATATCCACAGTGGATATATCCTGGTACCTCCTTGGCCAGGGACTCCAAAATAAGGTGCATGTTTATGTTGATCAAAAGCAGACTGGTTACAGCCACAGTTGATAATTTATGTCATCTGTAATCAGAAATCTGGTTTTGGTATGGAAATTCTCTCTGTATGTCCTCACATCACCCTCAGTGAAACTGGGCAATTTGTCCAATAATTCACTACTCTTATGAATGCTGAGCAATATTTAACAGGAGACTAAAACTTGAAAACTAGAAAGCTTGCAACAGTGTTAATTTAGTATCTCCACCTTCTTTCTGCCAATAATAAACGTTTTTCTTGTTCAGAGCATGAACTGGGCTTTTAGGGAGTATGGAACTGGTTGGCTGTGAAGTTTTTTTATTTTTTAAGAAGCAATAGCTGTATTTATGTGGTTCGACTAAAGCATGAATTAGATAACTAAAAAATCAGGAGACTGTGCAACAAAGCAGAGTAGCAGGAAAATTCCAAGCATGGCACTAAAGTCATTATGTCTGAGAGACAATCATAGAAAGAGATGAGACTTTAAGATTTTGGGGGACAGCTTAGTGGCACATAACTCCATGCAAGAAGTCTTTAATAGAGAGCAGTTCTGAAGAAATTATCGGTGTCCCATTATTGATGCCTGACAGTTTATTAGCAAATGGTGCTTTTGCAGCTGCTTTGAAGTCTCCAGCTACAAAGCTGTGTAACTTTAAAAGTGTTCTGAAAGAGTCGTTCCTGTATCTCTTCAAGAGATTTTCTATTAAAGAAGCAATCAGATTGGTACATGTAACTGGGAGGAAGTTGAAAGCAAAAGGGTCTTTCTATCAGTTATTTCAAATTCGTTATTAAATTTGATGCTGTGAAATGCCACTGTTGAGTAACATGAACAGGAAGAGTGTCTGTTACTTCTAAGTTATTGCATTATGTAAATCCATTGATGTTAATGGGTCGGTGAGCACTGCAGTGAAAATCACCTTTCTGAATGTTACAACACTGGATGCATTAATTATATTTTACAGGGGAAAAAAAGAACTTGTTCCTGTCAGTCTTGATCCATTAAAGTTGCTTAAGTGTTTGGCTATCTTTGGTGCTAGCTGTCAAATAAATGTATGCATAAAGTGATCTTCTGGATTGGAAAGGAGGCCTAGGAAGTCATAACCTAGTTTGCAATTACAATCTCACGCTTTGCTGTAAAGCTTTTGTCTTGAGAGGATGACAGGATGGTTATGACAACCTTGCCTTCTCTATTCACAGGTGTTCCCTTTCCAAAGAACTTCCTCCAGATCTGCAAGAAGATACTCTGTCGGCTTTTTCGGGTGTTTGTTCATGTCTACATCCATCATTTCGACCGTATCATCCTTATGGGGGCTGAGGCCCATGTCAACACCTGTTACAAGCATTTTTATTATTTTGTGACAGAGCTCAACCTCATAGACCGCAAAGAACTAGAACCTTTGGTAAGTGTGGAGTCTGGGCAAAAGCTCTAGGAAATTTTCCTCCTCCCTTCACCAAGTCTTTCTCATCCTTGTTGCAGTGAGTTTCCTTTAGGAACAAGGTCTGTCGTTCAACATAGACAATTTAAAGGGATGAACTCTGCCTCTCTGCATAAACCCATTCCTTCTGCTGCAGTATTTGTGAAATCCTCAGTAGGCTCTGTAGAAAGAGAAGAGTGCAATGTATTTTATATAGAAAAATACAAGGTGGAAAATCGTGGTGTTTGAAAACAGAAGTTCATTTGTCTTCTGCTTCTTCCTCTACTATATATTTAGTATATAATTTTATTCTCTCTGTTTTCATTGGTCAGTAACAGCATGGCAGTAACTCATAGCAGTCACTTCAATGCATGTGAAGGGAACAGTTATCTATGTAAAGGTGAATTGTGAGGTTTTTCAAGTCTTTAAGTAGGTGTTTGTGAAGGTATTGAGTGTATTAGATCCAGACCACACTCTGAATCTGAGTGAGATAGATGAGGTGAGACAGAGGTTCAGATAATTAGCAGTGTAACAAAACCAGACACTTCCTTGTGGACTGAAACATATTAAAATTAAATTCATTGTTTCCAGAAGCAAGGGCCCAGAAATGGAAATGTTTTTGCCGTTGCTTGCAAATGCAAATAAAAAAAGTATAAGCAGAGAAGGAAAAGTAAGAGACAATTCAGAAAGCAGTTCAAATCCGCACTGTGGGTGTTTAGCCAACTTTAAAAGGGATCAGGGAGACATTTCTCCTTAGATCAGAGTTTGGAATATACTGTATCACACAACCCATTAGGAAGTGCTGGAATCACTGGGTTTTTTGGGGTTTTTTTACACAGAATCACAGGACAGCTGAGGCATTGGCTGGCACCTGTGGATATCACATAGTCCAGATCCCTGTGTCACCTAGAAAGGGTACCCAGGACCACATAATGTTTTAGTTGTTTCACATAAAGGCACGTTGCAAGGCCATGCATAGCATAGTTGGTATGAAACAATTCTGAAAGTGTGGCAAAGTGATGTTTGCCTGCGTTTCTGCAGGAATTGGAGCTGTTGCAGATGTGGTTCTTGTATATGCTTACACTGATTGGAGGAGAGTCTGTGAAGTAAGACAAAATGCATCACCTTGTTTTCAACAGTTTGCAAGGCCCACTGAAAGGCACTTCATTTTGCATGTATTGATCAGTTGAAATGATCTATGTTTTTTCCTGCATAGGAGAATTTAATATGCTATGTAAATATGTCCTAAGGGATAGAAGGCAGCTCTGCAAAAAATAATTTTTCTGGCAGACTAGTCATGCTAGGTTAGCTTGTAGCTATTAAATGCTGAAGTTGTGTCGCTTTCAGGGCTTGCCCTGGGCAGGGCAATCCGGGGTTGCGACCTTCCTAGAGAAAGCGTCCCGTCCCGCAAGGGAAAGGCTTTTCCAGGGGCCTTTGCAACTTCTCCCCAGCGATAGGCAGTTCCAGCGAGTGTAGCTGCTTTAGCTACAAATGATTTCAGCTCTCGGTGATCCAGCTCTTTGTGAAATCAGCTCGTGTGATGCCACCTGGGCAGAACCCGGGGACAGAGAGAGAGGGAGCGTTGCGTAGCGAATTCCACAGGTAGCTTTATTCAGCCCTTCCTGCGAAGGGGGCCAGATGTAAAAGTTCCCCTCACTCAGGGCGAGCCCAGGGGGTTCTTTTATGGGGAAGGCAGGGGGTGGGGTAGGACTCAATCAGCCAACAGGACACAGGTTATCTCCATAGAGGGGCAAAGCACTTTGGGAGTGGCTCTTTTCCTCACCATAACCAAAAGGTAAGTTGCAGGAGGTTGGCCTTCAGGCATCTCACCTCCAGGGCAGTGCAGGAGGCTCTTGCCCTGAGGGTTCACAGCTCTCCACAAAGTTGAATCTTAATAAAGACACAAATCAGAATATCTCAGAGACAGGAATAGAGGTGATCTTAAGTGTTACAAGAGCTTTAGAATACAGAGGGCACAAAAATGATTTAATGCTGCGGTTAGTGGGTACCAATACCCCTGCACAAAACTGACACATGAAGGTCTGGGGCCAGAGTGGAGCAGGAGGTTACTCAAGTCCATCAGCAGAGCAAGATAGGAATGTGCTCCAATTGGTGCGTGCTTTTCTTTTGTATTCCTCCCTTCACAAAATTATTCTTGGGACCACTGTATGATTATTAACTTTGCTGGGATTCATCATCTCCCAGATAAATGTTTCAGCTGCTTCCCTCTTCCCATCCTTGACTTGGGTGGGTGTCAGCAGTGTGGAAATGCAGAAAAAAAAATGCCTGTGTTTTTCTCTTCAGCTGAGCAAGGAGAAGGGAAGGAGTTGCCAAACAAAGCAGGCATTATAAATAGTCTTGAATTTTAATGTGTACTTGAGGACAACCTGTGGACTGCCAGGTTCACCATGACAGGAAATGAGCCTGTATTATCTCCCTTAATTAGAAAATGGGCCAAGAGATGATTAAATAACAGACTGCCACATGCTTTAATAAATGGGAAGACAACTGATTTATCCACATAACTTTAAGAAGGGAGAATAATTGGGGAAGTTGGCAGTAGATGAATCGTAATACTAGTCTGCAGGACTTATGCTCTATGTTTAGAATAGGTTTTATCAGCCTTTTGCAACCCAGTGCAGCAGTTATAAAATCAAGTGAAGCAAATAATTCAAACAGGGCTCTCCCTCCCATCTGGGAGTTGCGTAACTTGTCCTTTCTGCAATCAAGGAGGTGGTTATAGTTTAAAATGCTACATGTCATTTTCCCATACCCATCAGTAGGTTAATTTGACAGATTCCTGAGTCTTTCATAGACTTGTTTTATATGGGGACAAAAAAGGAAACTGACATGGTCACTGACCCCACAAGGGGTCCTGAGGAAAAAACTCATGTCCAGTTGGTTAATTTAGGGAAAAAGATGTCTGAAAGTGTATTATTTCTTTTCTGCAACCAACAGACAGACAAGACAGCACCCTGAGAGCTCTCAGAAGACCTTCAAAGCATGCATTCATGTGGAGGCTATGGGGAAACAGATTTAAGATGTGTTATTTGTTTTTGCTGTCTCCCTGTGTGACCAGCTTTATTTCCCACTGTCAGTAGTTCACCTTAATTCACTTCTGAGCCTCTTCCCATGGCAAAAACACCACAGGCATAGGGGTGCCTATTACCTCCATCCCACCTTCAGCCTTTGTAGGTGACAGCTTGTCAAACTTTGAACATGGCATCTAAACATACTTTTTAGTGAGAATGTTTATGCAGCTGCCTCAGCACATGAATTTGTTGTTCAAACATTAGCACAGCTACAGCAAGTATAGCCCCTCTACTTCCTTCCTGTGATCTCTTTTCTCTGACAATATATTTTACAGTATGTAGGACTTAAGAAATACCCCATATAACTTTATAAACACATCATGAGCAAAACAATCTTGGTTCGTGGAATTTACTTAATTTATTGCCAGTTAACAAAACTTTTGACTCCTGATCTGTGTATTGAGGAGAAAAAAGACAATTAAACAAAACAGTTGGCAAAGAAACACCTTTCTTTCCCGGGCTCTAATTCAGTAAAAAACTTTTTCCTCCTTGCGCGTCTCCACTCACCTTGAGTTTGCTACATTATGTTCAGATACTCCTAATCCATTCAGTGAAGTGAGGGGCAATGCAGGAGACTGGGAAGATGTCTGTTGTTTTTTGCTTCTTGTCTTCCTCCACCCCAGCATGGGTTTACTGTGGGACACAATCCCACCACAGCGTCCCTCCTCTGGTGTGCACCCCATAACCCACAGTCCCTTCAGGGCTGTGCCTGCTCTGGCACAAGGCCCTTCCTTCCAAGAGTATGTCTCCAACCACATCCCAACAGTGCCACCATTTGTTCTGTCCTCTTAACAGCTGCTGCTTTCTCAAATATCTGTGAGCAGAGGCACCATGTGCTTCTCTAGTAGAAATTTTGGCACACGATGGGTTTATTGCAGTGGTGGTAAGGGCAGATGGAAGTAGCTGGCTGGCACAGGACAGTACATGACCTCCTGCCACAATAGTCCACCCCGCTAGCCCCCTGCCACCAAAACCCTTCCAGTAAGGCCCAGTACAAAGCATCCTCTTCTAAATAAGTCATAATAAGTTGGTTAAAGACTTACTTTCTGTTTCCAATTTTGTTATAGGTTTTTTGCCTATCTCTGGGTAATAGGTCTCTTCATCATTCTTCTTATGTGAAATATAAAAATATTAAGCATTTGAAAGAAGTCTTGTGAGCCTGAATTTAACAGTGTTTGCAAAGTACTCTGGTAGAAAGTAAGAGTTGTACCAAGAGAAGAGCTTGCTCCTAGTTCTACCTCCTACCTTCAGCAGCAAACTGGATCCTTGCCACATACAAAAGAAATGGGAAGACCAAAGCTTTCTGTGTTCCTTAACTTGGTGTTTGCTGATTTGCTTTGCTGTTGCTCTAGGAGTTACGCTGGTGGAAACGGGAAGTGAGCAAGCTTTGAGGAACCTGGTCTGCTGGGGGCTGATGGGTCCATCTGTCAGAGGAGGGGAAGAGCATCTTTGGTCATAGGCTTGCCAAGCTGGTGAGGAGGCCTTTAAACTAAAAGTGCCAGTGGGAGGGGAACCTTAGTCCATCCCACTCCTACCAATTTGATAGCAGTGCAAATCAGTTAGTTTCCCAGCAGATTCCTAAATAACTGGAAACTATTGATGGTAGTGAAATTTTCTTCTGAGGTCAGGGATAATAGACAAGAGAATATAGTCATCTGCTTCACTTACTCTTCTCAAGTTGTTTCTTTTCTAAATCACATCCTATGAGAACATTGAGCTTTTTCTCACAGTAATTTTTTGAAACATTTTTTCATAAGAACAGAAAGTAGTAATTACACTTGAATGACAAAAAGTAGAGAAGGATATTGCTTACATGCACTGTTCGGCTTAATGTTGAAATGTTGATTTCATTTAGATGCAGAGACTATCAGCCACGGTAGCAACTGGCTAGAATTGGGGCTGGAAGTGGTGACCATCAGTGGAGCTGAGTGTGTAAAAATGGTGAAGCTGGTAATTGCCTCCATGAGCATGGACTTCATCTGCAGGATGAACAAGGACATTAGGATTTTCTTGCCTCATTATTCTCAGTGTAAAAACTTGCATTGGCTATATAGCATGATTGGTTTCTGAAAACATTTTCATCTAATATTTGGAGCTGCTTAAAAGTAATTATAACATGGAAGTCAAGATACCAAATAGAGAAGACTCTATTTTCATACAAGTTCCTCCAAGTCCCCTGTCTATTTCAGGATGGGCCAACTAACAGTACTGTAGTCATATAGTGCTCAGGTGAACACTTTTGAATTTCTCTTTTATGCTTTTTGTTTTTCCAGGATTACAGACCTGATAAATATCAGTCCCCCAGCTCTGTAACTCTGTCACTCTGCCTCTGTGCATGAGGCCGAAGTAGCTACTGCTACACATCTAATTTACGTATTTTCACTAAATAATTAGCAGCTTTGCTGCATCTTTGTCTGTACCACAAAAAAATGTTTGCTCATCAGGCAATTCATTGCCAGAAATGCCATAATGTAATAGAAATACTATAAACATAACACTTTGGGCACTAGCTCCATTCAGTACTCACAGTGGAAAACTCAGCTGTAGCAGGTTTAGCAAAACATGGCAAAATACTGGCATTTTGACACAGGTGCACTCAGATGAAGAACAGCTGAGTGAAACAGGATGATTAAATGAGACTTGTTATGCAGACAAAATTTTCAAGCATATATTTTAAAACAGAAGTATACCTTTTTTAATTCACTGGAGTTTTTTCCAAAATATTACTTTGTCTGCTTAGTTATTTTTTTAAGTTTAGGTGAAAATTAGAATTTGCACTTTTCCAGTTCACGTTCTTCATACATCCACTTAAAATCTTCATGAAAGCAGTGAAGGTATCCACAAATCAGTAGAGTCTGAAATACAAATTATTTGCCAGTCAGCAGAGGACAGTTTGAGCTCAAGAGTACAGGAGAACTAATTTCATTATAGTTACTGTGTTCTTGTTGTCACTATCCTTTATAGCTAGCCAGTTTTACTTTTATACTGCTGCTCATTGCCATCAAAACACAGACCTTCAGCTGCTTTCAAGGTGTCCTGTGTTATAGCACTCAGAAGAAGCAGGACAACAGCAATATTAGCAGTGTTTAAAGATACTTCCAGCTGTTTATCCGTCCAGACTTCCCAGTGTGTTGTGTGTGCTTCCTGGACGGCTTAAGCTTTGGGCAGGGAACATGTAACATTTAGTCTTGTTCAAACTTGTTCAGTCACTGCTGCCAACTAGAAAATGGTATTTTTTTTCCTTTCAGAAACACAAAAAACCAACCAAACAAACAAAAAACCCCAACAACCTAGCATTTCCTGCCCCCAGTCCAATTATGGTGATAATATCCAAAAGGATTTTCTTTACTTTGTTCAAGCAGTGAGAATTTCTCAAGAAATGGATCTGATCACTAACTAAAGAAGAAACCAGTTAGAGATGAATTTTCCATGTCCTGCAGGAAATGAGAAGGAAATTGAGAACTCCAGGACTTAACATTGCTGAAAAATAGAATTCTCAACTCTGATGCTCAAAGAAAGCAGAGCCTTAAGGTGCACTGTCGTGCTGGATTTTCTGAGTATATCATTTGTGGCACACATATTTTTAGTGACTATTTTTATGGCATCAGCTGCTTTGCTTGCACTGAACTCAAGACAGAAGGACTTTCCTATAGTGAGATTTTGGTTAACTTTTCAAAGTATGCCTATGATTTCCTTTCTTTAGCACTTAACAGCTCCCTTCAGTAGTCTAGCTGTCATAATGCAATTGTGAAGACAGTATTAAGAAATTTCAGAAAAACTACTTTACTTATCTAAAAGTATGTGTTTTCTTAATTTGAACAGTACTTTTTGAGTGACTCTATTAGTTTTATTGAGTGTTGGATATTGAGTTTTATTGGACTGTTATTATTCTCTCTAAACCCACAAGAACCAGAAAACTGGGAATCAGCAAGACCACTTTTGTTAATTGTCAAAGGAAAAAAAATCTCACATCACATGAACTTAGAAGTTCTGCAAAAGAAAAAAGAAAGGAGGAAAGATGTCTTGATTGTCCTATTTAATTAGATCTGTTAGTGTATAAAATATTTTATGCAAAATACCTACTATATGCAACAAAGTAGTAGTTCACAGTAGAGAACTAACATGTCTCCTGATATATGTTATGCAAAATTTTATGCTAAAGATAGTTTTAGTGTTTGCTTATTCACTCTGCATTACTTCAGTGTGAAAAGGAACACATTTCAAGTCCATTTAATAGGGTAAGATACACTAAACCCAACTTCTATTTTATTGTTATAGAAGACAAAAACATGCAGAAGGTGAAAATACCTCCTTGGAATATGATGATTTTAAGCACGTCAGTCATCCAATTGCATGTTCCTTGTATCTAGCTGGGTCTAACCCTACTCACAGGTGTATTTGGCAGGGTAATTTCCTGATCCTGTTCCTGCTTGCAGTCAGTTGATAAAATACCTTTGTCATCAGCGATAAGGGATTACATTTGCAGACAGGAGTATTATCTGTGTCCTGCAAACATCACCAGATTCAGGAGGAACCTAATATTGTCAGCCTGTCCTTAGCTTCTGAATAACTACCCTGAAGCCAAAGAGATTGTCTGAGAGATTAATTTAATGCTGTGCATCATGATAATTGAGACTCATTCAAGTGGAAGACATCCTGAAACCTAACAAAGGAAATACCTGAATGATCAATATACCCACTGGACAGCAATCACCAGTCTGTTGGGGGCTTTTTTCAGTCAGGATACAGAGAGAGGCAACTGAAGAAGTAGAGGAATTTTTTTTACTAACTTTGGAGAGTACAATTTCTAAATAAATATTCAGGGCATGGGTCTAACTAAAATTTCAATTAAAAAAAAAAAAAAAAGGAGTTTTGTAGATGACTTTGCTGCTGCAATTCTTTGTCAGCTTTCCTATCCTGATCAATCAGCTGTCTGAGTACAGATTAGTTGTGCAGCACCGGATCATAGACCTCATGGTCGGTGCTATTCTGTTGTAAACAGCCTCTTTTGTTATCAGGATACAAAGAGCTTTGTCCACATGTTAATTATTTGTTAACTATTGAAAGGTTTGTGAAGAAAGCAGCAAGATAAAGCTGCAGATGTCATAGCCATTTGTGCTCTGAAGAACAGATCTTTCTCTTCTTCATCTGCTTATTCTGAAGTTGTGATTTGAACTATGAAAAGATTGTGAACTGGCTGCATTGATGCATCCCTGGGTCTCTCTGTGTACATAAAGCATTCCCTGCGGCTGCGGCTTGCTTTTCTGTCCCTGAAAGTAGGGAGGAGAAAGGTGTGTTCCAGTGGTGCCTGTGTCTGCTCAGCAGAGCCTTCTAGTCATGAACCTCAGATCAGAAGAGCTGTCTGTGTATCGCCTTTCTGCCCAGCACTGTGTATTACTTCACAGGATGGTAGAATAGATTCTGAGTTCCTTACCTGTAGGAATGTGGTTAATGTTGGGCAATGGGGTTTTTTTGGCTGGAGTATTTGGAGACATGAGTGGCTCCCTGTGGAAGGTTGTTTTCTCTAAGTCAGTAAGCTTGGCAAGTGGATTTGGCATGGTGCCTGCTGCTGGCATGTCCTTGCTCTTGGCCACTTGGTCACGTCTTCCAGGCTGATGGGTGCCTCCAGGCAAGGTATCCCTGCCTGTCACAGGTAATACTGTTTCTCTATCCACTTTTCTGCTGACACACTTGTATATATGTTTAAAAACCTCACTATGTTTAAAACAGTTGTCGAAGGGTTAAAACAAGATATTTCTACGTCATCCTTAGGCTTGCTAAATGGCAGCAGAAGAGCTGAGGAGAGGGAATGTCAAGCCATGCTTTGCTTCAGTTTGGAGAACTGGAAGTGAGGATGGGACCCAGGCACTGAAGGAAGATATGAGTCTTTAAAACAGCACTAGTTCTAGTGAAGGTCATAATGGCATTTACTATTTTTTCTGGTGTTCTTATAGAATACTATTATTTATACCATTTATTCACTTCATCCACTTTCTCATCAGCTTTTGCACAGGACAGGCCTCTGGCTGTTATATACTGGTACAAAGGTGATGTTTGTTTAAAGGGTTTTTGCCTTGCATTTTGCCAGCTTCATATTTTACTTGCATAAGCATAGAAACACAGTTTTCTTAAAAGAACATAATTGTTTATGGGGAACTTATTCTTCTTGTAACGCATTCAGGTGCAATCAACATCTTACCACAGGTAAATTTGTCATGTTAAAAAGAGATTTCCTCAACTACTCCTGGCTATGTTGCATTTTTTCCATTCTTCTCCTGCTGAATTTAAAGGTGAACTGAGGAGTAAAAATTAAAATAGTTAGGTGTAGATTTATATGCTGAATGTATCTGAAATTCATGTTGGAGCATTATGGAGGGGAGAGGACCAGACATTCTTCAGATATAAATATTGATTACCTTTTCAAATGTTTCTTTTTTCTCTTCATCTGTGAAATCAAGTTGGTACTCCCTGAAAAATATTCAGGAATGTGTCCTTCCATGAAATCACAAATACTAATAAAACAGATAGATTCCTGATGCTTAAAGAGTGGCTTATCAGCATGAACTCCAGCTAGTAAGTAAATACTTCAAGGACTTGACAAAGAATAGCAAATGTTTCTCTTTATGTTCCTTAGAAGTGAGTTCTGTGTTAAATTCTACTGGTCCTGGGCATATTCAACACATAGAATGGGTCCAGGCTTCTGGTTTGGATTTTGCATTTGAAAAACAGTGTTTACTTCTGCCTTCATTTTTTTGAGTTAACTGTGTGATCCAGAATTGAGAGCAGGAACAAGTCTGAATGTAGCAATACAGAATAATGCTCTGGAGTGTCTTGTAATTAATTTTCAAGAGGAAGTGCATTTGCTATCAAAAGCTCTGATATGGAGAGTTTCTGTTAATGAGCACAGAAAGACTTTAAAAGTTTTAAATATGTTTTCAAGTGCTCATGTGTGCCTGTCTGTGTCTCTGTGTTTGATTTTCTGATTCCCTTGTCTGTCTGGCCTTTATATTTCATTCAATACCCAGCTGGGACTGGGTATCACAGTATCTTAAGCCAAAGAGTCAGCATTTCCAGTCTTCCTGCCTTCTCAGAAGAGTTGGTTGATAGCTAGTTGTCATTTGCTGTGTTAGGGAAATACCCTTATGTGATTTTAATTGATAATTGTTAGTCAAGAATATACCTCTACACCTTTCACAATTTAAAATGAGCAGTGAAGTTTCAGAGAAGCACAAACCCAAGAAGACTCAGGAAACACGGAAGAAGATTCAGCTTTTTTGTTAAAGACAGTGCTCACCCTAAGGCTAAGCAGCAGCAGAGTAACTAAGGATCAGATCTTTGGTGAGGTTTGAGGGGGACTCTTCTGCAGAGTTAAATGGAGGGGGGACTGTGTGCTAAGTTCTCTGGTGCTCATCAGAATCAGTGAGAGATATTCCAGCAGGCTCTGTGAAGAGGGGGTGGTTAACTTTTAAAGGTAAGTATCTCAGAGGGGGCAGAGTCTGGCAAGCAGGAGCAGCTTGCTCAGTAACAGGCTCAGCAGCAGGCTCTGCAGCACACAGCATGCCTCATGCTGCCATCCAGCCAAGATTGGACACTGCGGGTATGGCATTCCTCCTTCTCACCAGCATTTTGAGTGAAGCTAACTTTTTCTTTGCCAGCATCATAATTATATCAGTGTCTTTGAGAAACCATTTCCTGGTTGTTTTTCTTCTCTATTGTAAATTCCTCTAAGAACATAACAAGTAGAAGTGGGTCAGTCCCACAAAGCCTGTACCAATTCACTATCACAGGAATAATGGGCTTTTTCTTTTTTTGAAGCATGTCCACTTTACTGTCATTAGGTGAAATCAGTAAAAGCTCAAGCACATATCTGCAGGAATGCAATGTGACTGTACTTGTGTGTCCTTCATTTACCCGTAACAATATAGATCACTACAGAGAATGTTTCTATGCATCAGAGATGTCGATGTTTTTTAAGATTAAACGTTTTTCTGACTTTACAGCTTTGGTGAGATTTCCAAAACTATACCCAAGCAGCTGTTGGGACAGAAGGCCTTGCAGGGAGAAAGTTACAGAGCCATTTGCAGCAATGTTCTCCTGACAGGGTGGGGAAATAGGATCTAGGGAGAAGACTGTGGATCTAACTGTATAACAAAAAAAAATCAGAAATTAAGGGAGAGAGAGGCTTGGGGAGAACTTGTATTACTATAAAAATAAATTCTGCCTCTACAGAGAAGTTAGAAATGGCATGACAGGTTCATGCTTCATGGCTGTCATGGCAAACTGGTTTAAAGCCCTCTAGTTTACATCATAGATGCATAGATCATCCGAGTTCCTACTCTGTCCTTTTCCTGGACACATTTATCCATAGCTAGACTCCTACCTCTGATGCTACTGCAGTTTGCCTCCCACTGTGCCTGAAGGAGGGTGGCCCAGTTTACAATGACTCTGATGTGGTCCACATTATTCCCTGGACTGCTTTTATAACATGGTAAGATGATACAGTCTGACTGAAAAATCACTGTTCAGCAGCAGTTGCAGAAGGAAGTTGTAGTGTTTTACCTCACAGATCTATCAGCCTTGATTATAGGGAGTACACTGGGAACATGCAGACACTGAGTATGTGTAAAATCAGGGGCCAGCAAAGGTAAAAACTGCCTTGAAATGCATTAACACCTAATTAATCTTCAGTAAGAAGCTGTCCAACATTTGATGGAATTGTGCTGAATTATATTTAGTTCTGCATTTGGTGTTTGCTGCTCTAATGAAATAAACCTAATCACAGCTATTTAAGGAAAAAACAAAACAACCCAAAAAAACCCCCACAAAATATTTAAGGAGAAAAGGAGACAGATTTTTCCATGAACAGTCACCTTTGTCACCTTTAACAAATTAGAGGAGAAGCCACTATTAGTTCAGCTTACTGTATAGATCACTGTGGAGATCACATATTACTGTATAAATTCCTGTACTAATTACCATTGTCTTTATAACAAATGACAACATTCCATTCTGTTACATGCATGGCAACAAAATAACAAGTAATCCAAGATGAATATACAAGAAAGAAAAACTAGTTAAAGGTCTGGAAAGGGAGGAAAAAGTCCCATGATTATGCGTAGGATTTTAGGTGGAAAAATAATCTGTTAAACACAGAGTAATATACAGTTACAAAATCGTCATGAAGCTATTTGCATTAGATCTTAATGTCCTTATAAATTATAACAAGTTATTCAAGCAAGCTAAGAGATTTTTCAGAGACCTCTGATAACTTGGTAAATCTCAACTGATTTTCCAAGGTAAATGCTGTGTGGTCTGGTGTATGTGGATGGCTCTTGGTCAGATAATGCCTTTCCAGAAAATCTGCGAACAAATACTACGTTTTATAGAATGGGGCAGCCAGTTACCAGAGATTTTGTATCAGAATGCTTGTAAATCAGATCAAATAAAATCCTATGTGGATCCCAAACCCTAATGGAGTCTGTGAATGGTCCAAAACCCCATCACAGGGATGAATGCCACAGCTCTGGTCAAGTCCTCAAGGTTTGTGTTCCTGTGCCCTTTGTGCCTGTGGGTAGGCAGAAATAACTAGGCAGAGAAGGTATATCTAGGACTCCTGTTGGCTGCAGGTTCAATGAGAATGATTTGAATCCTTTTTCTTACATTAAATTAAAAGGTTTCTGGCATTTGCAGTTGATTTATTTCTTTAGGCAGGGGGATGTAGCACCATTTACCTGACATGGCTAGGGGATTTATTAGGTTATTAAAGCTGTCAAAAGTGACAAAATGCTATATTTTACTTGCCAGTTATGTTCATTGTCCTTGAAAGTGACAGAGAGGGGCAGAAACATGGTGCCATATAAAACCACATGGATTTGCAGAGTTGCAGAAATATTAACAGTAAAGAGGCCTGTGCACACTTTATCGCAAATGCCATTTGCTTTTTTATTTCCCCTTCTTGTTTTACAGAAAGAGATGACAACCAGGATGTGTCACTAAAAACTACCCACTGAAGAAAAGCAAAGTCCAATTTCCTTCCTACTGCAGAGTTCAAGAACATGACAGCCCTCATGGACTGAGCTTGCTTGTGAATCCCTGAAAGCAGGATAATTGGGAACCACAGTTACTATCACAAATGCTTCTCTCCAGTGTCAGTGTTGTTAACCCTAAATATGCTGCTAGGAACCTCATCTGAGCAACATGGATTATTGAGAAAAAGAAGAATCCTATTAATTCTAGCTCCCTTATTAGGGACAAGAACCTCTTCAGCTACAAACAATGGCAGACAGTGCTCCTGCTGCTAAAGCTTTACTGAAATTCAGGTCCCTGGGCTGACCTCCAGACTAGTTGTTTTGGAATGAAATCTGCGATCTTGCTTTCTTTTTCTTTTGTTTCTTGGTATCTGCTTTCTTTCCTAACTGCAACAGACTCTTAAGAAGTTCTGGAATCAAAGAAGACTTAGCCTTTAATGCCCCCTACCCCGCTCCAGGCCCCGCAAGGCTTGGCCACCATTCCCAAATGCCAGCAAGCCTTGTGTTTCTGGGAAGACAGCCACATCCTTCAGCTGAACAGGCAGTTTATGCTTCATTGTGACTCATAATTTAATGACAACGGGAGAGTTTCTGATCTCAACTACATGAACAGGGATACAGATATAGCGCTGCAGTGCTGAGGTATTTTCCTTGAATTCATGCTGTGACTGACAGCAAATGTTCTCAGTATCTCTGTATTACATAAAAAAAACAGCTACAGTCATCATTTTCCTGAAGTACCCTATGAAGTACACCAGTCTGTCATGTAATTTCATATCCTTCTATCTCCTTAGGAAAACGATCCTCTCAATCACCCTGAAGTTTCATATTTTCAGAGAAAAAGAAATTTAATTTGAGTAACTTGCAGGAAGATACAGTAAAGATGAGTAGTAAAAAAGGTTAGAGCAGGAGGGACTAATTTAAGGTTTCTGTTGCAGCTAAATGGTGCCCAGCAATGTGACTTACTTTATACACTGGGCTAACACAATATTTTTTTCCAGAACTTAATCCAACTTAATTAACAAAGGTATGGACAGCCTGGAAGGATCCATTGCAGTAAATCAAGTCTTCTATGCCAAATATGCCTTGATGAGGCTTTCTTCTGACA
>VWZW01000995.1:783697-795965 GCA_013397115.1 Edolisoma coerulescens
TGCCGCCTGCACTTTACCGCACCCGCAGCCACGGCGCCCCGACCCTGAGAACCCGCAGGTGCTCCAGGACTGCCCCCGTAGCCACAGCAGCCAGTTCTCCACCGACGGAAGGGACACGCAGCCTGCTACCGTTTGGAAATCGCGCCCAGTCCGCCGCGGGAGCTACGCAGATGCACCACGGTTCACAACACGCACACTCCGTCTGCCAAGCCGAGGCCGGCAGAGAGCTGGGGTTCTTATAGTAACGCTGTCCCTGTCTTCTGTTTCTTTCTCCATCTCTCTTTTTCCCTCTCTGCTCCTTCTTCTATCCCCCTTTAGTAGGAGCACTTAATTTTTGTTTAATCAATAAACGGTTCTCAGATATAATATTGCTGCGTTTGCACTTTTTTTTCGTCTGAGAAATCTACCAAAAAGAATCCTCCCCGGCTCCCCCTTTTATTTCCTTTTCTCGGAAAGAGAGATGTCCAGAGCAGAGAAACCCACAGCACAAGTAAGCGAACGAGAAAGGTTTTTGTTTGAACCAATGAAAGAATAAAAGACAATAAACAGAGATACGGTATTTAACTTTTCCTAGTGAAAGAGCTGGAAACTGTTCTGACTAAATATTTTCAAGTCCAAACTCTGAAACAGGCTTTTTTTTTTACTTTTCTAGTTCCTATGTGAAAGTAAAAATATCAGCTGTTGCCCATGTACTTTTATATATAAATAAAGGAAAACAAGACTGTCTCTATTGTAATATATGTTGCAAAGTAATTCGTGCTAAAAATTAAGATTACAGCATTTTGACCAAAGCAGAGAGAAAATACCAGGACCACAGACATGTAGCCGCCAAAAATATGCATTTCAAATGATTCTTCATCTGAGTGGACCCCAGCGAGGTGCATTCTACATGCATTCCAAAGAAGAGTATTCTGGAGGATTTTTTTTCGTCTGGCTCCAGCGATATGCATTCAATATGCCTGTATGATAATATACGTCGCCAGAAGCTTATTCCAGCAGTAAAAGATATACGTCTACTGATTTCAGGAAATGTCGCCAGACTAGCAGCAAGACTAGAAAAACTACATTAATATGCTAAAAAGAGAAGATTAACAAAGCCAAAAAAAAGTATAAAAAGATACCTCATAGAAACAGCTTTGTGAACTAGAGGGGTTCAAAACGGATAGTCCACGAACTCGGTTCACCCAGTGCCGATCACCTGGCTCAGCGCTGCTTTTGCTTGCGACTTTATCTAATTTTATACTTGGATCATTTAATAAATTCTCTTTAATCATAAAATTGACTGATTTGTTTATAACACTTCTATAGTTACTTTATTGTACAGACTTTAAGCTCTTCAGGTTGGGGTGTTTTTTAGTTTTGGTTTTTTTTGGTTGATTGGTTGGGTTGCTTGGTTTGGTTTGGTTTTCTTTTGTTTTCTTAAGCATCTCTGCTGCTCTGCATTTGGCTTTCTGTCCTAAGTCTAGGGGGAGGCAAAAAAAGTCAGGAAACATCCAAATCTATAAAAGTGAATTACTAAAATTCTGTTCAGAGTAAAGCTATGGCAAGGAATAATCATGTTAGAAATGGCACTGGAACTCCCATTCCTTAAGGTTACTGTGTAATCACTATACATATGTATAGTTATGAGACGGAAAAATCTGTGTTTTCTTTCCAAGTGAAATGCAACATACTCCATTTGCTGGCTTTAACTAAAAACCTAATTTTGTAATTGATGGACAGAATGAAATTCATGAGGACAAATTAGTTTCTAGACTAGTGTGAAGTGCCTCATATTTACTCTATATTGGGGTTAAATTTCTTCTTTGCTTTTTGGGGCTGTTGTTGCGGATTTTGTGGGTGTGTGTTTGTGGGGATTTTTTGTTAGTAACAGCATCCTCTGGTACTTGTTTTGGGAAAAAACAAGAAGTCGTAGAAAATGATGTCATTTTGCTCAAGAAAATCGTCCACAGGCAGGAGGTGTTAGCTGTGGTACACTCAACTGGTTCCCTTCTGGAGTACTCAATGAGGGCAAAGAGAGGAGGAGATAATCCTAAGTAGAATATATGTTTATGTGTGGAACATAAAGCATTTTCAAAGACCATGACAGGAAATTAGCAGCATAGATCTCATTAACTTTGTTCCTCTAGCAATGCTTATTCATTATGGTATCAGACAGTATAATTATTTGTTGAAAAATGAAAATTGAAGAGAATCTGTGATCTGTGGTAAAAGGAAAAAAGTAAATAATAAGACAATTAGATTCTTGTAGATCAATTGCAAGACAGCTAGGAACTAGTATCCTGAAATTAAACCTTTTATAGATGTGCTGGTTTGAAAACAAGCCAGGGGAGACACTAAGTCTAAATAACAATTTAATAGGAAAATTAAAAATAAAGGCAGAAAACACTGGTTTGAATTGACAGAGTCAGGATACAACCTGACACCCTGTCGGTCAGGGTGTTGGTAGCAGTCTGATTAGACAGCTGCAGTCCTCCTGGAATGATGGCTCTGTTGAAGCAGTGATCCTGTAGAAAGGGTCTGGTCTTCACCTGAAGGTCGAGGGGTAGCTCTCGTCCTCTGGAAATCCACTGGAAAAGGCTGCCTGTGGTGTTCGAAATCTTGGTTTATATCTAGGATGGGATGCTTGGTTTTTCCCTCTGGGCGGAGCATCTCACAATGGGATGATGTAATTTTGTCAGTCAGGCAGTGAGACTAGATGGCCCATTAGCAGAAGATAGTCCGGAGGGAGTTTATCTGTGAGCCATGGGGCAAGGCCCTGATGGGCCATTAACAGAAGATGGTCTGGAGGGAGGAGGCAAGGAACACCACCCCACCTGATTTCAACAGTTCATGGAGATGGTAATAGAATACACTGCAGCCCAGGACAATAGATTATCTGTATAATGCAGATGCACACATCTCTTAATTTTCACTGTATGGAAGCAAAATAAATACATAACCAATCTGGATAATTTCAGTGTCATGTTGTGGGTTTTTTTTCCACAGCCTCTCATTTACCGTGAGTCTAGTTCTGCTAACTCAGCCTCTCAGCTCAAAATCACATTTGCTCATGTCTTGTAGTTTAAACACCCTGGTAGCTCTTAATATTGCTTTATACCCCTATTCATTAATTAGTCAATCAGCCACTCCTAGACTGCTTTGGATATGAATCCAAATCTTTAGTGCCACCCACACTATGCTTAATCTTAGCTTGAATTCCTTGTGGACAGGTCTGTGCACTGCCTGGAATGACTGTGTAGGGAATGACTGCAAGCCAGTTGCCTCTGTGTGGTTCCTCTCCTCTGGAATGAGGGATTTATAACTTGAATTCAGTCTACCTCAGTCAGAGGCTGAACCTTTCTTTTCCTCCAGAGATGAACTTATCTGTGACGATAAAAAAGATGTTACATTTTCCACCAAAAAGAGGTCAAGTGCTCGTGCCCTAGCGTAAGTTTGGAAAAGTGGTGACTGTTACAACCAAAAGTGAATACTTCTGGGAACAGAGATGGCTGTAGGATCATAGTCCATTTCACTGAGTCAAAAGCCATTTTACTGAATTGCCAAGGGCTAAAGACTGGATCCAAATGTGCCACACCAGAAATGCTCTTCCTTCTCATCTTTGCATTATTCTGTCAACTTTAAAAATTTTGCTTACATGTATAAAGTGAGTCAATAGTAATTCAGCTAATGAAAGTGCTGATGAAATAAATATTTACAAACTGTGGACTTCTATCATCTTAATATAATTATGTTGTTTCTCAGTTGCTGGATTTTATTCATATTTTTGTTCTGCAACTCTCCTTTCTCTTTTTTTTTTAGTTTAGCTTTTAAAAATCTGACTTGTCTTTCTGTAGTCAGCAGAGGGAGCCATATCATTTACTTATGTGAGACCTTGTCACTTCAGATCTTCTTTATTTGTTCTTTTTTATTTTCAGCTAAGTTAGTAAGATTCTCTAGCCTTAAAATATCTTTAAAGTGCTCTGGCACAGGGGCAGTCACATAGTTAGTTTGGCAAACTGTTACAGACTAGGAATAGGATATACTTCCCAGGTATTTCATTTGAAGTTAACCATGCCAAAAATTACTAAGAGTCTACACTCTGCATTATCTTAACAAAATATATTGGGTTTTGAAACAATTACATCTTTAAACAAAAAACCTTGTAATCACAAATATGTTTGAAAGAGTTGTAGCTTACAGTCAAGCAAGAATAATAGGTGAGGACAAAGTCCACGTAAGTGAGGCTGATCCTAGATCTAGAATTTGGAGACTGCTGAAACACATAGTTGCAGGTGACTCCAATCTGCCCAGTTATGCATTTTCATCTCACTATATTTGTGCATACAACTGAGTGTGTCTGTGTTGAACACGACATTCCAAGTATCTCTGTTTCTTTATCCAAGAAACCAGCTGATGGATTTCCCTTTTTTCATCTGGTTACTATTTTTATGAGGAAGATAAAGATAGGAGGAAGATATTTTTGATGAGCTTTGTGCTAAAATACGGAAGCTGTACTTCAGGGGCCAGTGAGCAGTGCAGAGATGCATTTTAAATATCAGTCCTTGGAAATAGCATAGTTAAACCAAACTCAGTCTTTAAAATAGCTGTAAAGATGGTGTCAATCCTCAAAGAAGCAAAATGTGCTTTTGATGACGTAGTTCCTACTAACTGGGTCAGCCAATAAAATCAGACAAGATCCTCTGGACGTTGAATAGCTGTGGCTGCATTGGGGTCAGTTTTTGGTGTAGAATCCCCTCTAGGACTCTGCAAGGGAAGAAACTGACACTGCAGACTGGAGCTTAAAAAATGGAGTCTAGGTGAGTAGATATGGATATGAAAGAAACAGGTGGAATCTCAGGTTTCCTTTTTCTCTAGGCACTGAGTCTCAGAGCTAGGGAAGAAAAAGCAAGGATGCAGAAGCGACTGTTCCTTGTGTTCCGCGACTTTCTGAACTGCTGTTTGCACATGGACAAGAACAGGCGAGGGTCTGCCAAGGATCTTCTGGAGGCAAAATGCAAAGTGGCTGCAACTGAAACAACTGACCAATGTAACAGGTTTCTCATCCACTAAACTCCAAAGCATCAGATGGCCCATACTCATATTAATCTCCAAGCTCAGAGCTTTTCAAGTGAAAACTAAGCAGAATCATACAACAGTTTAGGTTAGAAGGCATCTTTAAAGGTCACCAACTCCAACCATCCCTGCAGGGATCAGGGACATCTTCAAGTAGGTCAGGTTGCTCAGAGCCCCATCCAACCTGACCTTGAATGTTTCCAGGGATGGGATACCTCCCAGCTCTCTGGGCAACCTGTGCCAGTGTTTCAGCACTCTCCTCATAAACAATTTCTTCCTCAGACCCAATCTGAATCTACCCTCTTTTTAAACCATTTTTACAGCCATTTCCCCTCTTTGTTTTGCAACTGTTCCTGCTAAAAACATGTATCCCCATCTTTCTTATAAGCCCCCTTTGAAGTATTTAAAGGTGGCAATAAGGTCTCCATGGGACCTTCTCCAAGTTGAACAACCCTGACTCTCACCTGTTCCTCAGAGGAGAGGTGTTCCACCCTCTGATCATTCCTGTGGGTCTGCTTTGTGTTTTGGTAGTCCACTAATCTTTACCTTTTGGCAAAACAACTGCAATAGAATGCTACTAAGTACAGAGGCCTGAAATGGTGTTGGTGGTGGAGGAACCCAGAGAAACCACATCCAGGCAAGCAGTCCAAGATTTGGCCATGGGAAGGAGGCAAATGTGGGGGGCTGACTGTGAGCATCCGAGGGCACCCAACTTGTCCCTCCTGCCCCAGTCTTAGAGGTTTCTGCCAGCCAAACAGGGACAGCTGAGCAGGATTTGTGCGAGCCCCATCTGCTGCCTGGCCCGGTCAAGTAGATGAGAACCGCTGCAGGTTTGCTGCCAGCTTTTGTGGCAGACAGGGAGCTGCCGAGCGGGCCGCTTCCTTGGCTGTCCCTGCTGCCAAGGAAGATGCCAGCCAGCACAGGAGGCCCAGGGGATGCCAAGGTAGACACTGCTCTCTCTGCAAGCCAGAGCCGAGTCCATCTGTGCTCTGCCACTTGTGTCCCTGCTCCTGGCTTGCTGCTGAAAACCTGTATGTCCAATGGTCCTGACAACAACACGTGGGATCAATATTTTTCAGAGCTCTTGGGAGTCTCTTGAAGAATGGCTTATGCCCCGCATCTCTTTTGGATGCTCAAATAGCCCATGTCTGTAGAAAAGAGGAACTTGAATAAGTCTCATGAGTTTCCTGAAAGGAACAAATCCTTTGGACAGCAAGCAGCAATCCCACAGTGCTGTCAGGATAAAAATCCCAGCAAGTGCTGACACCTTCACAAATGGACTAGTGTGGTTATGGGCCATGTTTGCCTGTGATAGCAGTGTCCTGGACATGAAGGCAGATGTGCTGATGGTGCCCTCAGTCCTATGTCTGTGCATTTCTGGGAGCTAGAGGAATCCAGCTTGACCCTGTTAAGAACTCAGTTTGGAAAAGAATGGTTTCTTTTTCCTTTGTCCCTTTAATTTGTTTCTTTTTCCCTTTGGGCAGGATCCATTTCTCAAATCAGCGGAGCCTCTCCTCAGCCTCTTCTGACAGCCTGATTGCTGTCATCCCTGCAGCAAAGTAATGCAGGAGGTAGAGATATCAAGGACGACTTCAGCACTTTGAGAAGAGAGCCTCTGAGAACAGGCAGAAACCCTGCAAGAGACGGGCCAGGAAACAGGCAGCCATCAGAGCGGGGAAGGATGCCTTCCACCTGCTGATTCTCCTGCTACATTTCTCGTTAGGACTGGGTTGCTGGAGGGCACAAAGCCACTACTGTGCACTCTTCAGGTGGGGGGTTGTGTGAGGCATGAAGCTTACACTGTCTATTTGGGGAGCTTGGCTGGGACTTCATCTGGAAGTGTCTTCCTCCCCTCATCAGGCAAGTGAGCTGGAAGAGCAGCGTTTGGACGTGCAGCAGCTGCTGGTGCAATGGAAAACTTCCTGGCAGACGTAGAGAAGGAGTGGGAGAAAAGGCTGCTTGAGATGAAGCAGGAAGTTGCCACTGCACAAGCTGAACAAGAAAAGGTAGAAAGCAGAGACAGTCAGGAGGCAAAGAGTGGGAAAAGAGAGTTTGTGTGTTGCTTTGGACTCCTCTGGGCTCCTTATGGGCACTGCTTGTCTGGGCACTGTCTGTCTGGGTGGGATTGCCTCTTAGCTGGCCCATTGTAAACAGTGCTGGAGAGACCTTTGTACCATGAGGGACAGGGCCTCTCAGGTGAGAGTTTACCCGAGTGCAGATTTGAGGAAGGCAGGACTGGCATTGCAGGCCTGAAGAGAATGGGAAGCCCAGAGCTGTCTCTCAGAAGGAGGGAGGTCCCACAGGAAGCCACCAGCAGAGCCAGGGTAGAGCTGTGGGAGAGGGCTGCCTGTCAGATTGCTAAGGAGGCACCAGAGTCATGCCTGCAAGATGACCAGGACAAAGCAGGAGTGGAGGGAGACCATGGACAGCAAGACCAGGCACTCAAGACATGCCACACATTTCCTGTCAGCTGCCCAAGGGTTTATTGGGAGTTTCTGTCATGGTGGGAGCATGTTTTTACTGCCTGTCTCACTGAGGAATCTGTGCCTCCCTGTGGGCAGCCGATGAGCCAGGAGAGTGAGAGCAAAATGCTTTTGGAAAGCATGAGCACATCAGTCTTGGTTGCCCCACAAGTGGTTTGCGGGAAGTTTAAAGCTGTCTTCTCTTTGTTTCTGTGCAGAACCTGGAGGAAGAGCAGTGTCAGAAGGCTGCTCTATTAGACAGGCTCCGCCAGCTGCAGGAAAAGATAAACCAAAGCTGGTAGCAGCTAAAGCAGCTGAGACAGGAGCTGGAAGAGGACCGCGAGAATGGGCAGGTGAGCCTGACTAGCCAGGTACCAGAGGGAAGGGCAGTAAGGGGGGCACACACTGTAGATGTCAGGAAAGGGGAGGCAAGGACTACTGCAGGCACTGGAAGCACAGAGCCTGGCAGGCTCCAGAGGTGAGCACCAGGAAGAAGGCTTAGGATGGAAGGGTTTGAGCTGGGTAGAGAAGCAGAAGGAAGTGGCTGAATGGAAGTCCTTTTGAGACTGGAAAAGGAGAAACCTGAGCACTATGGCAGATGCTAGTAAGATTTTTCTTGACAGAACATCAAGGACAAGCTGCAGGCAGAGCTGGAGGAAACTCAGAGGAAGATGAAGGTGGTGGAGAGGAGGCACAAAGAAGAAATGGAACAGATGCAAGAGGTGCAGCTGCAGTACAGGCTGGCTGTACAAAAGCATGTGAGTGGAAGAGCAGTAGCCAGTGCAGTCATGCAACAAGTGGTCTCTCCCCTTGGCGCCCTTCCCCTGCAGAGCGGCAGGGGGATGGGGCAATGCCTCTGACTGCCGTGCTCTGTAGCCTCCATCACAGATGGTCAGAAGGACACTTACTGGTCTACTGAATCTCCGCTGCTGCCCTGGGCAGCAGGGCTAGTGCTTTGGCTGGTGGGCCAGCAACCCTCTGAATGTATTTCTGCTGGCCTCTTAGTGCTGGCTTTGTTTTTTGAGGGGTTTGTTCAGGTGAATATGGTGAGCCACACAGATTCTGAGCAAGTTGTCCCTGTCCTTGGTGAATGCAGTCCTCAGGACAGGGTGAAATTTAAAGTTGTTCTTTCCCCTCTCACAGTGTCCAATATGGCTGGAAGAAGAGAAAATAAAGGCAAAAGCTAAAATAATGATAGTAGTAGCCAAAGAAAGTAAGGAGAGCAACTGAATAGACGGATGGCAAGAAAGAGAAGGAAATTATAGAGGGGGGTCAAGATCAAAGAATATGCAGGAAAGTTCCTTTGAAGGGAAGTGTTTCTATTGTGGGGAAAAAGGACATATCAATAAATATTGTGAGAAATAGAAAAAAGATGAAGAAGTTTACCAAGAAACACAAGCAGGAAACATAGAAGAACAGGGGTGTCAGGGGCTCTACCCTCTGGGGAGATCTTTTAAACATCTTGTAGAGCCCTTGATAAATTTACAAGTTGGTCCTCAGGGGGAAGAACTTGAGTTTTTAGTAGATACTGGAGCAGATAGGTCATGTGTTTCCAAGATCCCAACTGGGTGCAAATTATGCGAGCAAAGTTGTAAAGTGAGAGGTGCAAAGGGTGAGTCTTTCGAAGTATCAGTCATTGAAAAAGTTATTATCAAAGGAAACTCAAGAGAAAGTTGCTGTAACCTATTATATATGCCCAAATTAGGTAATTTATCAGGAAGGGACCTACAAGTTCAACTTGGAGTAGGGGTGATACCCCAAGGAGGAAGAATGATTGCCAAAGTAATGTTGATGAAAGAGGAAGACAAAAGTGAAATAGATAGTTGTGTATGGGCAGGAAAAGGAAATAGAAGTTTGTTAAAAATACCACCAATAGAAGTAGAAATGAAGACAGGAGTCCCAACAGTAAGAATAAAACAGTACCCCATTTCAGAAGAGGGTTAGCACCAGAAATAAAAGAATTAATTCAAGAAAAAATACTAGAGCCATGCATGTCATAATACAACACACTGATAATTCCCATAAAGAAGTCAGATGGTACTTATTGTTTAGTGCAAGACCTGAGAGAAGTAAATAAACACGTCATATCCAAGTATTCCATCGTAACAAACCCCTACACCACCCAACCACCAGTGGTTTTCAGTTATTGACTTAAAAGATGCTTTTTGGGCCTGTCCATTGGCAGAAGAAAGCCGTGACTGGTTCGCCTTCGAATGGGAAGATCCGGATTCGGGGAGAAAACAACAGCTCCAGTGGACCCGCCTACCCCAGAGGTTCACTGAATCCCCAAATCTGTTTGGACAAGCCCTAGAAAGCTTACTGAAACAATTCGAATTGCCTGATAACACGCAAATTCTACAATATGTCGATGATCTGTTAATATCAGGAGAAAAAGAAAAATCGGTAAAGAGAGCCACTATCGGTGTACTGAATTTTTTGAGTAAAGGATTGAAAGTGTCAAAAGGAAAGCTACAATTTGTAGAGCAAGAAGTCAAGTATCTCGGACATATCATTAGAAATGGTTACAAAAAAATAAGCCCAGACCGAATTCAAGGGATAATATCCCTACCACCACCAAAACCAAAAAGGGATGTGAGAAAATTATTAAGACTATTTGGATACTGTAAATTAGGGATTGAAAAATTCACTAACTTCATTAAAGTTTTATATGAAAAATTGGTAGGAACTGAGCCCCTTAACTGGACTACTGAAGAGGACAAACAGTTAAATGTCTTAAAAGAAAAACTAATTACAACCCCGGTATTAAGTTTACCAAATTTGAATAAACCATTTGACCTATTTATTAACGCCGATGAAGGAGTGGCTTACAGAGTCCTCACCCAAGACTGGGGAGGGGTAAGAAAACCAGTGGCATATTTGTGTAAGTTATTAGACCCAGTGATTAGAGGATGGCCAATGTGCTTGCAAGCTGTAGCTGCAGCTGTGATATTAACAGAAGTTTCAAATTGACATTCGGGCCCAAAATGAAAGTACATACCTCCCATGACCTCAAAGCATTGTTAAACCAAAAACCTGGCCAGTGGCTCTCTGACAGTCAAATACTACGATATGAATTAGTTCTATTTGAAAGTGAAAATCTTGAATTGAACACCGCAAAAGTCTATAACCCTGCCCAATTTTTATATGGAGAACCAACAGAAGACTTAGAACATCAGTGCCTGGAAATAACAGACCTACAAACGAAAGTGAGAGAAGATTTACAAGAGGTACCTCTACCCAACGGAGAAAAAATATTCATAGATGGTTCCTCAATCGTAATTGATCGAAAGCGGGCATCTGGATATGCTGTTGTGGATGGTAAACATATGGAAGTTCTAGAGAAAGGAAAATTACCAACGAAGTGGTCAGCCCTATGCTGTGAAATTTATGCTTTGAAGAGAGGACTAGAGATCTTAGAAAGGAAAAAAGGAACTATTTTCACCAATTTAGGATACGCCTATGGCATAACACACACGTTTGGAAAAATCTGGAATGAGAGAGGCTGCCTGAATTCGAAAGGCAAAACTTTAGCTCATGAAAAGTTAGTAAAAGAAGTACTAGAAGCATTGAGGAAACCAGCTGAAATTGCTCTGGTGCACATAAAGGGGCATCAAAAAGGGATCTCACTAGAAGCAAAAGGGAATAATTTGGCAGATAAAACAGCTAAAGAAGTTGCTCTAAAAGGAGAAGAGACAGTATTGTGGTTAGTAGACTGTAGAGAAGAAAAAGATTAAGAAATCCCAATATTTAATGAAAAAGAGCAAGAAGAACTCAAAAAACATGGTGGGACCAGAGATGAAAAAGGCCAGTGGAAGTTGCCAGACAGAAGGCAATTACTAAATAAAGTTCTAACAAGGAAAATTTTAGAGAACCTACATGAGTCAACACATTGGGGAACACAAGCTATGTGTGATCATTTCCTGTGAAGTTATGGATGTGTGGGAATCTATGAAATTGCACAAACATTAACTACGAACTGTACAATTTGCCAAAAAATAAATAAAAAAATAAGTAGAAAATCCACAGCAGGAGGAAGAGAATTAGCAAAAAGACCTTTCCAAAATATACAAATTGATTTTACGGAGCTTCCTCCAATTCAAAAATTCAAATATTTATTATAGTAGACCATCTGATCCACTGGATCAAAGCCTTTCCAACAGCAAGTACTACAGCAAATGCAGTCAGTAAAACAGTATTAGAGCAAATCATACCCTGGTATGGGATCATGAATACTATAGACTCAGACCGAGGCCCTCATTTTACATCAATGGTTTTACAACAGACCATGGCAGCCTTAGGTATCAAATGGAAATTACACACACCATGGTGGCCACAAAGTTCAGGAAAAGTAGAAAGGATGAACCAAACCCTGAAATCGGTTCTCTCAAAATCAGTGTTAGAGACCAAAATGAATTGGTTAAAATGCCTCCCTCTGGCTCTGTTAAGAATCAGGACAAAACCCAGAGCAGATATGGGAGCTTCTCCTTATGAGGCAATGTTTGGCCTACCTTTCCTAACAACTTTGAATAATTTAGGGACATATGAAAAAGGGGAACGTGGCGTAAGTAAAAACATACAGACTGTAGCTACAACTTTAGAAGATTTAAGAAAGAAGGGATACCTTCCCCAAAGCATACCCAAAAATTTCAAGATTCACTCCTTTCTACCCGGAGACTGGGAGTTGATCAAAGTATGGAAAGAAACACTGTTAACACCAGAAAGGCCCCTTCCAAGTTCTCCTTACAACTGAG
>VWZW01000995.1:796057-828348 GCA_013397115.1 Edolisoma coerulescens
GAATATACTAACTTGGTTAAATTCTTATATGAAAAATTAGTCGGAACAGAGCCCCTTAATTGGACTACTGGAGATGACCAACAATTAGAAGTCTTAAAAGAAAAACTAATTAAAGCCCCAGTATTAAGCTTACCAAATTTGAATAATCCGTTTGACCTATTTACTAACGCTGATGAAGGAGTGGCCTACGGAGTCCTCACCCAAGACTGGGGAGGGGTAAGAAAACCAGTGGCATATTTGTGTAAGTTATTAGACCCAGTGATTAGAGGATGGCCAATGTGCTTGCAAGCTGTAGCTGCAGCTGTGATATTAACAGAAGTTTCAAATTGACATTCGGGCCCAAAATGAAAGTACATACCTCCCATGACCTCAAAGCATTGTTAAACCAAAAACCTGGCCAGTGGCTCTCTGACANGTGGCTCTCTGACAATCGGATACTAAGATATTAATTAGTTCTATTTGAAAGTGAAAATCTTGAATTGAACACCGCAAAAGTCTATAACCCTGCCCAATTTTTGTATGGGGAACGAACAGAAGAGTTAGAACATCAGTGCCTGGAAATAATAGACCTACAAACAAAAATAAGAGATTTACAAGAGATACCTCTATCCAATGAAGAAAAAATATTCACTGATGGTTCCTCAAGAATAGTTGATGGAAAGTAAGTATCAGGATATGCTGTTGTAGATGGTAAACATATGCAAGTTCTAGAAAAAGGAAAATTACCAACGAAGTGGTCAGCCCTATGCTGTGAAATTTATGCTTTGAAAAGAGGACTGGAGATCTTAAAAGAGAAAAAAGGAACTATTTACATTAACTCAAGATGTGCCTATGGCATAATACATACATTTGGAAAAGTCTGGAACAAGAGAGGTTACCTGAATTTGAAAGGCAAAACTTTGGCTCATGAAAAGTTAGTAAAGGAAGTTTTAGAAGCATTGAGGGGACTAGCCAAAATTGCTGTAGTACACATAAGGGGGCACCAAAAAGGGACCTCACTGGAAGCAAAAGGGAAAAATCTGGCAGATAAAACAGCTAAGGAAGCTTCTCTAAAAGGAGAAGAAAAAATACTGTGGTTAATAGACTGTAGAGAAGAAAAATATGAAGAAATCCCACAATTTAATGAAAAAGAGCAAGAAGAACTCAAAAAACATGGTGGAACAAGAGATGAAAAAGGCCGGTGGAAGTTACCAGATGGGAGACAAATAAAGTTCTAACCAAAAAAATTTTAGAGAACCTACACGAGTCAACACATTGGCGAACACAAGCTATGTGTCATCATTTTCTGTGAAGTTATGGGTGTGTGGGAATCCATGATATTGTATGAACATTGACAAAAAACTGAATGATTTGCCAAAGAATAAATAAAAAGATAATGAGAAAAACCACACCAGCAGGAAGAGAATTAGCAAAGAGACCTTTCCAAAATACACAAATTGACTTTACTGAACTTCCTTAATTCAAAGATTTAAATATTTATTAGTTATAGTAGATCATCTGACCCACTGGATTGAAGCCTTTCCAACAGCAAGCGCCACAACAAATGTTGTCAGTAAAATATTATTAGAGCAAATCATACCCCGGTATGGGATCATAAACGCTATAGACTCAGACCAAGGCCCCCACTCTACGTGAATGGTTTTACAACAGACTATGGCAGCCCTAGGTATCAAATGGAAATTATACACACCATGGCGGCCACAAAGTTCAGGAAAGGTTGAAAGAATGAACCAAACCCTAAAATCGGTTCTCTCAAAATTAGTGTTTTCAGTTTAGTAACCAAAATGAATTGGTTAAAATGCCTCCCTCTGGCTCTGTTAAGAATCAGGACAAAACCCAGAGCAGATATGGGAGCTTCTCCTTATGAGGCAATGTTTGGCCTACCTTTCCTAACAACTTTGAATAATTTGGAGACATATGAAGAAGAGGAACACAGCATAAGTAAATACACACAAACCATAGCCACAACTTTAGAAGATTTAAGGAAGGAGGGATACCTTCCCCAAAGCATACCCATAGATTTCAAGATTCACTCCTTTCAACCCAGAGATTGGGTATTGATCAAAGTATGGAAAGAAACACTGTTAACACCAAGATGGGAAGGCCTCTTCCAAGTTCTCCTTACAACTGAGACGGCAATAAGAACCAAAGAAAAAGGATGGAGTCACTCCACAAGGGTAAAGGGAGCAGTACAAACACCTGCAGAATGGATAGTAACAAACTGCACTGATACTAAAATGACCCTCAGAAAAACACCCAAACAGCAAAGTTAACCTATCTCACTGTAGTCCGTGGTTAATTTAAAATGAAGTTACATGTTTAAAAGGTTGTTCATAATGTTAGTTACTGTTATTATAAATTGTAACCTTAACTCCTAGTTTATTTTCTTTGTTACAGATACACCAAAAGTCCAAGTTCTTAGAGAATAGAGCATTCCCTGCCTGTTTAGTAATCTGACCCCAAAGGAAACAACAGAAGTTGACACAAAAAGGACAAGAGAGAGTCTCCATAGAAAACAAGATATCAGGAAAAGGAGTTTGCAGGGGGCAAGCCCGGATCAGGTCTCATTCTCGCCATGAGTTACAGTTGTGAAGTGGGTGGTATCCACATAACTGCAAGAGCTGGGAGAATGCCCTGTACCGGACCCCTGTGGTTACTATGGATACTGTTTTGTTGGGCTGGGCTCTCCCAATGGCTAGTCCAAGGGCGAAAAGCAGGCTCCTCAGCCTGTGCAGCCGATTTTAAAGCTGGTGACCCCTCCCTGATCAGCCCACAGGTCCGCCTCCATGGCACACGGCAAGGAGGGTCTTAGAATGAGGCAGTGTCCATCCGCCAATGGCTCGTCGGCAGTCAAGGGGGTGATGTCATCTTCTTTAAAGGCAGGAAAGGACCTCATTAAAATTCCAGGTTGCCATGGACTCCAGTTGCAGACTAACAGTTAGTTACTAAAAATAGCCTAAAATAGCCTCTCAGCTCTAGGGGTGAGGAGTTATGCCTTTAGGAACACAGGTTTTCTGAGGAACCTATTAAACAGTACAAACTACTTCTTTAACAGTAACACAACTTATTTAACTCTATTTCAATTCTATGGGTAACAGCTGACAGGGGAACAATACAGAATGTTTTGTGAATGTGTACTTTAACAATAAACACTTCTCAGCTTTATTTTTAGTAACAACAAGTTTAACTCCTCTTAATTTAACTCATAATCAATTAATCATGCAAAAGCCAAACTCATAAACTCATATATAACATGCAACATACAAGAGTTAGCTCAGAAGGGTCTGAAGGTTTTCAGCACAACCCTCCAGCTTCAGCCTAAGTGTCAGCATCCTACTCATAACATGCACATGTAAGAGCCTTGAATTCTGAAAATCCTATGTCAAACCACTTGGGAAGGAAAGATTGATGTTCAGATGCCCCAAAGGAGAAACCAAAACCAGAGGGTAACTTCTGGTTTCAGCAAACATATGCACCGTTTCCCTAGTACTCAATTCAGTGCCAAGTTGGCTTGCTTTGCGCTTGACACAGGAATGTGCAAGGGATCCCAAGCAGGCGTCCAAAAGAGCTTTGATAGCTTAAGCTGTCAGAAAAATAACATTCAGATCACAGTATCCTTTTTTTCTCATGTCTCTTCGCTTCTCTGTCTGAGAAACATCTGGAGAGCACACAGGAGGCAATAAATCCTGATAGAATGCTTACCACCTTTCTAATTACAGACCTTCAATAATGTCCTGTCCAGGGTCTCCTCCCTGCCTTTACCTGGCCTCTGCCAGCTGCTCTGAAAGGCGTCGTACATTCTGCTTCGTGGCTGCCAGTTGGGCTTCCAGGGCAGCATTCTCTTGCGCCAGCACCTCCTTCTCTCTGCACACCTGGGCCAGTGTGTGCCCTTGGCGAGAGAACGCCTGGAGCAGCTTCTCCAGACGCCTGCGAGCTGGCTGCTGTGGGCGGCAAATCTGGAAGCAGAGCATCACCATTTTTCAAGAGGAACAACAACACAGTCTTGGTCTTAGCTTGCTGCCAGAAGCAGCATTCGGGGCGGCCTCACTAGGGGCAATTCCCCCTCCCATAAGTGCTGCCGAGCATACCTTTGGCACTGCCAGAGGAACCTCTTCCTTCTCTTCCTTCAGCAGATCCCTCTGAAGCTGTGATCCCTCTGCTGTCTCTGCCGCCACTTCAAACACCCTCTCTAGTGAGGAGTGCTGCTTTCTCTCAAGTGCAGCCAACTGTTTCTGTCTATGAAAAGGGGACAAACAAACAAGCCTTTAATAGCAACACAGTCTCCTTCCAAAACCATGACTACATACGATGTCCCAACAGCCCTCTAGTTCCAGCTCAAGAGAATGCTGGAATTCCCCCACTAGACCAGCATCTCTCTGTCATTCATGCAGGTGAAAGAGTCACCAGTGAGAAAGTAAAACAAGCTTCCAGAAGCTACAAAACATTTCCAGAAAGCTCAGGTTCTCTCAGCTTAACGGCTTCCTGCCTGTTAGGTCTTACGCTCCTCTCTGATACAGCGAATACCGCACTTGCAAAAGTTCTTCTTTGGCTAAGGCAGGCTTGGTAAGTCCAGATGAGTGCTCCCACAATTACTCTTGCTTTCAGCAGTGAAACAAGAAAAGAGCCTGCAAGCTACAGCTTGGGGAGGAGATGGCTATGACTTTCCAATCCAATAATCAAAGGATCCCAAGATGGTTTAGGCTTGGAGGGACCCCAGGAAGGCTCTAGCCCAGTGTAAAGAAAAGAATCTCTTTTTCTCATTTTCCAATCTGAAGAATTTATTAACAGGTGAATCAAGGACAAGAAACCTTCAATTCCACTGGCAAGACAGAAAAATTTTATCTCCTTTGGAACTGTTTCCTCCCACTTGCGTCGAAGAAAGGAACCCACCCTCCCGGCTATGGTGGGCTTTTTATGCACTAGGGTCTCGGACCTCATTGGTGGAGGACTTTTGAATCTGCAGCAAGATTGGTCTGTTGTGGCTCATTCTAGGGATATGATTGGTCTTTATCCCACATGTTGGATTGGATTGTTAAGGACCAATGAGACGCTCAGTGTTCCTTCATCGGTTGCTTCCAGGGGCCAATTGTCATCATGGTTTTATCCCTTTATGTTAATGACGGAATTCTAGACAAACCTAGTTTTCCACCATTGAGTTCCAGTCCCAGCGCCCCCTAGTGGTGGATCTCTGTAACTCCCTGTCTTATACCTGAGACTGGGCAAACTTTACAACATTATAACATTTCTCCAACAGTAGAACTGGTAAACCAATAGAACTTCATTAACAATATTAGCTTGTCCAATCTTGGCTGCAAAAACCCATTTATTCATTACAACTCTCCCCTTTTTCTTTTGATCAGTTCGATCAACCCTTCATGGGCTTTTGTGTCTCGTCGTATATGTTCCTCAGTTTACGATATTGCTCGTAAAGCTCTCTGCTTTCTTTGGATGGGTCCTTCTTCTCTTTTCTTCACCATCATTATTCTCTGCAGAGATTCAATGAGATGTCTCGGATCTGAGGGTGCAGCCACCAGATGCATACTTTGGACCACACTGGTACTAAGTCTTATAAAACAAGGTATTAAACAAGGGAGGAATAGGAGCCCTGCCAAGGAACACAGTAGTAAAAATCCTAGATTTTTCCACCAGTTAGTCTCAAATAAATCCCTCCACCAATCTGTCTTTAATAAAGGGATCCATTTTTGGATAGGAGCATGGGCTATCTTTGTTTTATCTTGTGCAATATCTAGGACCGCATCTCTGTTATCATCAATTTGGACGCAGCAATCAGAGGTATTAAATCTGCCACACACCCCTCCTTCATTGGCTAGTAAGTAATCCAACGCCAATCTGTTCTGGTAAATTGCAGTCCTAGCCTGTTTTTGTTGGACGGCTATTAGTTCTAAGGCCATTGCAGTTTTGTTTGTAATCAATTCTAATACTGCTTGGAGTCGAATTATTCTATTTAGCATATAGACGGTGTACGATAGCCCCAACTCCCATCCTGGGCCCAAGTGGCAGGTCCATAGGTTTCTATTACTCTTTCTGGTGGCCACTCATTGCCTCCCAATCTCTGGGTTCTCCCAATGTCAATCTGGGTCCTTTTTTCCCTTTTTAGTTCATCATATAGTGGAACCCCCAGCTCCACACCGTCTCGCTTGGGTAACAGAAAGAAAAAAGGCTGTTTCACCCCTAGAGTGCACGTTCCACCCCATCTAGGTGGTAATCGGGAGTAGGCCCTTTTTCCACAGATCCAATGAAGTCCATCTGGGGCCTGCCAGTTCATGCTCTGCTCTCAGAACTCCCGAATATACTTCCAAAATTTTGATACCTGTGGAACCTCGGAGAAAGGATCTACACTGGGTTTTGCACATAGATATAACTGTTCACTTTCAATAGGGATACACCTTGCACTTTCTTTCCGCCGTGCCCAAAAAGTCTCTGGGGGTTTTGGCACCCACCGTTCGGTGGTCTCGTTGGTTACCCAGGTCCGCTTGCATGCTGAGGTACCCACCTTTCTTTTGTACTGTTTCCCTATCCTCTGGAGATATTCTTCCCCAGTAACAAGGGCATTCAGAGTCCAAACACCTGATTTCTCGAGGTGGGGAATCTTAGGAAAGTTCCACTTTAGCAATTCAGTTCATCTAACACTATTTCTTCTCCAAGGCCAAATTTCTGACATTAAAGTTCCATTCATTCGTTCTACGTGACCTGAACTTTGGGGATGCCAGGGAGTGTGGTATTGCCAGTTTATTCCCAGGGCTTTTGTCAATTACTTGAGTATTTTTGAAGTAAAGTGGGTGCTTCGGTCTGAATCAATGCTATGTGTTATCCCATAGCAGGGAATTATGTTTTCTATGAGTACCCTGCTTACCACTCTTGCAGTGGCTTGGGTAGTAGGAACCGCTTCGACCCAGTGAGTCAAGTGGTCAATAATCACAAGCAAATACTTGTATTTTTGGACTTGGGGTAATTCTGTGAAATCGATTTGTATTCTCTGGAAGGGACGTACTGCCAATTCTTACCCTCCTGTTTCACCCTTTCTCATTGTTCTTTTATTTACTTGTTGACAAATGACACACCCTCGAGTGACCTGCTTTGCTATTTCATAGATCCCAATGCACCTGAAATATCGCATGCAGCTCCACAAATAAAAGCCCAGAGACTGGCTGCTGCGATTTCTCAAGGTTGCACACAAAACAAGCAGGGCAGAAATCGAGCCCCTCACCCAAGGGGGCTTTCTATAGAGTAGCTGGCAAGGTGTGCAGGCAGAAGAGAAGAAGTTGAGAGGGGACTCTTCGTGTGATGATCCACAGCGCAGGTTTATTGCAGTGAAGGGGCAGGGACAAAGAGCCGGGTTTGAGGGGGTTACAGTGAGTTTTATACCGGGGTTGGGGAAGGCAGGGATAAGGGACACAGCCAATAGGATGGAGGGAGAAAGGTGGGGTTTACTGAAACTGAACCAATAGGAACAACATGTGGGAGGGACTTGGAGGAAGAACCAATGGGGTGTCGAGTACAACAGAACTTTCTAGAAATCATGAATATTAATGAAGGGAAATGAATATTCATAACAACTTGCATAAAACTGGGAGGGGGAAACACAAACCGATAACACTGAACCATGCAAATAGCTGAACTGGGGGATTGTGGGTTCTCACCCTAACCAAAAGTAAGGTGTCATGTTTGGGCTCTCGCCTACCACACTTGAGGGTTGGCCTGAGTGGCTGGAGTGGCTCCAGCCACGTGCACTGCCACACCGAAACATCTCAGGAATTGATCACAGAGTCCCCCGAGACCACAATGGGTTTTTTGGTGTAGTTCAATTAAGATGTTCCTTGCCAGATTCTTTCCAACGATTTGCCTCCCATCTTTTAATCTCCACTTCCCTGTTCTTTCTTCTCTNAAAGTAAGGTGTCATGTTTGGGCTCTCGCCTACCACACTTGAGGGTTGGCCTGAGTGGCTGGAGTGGCTCCAGCCACGTGCACTGCCACACCGAAACATCTCAGGAATTGATCACAGAGTCCCCCGAGACCACAATGGGTTTTTTGGTGTAGTTCAATTAAGATGTTCCTTGCCAGATTCTTTCCAACGATTTGCCTCCCATC
This sequence comes from Edolisoma coerulescens, assembly GCA_013397115.1. Classification (NCBI taxonomy): domain Eukaryota; kingdom Metazoa; phylum Chordata; class Aves; order Passeriformes; family Campephagidae; genus Edolisoma; species Edolisoma coerulescens. The sequence goes on from VWZW01000995.1 coordinate 804,167, forward strand.
TTTTAATCTCCACTTCCCTGTTCTTTCTTCTCTCATAGCCCCTGCCTTTGTACATGCTCTTTGCTCCTGTCCACTAGACTCTGGAACAACCATTAATTCAGTTTCCTCTTCCCTCTGCGAACCTTCATTTCTTTCTGATTACCATTATAACCCATTCCTTACTCTCTTCTGCTGCTTCCTTTGCCACACTATCTGCCAGGTTGTTTCCCCTTATTTCCATGGCGATACCACTTTGATGGGCTTTCACGTGAACTACTGATATCTCTTCTGGATCTTGCAGAGCATTTAGGACCTCTTTTATCAACAGACTATGCACAAAATGTTTTCCTTTTGAATTTAACATCCCTCTTTCTGCTCCAATTTTTCCAAACTCATGAACTATTCCATAGGCGTATTTTGAATCGGTATAAATTGTTCCTGCTTGGCCCTTCAACAGTTCCAACCCTCTTTTTAAAGCATAAAGCTCACACGCCTGAGCAGACCAATTTGACGGGAGTCTTCCTTTCTCTACTACTTCCATGTTATTGCCATCTACTATCGCATATCCTGAAATTCTTCTCCCTTCCTTGTATTCAAGGACCCATCTACAAATGATCTTTCTCCCTCAGGGAGAGTTTGGTCATATAAGTCTTCTCTGACCTTTGTCTGATAAGTCAATTAATTCTAAACAATCATGCTCCAATTCTCCTTGAGGATCTCCATAGAGAAACTGGGCCGGGTTCAGGCTGCTGGTGACCATTAGCTCTAGATTTTCTGATTGAGCTAGGGTAACCTCATATTTAAGTAGTCTTTCCTCAGTGAGCCACTGTTGTGGGTTGACCCTGGCTGGGTGCCAGGTGCCCACTCAGTCGCTCTATCACTCCCTTTCCCACTGGGACAGGGAGGAGAATAAGATGGAAGAAAAAAACCAGCAGGGTGAGATAAGGCAGTTTTATTACAGCAAAAGAAAGAAGCAAGCAGAGATCTGNGCTAGCAACGCAAAGCACAGCACTGCAAGGGCTGTGAGCTTTACCTCAGTCAGACCCAATACAGCCATTTATTAGCTTTTTGCTGAAGTACACTCCTCACATCATGTAGAGTGCACACCTTCAGCTTCCCTCCCAGGCTCAATTTTTGACCTTCCTCCACTAATATGGCATCAGCTGCCACCACCTGTATGCATGACTGCCACCCCCTTGCTACCGGGTCCAGCAATTTGGAAAGGAATGCTACTAGTTTTCGGTCTGCACCCCACCTCTGAGTAAAAACGTCGCGCGATACTCCTTCTTCTAATGAAACAAATAATTCAAAAGGTTTATTTACATCTGATAGACTCAAAACTGGTGCGGATATCAACTTGTCTTTCAGTTCTTGTAATCTTTTACCGTCTTCTTCTTCCCATTTCAGTGGTCCCTCTTCTGTTAATTTTTCATATAAAAATTTTGCCGTTTGCATATAGTCAATTATCCAAATCCTGCAGTATCCAATTAAACCTAACAATTTCCTCACATCTCTTTTTGTTTTACATGGAGGGATGGAAAGAATGTCGTTCACTCTCTCAGGGCTTAATTTTTTACTGCCAGCTCCCAAAATCCCAGATTTTTTACTTCTTTTTGGACATAGTGCAGCTTTTTCTTGGCAACCTTTAATCCATTGCTTCCCAGAAAGTGTAACAACCTAATAGTATCTGTTCTTACTTCTTCCTCTTCTTCTCCGGATACCATTAGGTCATCCACATATTGCAACATTTGGACTTTTGGTGATATTTCAAAGGATTGGAGTAACTTCTCTAACACTTGGCCAAACAGATTTGGGGCTTCAGTAAACCCCTGGGGAAGCCTAGTCCACTGTAACTGCTGCTTCCTACCCATGAACAGATTCTCCCACTGAAATGCAAAGAAGGTCCGACTCTCCTTTGCCAATGGACACGTCCAAAAGGCATCTTTAAGGTCAATGACGCTGAACCATTGGTGGTACGGTGGAATGTGGCTCAGCAGAGTATGTGGGTTAGCGACTACGGGGTAGCGGGTGATCATTCATTTGTTGACCTCTCGGAGGTCCTGCACTAACCTGTATGTGCCATCAGGTTTCCTCACTGGGAGGACAGGCATGTTATGGGGTGACATACATGGCTCACGTATCCCATCCTTAATCAGTTCATCTATGATGGGTTGTAAGCCCTTCCTGCCTTCCAATGATATAGGATATTGTTTAATTTGAATGGGGTCTCTTCCATGATTAACAGTGATCTCAGTGGGTGGTATATTCAGTTTCCCCCTAACTCCAGACTCAGCCCAAACCTCCTCGTTTATCTGCTGTTTGTCCTCAGGGCACAAGAGTAACATCCAGACCACCATTTTGTTCTCCTCTGGAACCACTCCCATCTTTAATTTGATTTGGAAGTCTTGTCCTAGTAAATTGCATCCGGCCCCCAGCATCAACAAAACATCACCCTTGCCCTCCCGGCCATTACCCCTAATAATTACTTCTTTAATAACTGGCACAATGAAGTGCTCCCCCTTAGCCCCAACTACACTGATCTTCTCTTTGCTTTCTTTACACCCCTTTGGTAGTTTGTTTATACATGTTCTTTCCGCACCAGTATCTACTAGAAACTATGTTTCTTCTTCCTGGGGACCAACTAAAAGATTTACCAGGGGCTCTAATTGATGTTTGTAAGTTGTCCCCAGGACAAACAGCCCCTGACCCCTTCAGTCTTCAATGCTTCCTGTCACAGTTTCGTGGAAAACTCTCTCATCATGCTCTCTCTTTGGACACCACCTTCTTAAATGCCCTTTTTCTCCACAGTAGAAACAGTCCCCTGAAAATGCCGTTCATGGCTGAAGATGCTGAGGGCTGGAGTCCTGCCATGACATAGTTCTTCAGCCCAGCCACTGACACCTGGGAAATGGGATCTGAACTTTCACACGCAGGCATCCTTTTCCTGGCATTCTGCCAGGGACTGTGAACCTCCCTTGGTGCCAGATAAGCGGTAGTGCGATGTCTTTTAGTGCTGCTGGTGTACTAGTGAGCCCCTTTGTGCACAGTGTCTGTGCAGGCTCCCTGCTGTCAGCGGGAGAGCGGTCCCAAGGCGCAGTTCACAGCCTTGTGGGGTATGTAGGACCCACTGTTGCCTGCAGGGACCTGCCCCCTTCCCGTGGTGCCCCCAGCAGCAGCCGCCCCTCACTGCAGGCACGGAGGAGGGATCAGGCCCTGCTGCTCATCCCTTCACTTTGGTCCCTTCTTTTCCAAGAGTGAAGAAGGCTTGAAAGGAAGTGTTTTCCAACCGTTTCCCTCTGCTTTACTTTGTGGGGGCCAAAGCTCTGCCCTGATGGCGGCCCTAGCGTGTCCATAACTGCTGCCTCTGGAAAAGCCCCCTTTGTTCTCCCACCACGTGTTATTACTGGTTCAAAAGCACCGCCCAACTCTGGTAGGAAAAACAGCTCGTGGCACAGTGGGTGCCATCCCTGCCCAGCTGGAGCTCTCTGGCAGAGAGCAGCAGCAGCGCTTGCCTTGGCTTCACCTGGGAAGCCAGAAGCCTCTGTAAATCAGCAGGTTCCCAGGTTGCATAAACTGCTGCTGGTGGGTGAATCCTGACAGCTCCAACTGCTTCTAAAAGGTTATAAAGGCAGTGGTATAGACATACATACAAAGCAACTGTGACACTGTCCAATAATTGTGCAAAACTATGGGAGTTTGTCTGGCATTATTAGGGCTGTCATGCCAATGGTGCCTCCTCTACTGCTTCTGTGCACTGCCGTTCCTGGGCCATTTTCCGCAGCAGCCACTCCCAGCCTCATTCCCCGACTGCTGTTAGTTGCATCTCAAAGCACAATTGCCCGAGCTCCTCGTAATAAATGACCTAGTCACGTTTTCTGGTTTATTAACAAAACAACAACAACTGGAAACAGGAAATTAAGGTAAGCTCAAAATCCCAACAGCAAAGCACAGAAAAATGACAGCGTGTGCAATGCTGGGTGCTCCTTTGGTGAAATCAATACCGCACGAGGACCCGGTGCAAGGCAGCAGGAGGATTCTTACAGATTGTCCTTGGACAGAATTGGTTCGTTTCCCAATTCTCGCTGTGATTGGCTCGTTTAGGGTCCTTTAGATTGGCTCATTCTAGCAGAGCATTCCTGTCCAATCATTTATTCAAAAGTCCATCTCATTGGTCCATTTTTCCACCAATCCGAGCTTGGAGCGATGTCATTACACCCGCTGCTGGGTTCTAGAAGACTCCTCATTAGCCATTCCATAACAACCCCCTCTAGTGGCTACATAGGAACATTACACCCGTACATTACACGCTATAACTTAATTAACCTTAACTTGCAACAAGCTCAGCCCTGAGATACTCAATCCACTCATTAACACACAACATTGTTAACTGTATAACCAGCCTACGAAAGCCAACACATTTATGACACTCCTGAGTTCCAGCTCTCAGGCTGGAGCACGAAGCCGTGCTGTTGCACATGAAGGCATGGTCTGTCTCCACTGTGCTGGGAGCAACCACTTTTGCTGAGAAGTAGAAGGCAGAAAGTAGAGGAAAAAATTGGTTGGAAACTCTTGGGGTGGGGGCAGGCTGCTAGAGCTTTCTGTTCCTTTCCTTTGAAGAAACAGCTGTGTTTTGTAAATGGAGGACAGAAAATGGTTAGCAGGGCTCTGGGGACTGTTTTGTAAGCAGTCCATGTTTGAAACTACTTCCTGATCTCTAGCCTAGAGGAAAGTGGGGTCACCCACCAATATTTTAAAGTTTAAGGGTTATGACACTCATAAGGCGCAAAAGTGGTGTCTGTAGATCCAAAGACGGTCCTCATCTAATCAAGCATTTCTTGAGAATTGTCCTGACTTTCAGTCTGACACACACAGGGGGTTTGCATCAGGACAATATGCAGCCTCCCAGATGCCACACTTGGGAGTCTGACTAGCTGCTCTGTCCACTACACTTGATGGGCTCATGCCAGTGGTGGTCCTGGGCTGGGAAACACCTAGACTTGTGTAGAGCCCTTCCAAAATGCTAACATGGCTGAAAACCAGGCAAAGAGCAAAAGCCCAGATCTTTCTCCATTCTTTTTAATTTTTTAACTGAGAAAGAAAATCACAGGTGATTTTTCCAGGCACTTGCTGTTTATGCTCAAGAAAGTATTTTAACAACGGAGAAAAAAACAGGACAGGGCGGGGNAGGAACTTTGGAAGGGTTGTGGTTGCTCTTTTTTCCTGAGCCTGCCTTCCTAAGTCTGCCCACCAGCTGAGCTATTTGGTCTCTGCCTCCTAACTCCCCTTTTAGGTGGGACTTGCCCATTTTGGCCCACTGGTTTCCTCCTACCACTACCTTCTATGTTGTCCCACATTGGGTTTTAACTTTCTTCTTCTTCTTTCTGTGCGTCCATTAGAGTCAGATCTCTGTGACTCACAGATGTGTGCCCAGGGAAGTTTCCAGAGGTGAGTCACAGGCCCCAAAGGCTTTTTTGAGGTGCCATAGCTCTGCAGCAGCATCGTGCTGTGTGTACAGCAAGTTTGTTACTTGGCTTTTTTTCCCCACTGAGGTATCATTCTTCTTTCAGCGAGCCCTACAGTTGCTAGTTGATGCTAGCCATGCAGTAAATGGGTGGAAATGACAGGCATTCCAATTTAGGGAACTCTCCAGGATATTACCAAAGCATGATTTCATCAATAGAATTTAAGCAAGTGTTATTGGTTTTAGTCAGAAGCACTGGTGGCAGGGGCAGGCCCTGCCTGTGCTGGGGCTGCTCAGCGCAGCTGCCCTGGCTGGCACAGGGGCTATCCTTGGACAAGGCAGCTGTGTCCCAGGGCCCGGGAGCTGTGCTGGCTGTGCCGGGCTGCCGGGGGCTGCGGGACAGTCCTGCCGGGGCTGCACTCACAGCACCCTGGCCTGCTTGGCCTGCAGCTGGCCCAGCTCTGCCCAGTGGCTGGCGCTGCTCCTTGCCCAGCCCTGGGGATGCTTGGGGAGCTCTCTGTGAGTGCATGAGTGCTGAGAGCTCGGTCATGGTCAGGCCCAGCTGGAGGGTGCCTCTTGTCCCTTTGGAGCAGAGGGGAAAACACCTGGCAGTTGCCTCCTGCCAAGGAATTGCAGCCATTTTCCCAGACTGTTGAACAAGTAGAGGAGCACTAAATAGACAAGGAATTGGTTGTTCCAAAGCCCCAGAACATGTCTGCATTTTTTTCTTTCTAACCCTTCTTGAGAGGATCTGAGCTTTTGTCTTGCCTGATAGAAGTACAGTTGCTGCCAAGGGAAACATAACCAAGGACAAATACTGACCCAGTCTTCCCTTTGCTTCCTTTCTTCTTTTCCTGCTGTCTAGTTCCCTCATGCCAGAACGTCGGTGCTGTCTCTCTTGAGAGTTTAGAGTTGCCTCCAGGCCCTTCCAGGGCAAGTCCAGGTTCTCAAGAGCGTGAGGCTTCCCCAGCACCTCCCAGGAAAGGTGTTTGTCATTCTGGGACTTCTCAAGCTGTCATCAGAGGAACCATGCGCATGCATATTTGAACACCAGCCTGAGCTCATCATTCCATGGTATCCCAAAGACCTTCAAAGCATTTCCATGGCCCCTCCAGAGCACAGCAGCTGCACAACTTCAGGGCAGTACTCTCCAGCCTACAACCCATCAGGTAGGAAAGAAGTTCTACCCTTGCTTTTCAAAAAGGTCATGAAAAGTGACCATTTGAAGTATTTTTCCACAATGCTCTGTAATTCTCAGACAGAAATTGTCAAGCCTAATAGGAAGGAGGACCTAGAAAGCCAAAAGATTGTCTGGTTTTCTTGTGTGCTTCCTGTGATTGCTGCAAGGCAGCAATAGAGCTCTGCATCCCAAAGCCACATTCTGGAGCCTGACCAATGTGTTTGGATTCTTGCAGCCACACTGGGCAGTTCAGCCCCCAATGCTCCACCTGGCAGTGCTGGTTGTGCAGCATCAATGGCCTCCAGCTGGGCATGGAATGCAATCGGGGAAGAGGAATTGCCACTGGTGGATCTGGGCCTTGCTGTTGAGATGATTCAGGAGATCAGGAGATCACTGCCTGAAGTCTCCCTTTGCTCAGGTAACCCCATTGGACGGGAATGAAAGGGGCTGAACTGAGATGTTTTGAATATTGTTGCATGGCTGAGAAGCAAAGGCTTCCTTAATTTGATTTATTTCATTATTATTTAGTTATTTAATTATTTTTGGTAAAGCAAGATTTCTAAAAGAAGAGGGATGAAAAAGTCTTCCCCCTTAGTGAGGATGAGAGGTGTGAGCATGTGTTGGCCAAGTTTGGGTGCTCCTTTTCCTGGGAAGAACCCCTAGTGCAGGAGCATTTGTGGTGATGCTTTGTAGGTTCTAACAGGCTTTTTTTGATGTGAAATAAGAGAAGAACATTTGGAGAATTGCCACTGAGTGGCAAAGTTTCCCATGCACGGAGGGACATGTGAGAGGTCCCTCTGTTACAGCACCAAATATGGGCTCTGCCTCTTTTTGGTTGGAAGCCCAAGCAAAGCAGGGGCTGGGCTGTAGCTGCTGCTGCTGTGTGAGCCCTGCCGTGTGTGTAGGCACTCGCAAAGCCGTGTTTGGGGATGTGGTGGAGCTGCAGCTTTCTTGTCCTTTTGTTTGACAGATTCAGTCTTTGGATTAGGAATCCTGTTTCTCTTAACTCTTGCCTCTTCCCAGACTTGCCTAGAGTTTCTGTGTTGGCACAGGCCTTTTTGCATATTATTATATATGTTGGCCAAAGAATATCTCTATTTCTATTAATATGCAGACCCATTCCCTGCAGTACATTTATGATTGAGGAAGGGCAGACTCAAGGTGGGGAGTGGGATTTTTTTGATTTACCAATATCTTATTCTCAAGTGTGATGTCTTTTGTCTTCTGTAAACTCGCACATACCAGTTTTCAAAAGCATTTTATTCCTTAATAAAAGGAAACATTGCAGGCTCTGAACCATCTTTAGAATCTTTAGGATTCTGATGGACAGGCTATTGCAGAAGAGATGAATATTCTAAAACTGGTCATAGTGAGAATATCTTTCTGTCTAAAGGTAATTTGCAGGTGCTTAATCTTGGGCATTTACTTCCTCAATGGAATAGAAACACAACTTGGTTGTCAGGCTTTTCATGTCTTTTGGTTTTTTTTCTACCCTACAAATTTACAGATTTTTGCCACTGGAAAATTTGATCTTGGAAATACCCTAGGTCCATAAATGTTTGCCTGGATCATACACACGGGGCAGCAGCAGAGGGCTCCAAAAAGTAGAACCTTGTGATTGATTGTCTGAGCGGATGGGTGGGGGGTGGTGAGACTCCCAGCCAGAAATGTGTGGTTTGCGTGTGGATTTGCAGCACACAGCCCTGGGCAGTGCTGGGAGTGAGCTCTGCCCTTGCTGACAGACGCATTGGGAATGAGGAGGGCCCCGGGCTTTCTGCTGGTTGATTTCTTACAGCTCATGGGAGAAGCCAGGGTCAGAGTGTGAGGACACATCCCCTCAGTTGGTGTCTTCTGGTTTTCTGACTTCATGTTTTGCCTCAAAGGTCATTTTGTAAGAGCTTCAGTTTCACATTGGCCACCCGAATTCTGAACACTTTAAAACACTTGTCGTGTGAACCATGTGGGCAGTGTTTCCCTGATGTTACACGTCCTTTGGGAATGAAGAAGTGTGGCAGTGTGGACCACTGGAGCCGCGCTGGCCACTCAGGCCAACCCCCACGTATGGTGGGCAGGAGCCTAGGCATGACACTACTTTATAGTTAGAGTGAAAACCCACAATCCCCAATTCAGCTGTTTACATAATTCAATGTTACTGGTTCGTGTTTCCCCCCTCCCTCTTTTATGTAAGTTGTTATGAATAGTCATTTCCCCTTGTTAATATTCATTATTTCTAGAATGTTCTGTTATACTTGACACCCCATTGGTTCTCTCTCCGAGTCCCTCCCATGCGTTGACCCTATTGGTTCAAGTTCTGTAAACCCCCCCCTCTCATCCCCCATCCTATTGGTTGTTTCCCTTATCCCTGCCTTCCCTGGTCCCTGTATAAAACCCACTGTAACCCCTTCTCAGACCTGGCTCTTCATCCGTGCCCCTTCACTGCGATAAATCTGCCGGTGGACCGTCATATGAGAAGTTCCCTCTCTGCTCCTTCGTTTCTGCCTGCGCGCCCTTCCAACTGCTCTGGAAAAAGCCCCTTCGGGTGAGGAGCTTGGTCTCCACCCAGCTTGTTTGTGTGTGTGCCCTGAGAGATTGCCGCAGCCAGCCTCCGGGCTTTTGTGTGTGGAGCTGTGTGTGTCATTAAAGAAGAACAGTTATTGTATCCCTGATGTGATTCCAAGAAAGTGTTGAGTGATCTTTGGGTTTCTTTCTTTATGTTTTTCTTTCAAGGGGAGTATTAATATTGCCCCTGAGTCTTTGGGAGGGGAGGCTGTGAGCAAAGCTGCAGAAGAGGGAGCTTTGCCTGGTGCCGTGAGCTGCAGGAACAGTTCCCTGAAGCCTGAGGAGCCTAGTAAGGAGAGAGACCACATTAGTTTAGAGAGGTCTGAGACAGCAGCTCTGAGTCTGCCTCTGACAGGAAGGGAGATCAGAAGAGTTGAGTTCCTGTCTGCAAGGTTGGTGATTCCTGGTGCCTTTAGTTCAAATACTGCACCGGCACAGCCTCCCTGAGCCCTGCCCTCCACGCTTCTCCAAAGGCCCTGACACTGAGTCCTCTGCTGTGGCAAGAGAGCAGTAAATAAACCTGACCTTGTGGGAGCTGTGTCACCAACCTGGGTGTCCCAATTTTGTGCTGAAGTCTGTGTATAAATTTTCTGCAGGGTGACAGTGGAGGCTAGGCTGAGCGATTCTTGAAGGAACAGGGGGAAAAAAAGAGCAAAAAGTCCGGGTAGAAGTCCAAATATAGAAAAATGCCTGCAATTTATTTCCTCTCTTCCTTCCTTGATCTTATCAAAAAACACCAAGTATGGTACCTCCTTGCACACAGCCACTTCTGGATTTTTATCTGGGAGCAGCAGGAGCAGGCACTGAATGGTGCAAAACATTTCCTCCTGCTGCAGCCTCTTCTCTGGATGGAACAGGAAGAGATGGCCCATAAGCCCCACAGGCAATGGCTTAGAAAAAGATCCATGCAAATATTTTTCCAGCTTGGGAGAGTGAAGATATACTGCTGTCCAAAACCTTCTGCCCACACAGCAATTAGCCCACAGGTGTGTGCATGCACACCCATCCACTGCCCTTGCTCTTCTCAGCATCTCTGGGCTGCTGTTTGCAGAGAATTAGGATGAATTTAATTGGACAGGCCTATGAATGGGGTGTTTAGCTTGTCATAAACACTGATGCGTCAGATTACATTACAATTACATTATCACACGTGCTTTCATCCGTGCTGGTGATTCAGCCCAAACCAGGCCAAGGTACACTCCCGAGACAAAGTCCAAGAAGCGGGTATTTGCTTTATTCAGCATGCTGGGTGCATGGGGGATCACTCCTCCTAACACACACACACCAGGCATACAGCAGTTTACAATATATGGTTGCAATTTATCCATATTTATTGCTTTCCCTAGAAAAGGTGTGGTTATGCAAACTATTTCTTAGAACTCATTATTATCATCAGCATACGCAGAGAGCAGGCGCAGTGCTCCCTGGTGGTCATGCTGAGGAGGGCTCGGATGTTGTTTGATGAAGGCTGCATCTTCTTCCTCACTTTGCACTTTTCACCTTTCTTTCCTAGGCATGTGCAGCCTCTTGTTAGCTGTTTCAGCAATTTCTCTATTGGTGGATTAATTTTCCTGACAATATTCTTAAATCTACTATGCCTGCCATTTTTTTCCTACTCTTGAGATTTTCAAGCTGTCCTTGGTTCTGCAACAAACTTTCCCATTTGATGTTTATCAAGACCCCCACACCCGTTCCTCCAGAACCCAATTGGTCTTTTGAGGTGATTAGTTAAAGAGTTGGTTAGTGAAGACCCCCTCTGTTCAGGACCTGATTGGTTCTTTCAGATCGAATTGTTTGTGAAGACATTAACGTCCATGTCTCCTCTCAGGAACACTGGGAAATAATCAGCAGCATGAAGTGGATGTGGAGGAGAGCAACGCAGCCAGGGACAGAGAATGCTGTCAGTGTCCTGCAGAGTGGGCACAAGGGATTTCTTTGTGCTCAGTGCAGGGCGCAGCCCAGGCAGAAGCGGTGGCGACAGGGCAGAGCAGAAGTCACATCCTTCCAAGAGTCCTGGCAGATGGGACAGTTGCCATCTCTTCTCCATGGCCATATCTGAGCTCTACAGCGCATTTGGGAGCAGCCCACAGTGTCTAACTGCCCTAACCAGGCAGGGCTGGGAAACAGGAGTGATGGCTCCAGGACTGGCACCGAGATCTGCCAAGAACAGGCTGCACCGAGAGAAGCCTGGCTTGATCCTCTTGGCCTTGCAATCTTGCTTGGTAGGAATTCAGGCTGGAGCCAGAGCAGCCCTGCCACTGAATCTAAGCAGTGAGGGGCACGGTGTCACAATCCATCCTCCTATGATGTCACAGTCCACTGCTCTGTGACACCAGCTTCCACCCCCAGTGACAGCACAAAAGGCATTCCAACCCCAAGATAAACAGTGAGGGACGTGAGGTCACAGTCCAGCTCCTGGTGATGTTACCATTTGCACTTCAGTCTCCTCCACCCTGTGATGACACAGCCGGCCTTCCATCCCTGCAGGCACATATTGTCAGGAGAAAAAAGGAAATACTCTTTCCTAGTTTCAATTTCTACATTTCCATGTTGCTCTCCCTTGGCCACCGGCATCACATGTCGTTGGCCCTGTCTCTAATCCCTGCTCCTGACACCTTGCCATGGTTTCCTGGGGACAGTCCTGGTCTCTATTCAGAGGGCCTGTTGTCAGCCTCCCTGGGAGATGCCATTACATCCAGGCCTTCCAGGCCAGTCTCTNNNNTCCAGGCCAGTCTCTGTACAAGTTTTTTCCCTTTTTTTTATAAGTCAGAGTTTGTCCTCTCTGCAGCCCTGCTGGATCGAGGATGATGAGCACAAGGAGACTTTGCACCTGTGTTTAGGGCTGTGGGACTGTTCTGCCTTGCTTGCTCAGTAAAACAGGTCCCCCTAGTGCTGTGTAGGGGCTCTCCAAACCCAGGAAGGAATTCTCTCTGCCTTTTGTTTCAACAGGAGTTCTTTCACTGGCACAATGGCAAGGCTGGGCCTCCACCCTGGGAGCACTCCTGAGGTGACAAGGACACATTTTAAAGGACAGCAGGTGGGCCCCTGAATAAAGGAAATCTGCAAATACACAAGTGGTGCCCCAGGGGTGCAGCTCTACTTTTCTTCTTCTGCCTCACATGGCTTTGTTGAGTTGTCCTCCCCACCTGAATCCTGAAGACTGGAAAGGGCACTGTGCCAGCAAGCTGCACTCTGACACTTCATTGCTGACCCAACAAAAGCCCCTTTGTATTGTTCAAGCTACTGAACTGTGGGAATAATTAAAAATGTGTCTGCATCAGTGCAATCAAGCCCCCCAAGCAAAGTCTTCTGGGCCTCTCTGCATTATTGTGGGACAGTTCATGGGAACTGATCAAGTGAGTGACAGCTGGTGGCCTGGCTGGGGGAGAAGGTTGGGTTTTTTAAAGATTGAGATGCTGCAGTTGAATAGCCAGTTCCAACGCTGCTGCTTATCCCAGAATGGGAAGTGCTGTTGACTCTCTTGAGGGACAAGAGGCCATGCAGAGAGATGCAGAGTGGAGCATTCGTGAATCATTCTGTGTCAAGACCAGCTATCCCTGCTGCCCACTTCTGCCTTTGGCATCTGCTGCCCTGCAGGTGTTCATCAGCAACAGGTCTCCTGTGGGAAAGGGTGCTGTCCCCACATGGCCCTGGGCCTATGGCTGTGCCCCACAGGACATGGGTTCCAGCCATGGTGGGGCATGAGGGGAAGGGCAAAGGCATGAGAAGGCTGAGGAAGTGGTGCCCAGAGACTGTGTGAGGGAAAGAACAATTTATTTCTTTTTTCTTAAATAAAGGGTTGTTAATGCTGCTGGTGGGGGGCCTCTTTCAGTGGTGGGGAGAGTTCTGGGGGTCAAGGGCCCTTGTCCTTGGGGGACGCAGGGGACCAGATGGTCTGGGCCTGCTGCTCTGGGCAGAGGGACCTGCCACCATCACCACCTCCTGCTCTGGCTGCTCCTGGGGCTGGTCCTGCCCTGTGGACATGGCCACAATTGGGCTTTGACCCCTGGGGTGGGCAGCCTCTCTTGTGGCAGCTTCCTCCACCTCCATGGAGATTGCAAGGCTGCTGGCTGGAGTCCCCATCTGAGAGCTGGAGGATCTGGAGCTGCTGCTGGCTTCTGGGCTGTCACCCACATCTGCAGCAGCGTGGGAGCGCAGCAGCCTCTGGGCCTCCTCTCTGCACTGGCTCACAACAATGTCGATGGCACCCTGGATCAGTGGCACTGTGTGTTCCTCCAGGACGCCCTGCAAACTCTCAATCATGATTTCCTGGTCTGGTCCATACACACAGAGCGTGTTCAGGATGCACTCCTCTGCCAACCACCATCTCTCCCTGAACAAGGTCTCCGTCCTTCTGCGCAGCCAAATCCACACATGGTCCAGAAGTCGCGGATGTTGACAGAAAAGGTCTGCCCAGACCTCAGGCAGGATACCGCCGACAGCTCGGGCTGGTGTCTCTTGAGAAGAGGGATGGGCCGGCACGGGGAGATGGGCGCTGTTCTCATCCTGGCCGCTGGGAGATCTCCCTGCCTGCCTGGTGGCCACTGGCAGCTGCTCAGGGGCTGTGATGACAATCTCCAGAGACTCGCCTGTGTTGTCAGAAAACCTGACAGTCCCTATTGCTCTTCTGCAGAGGGGGCACACGGGATTTATCTGTGCCCACTGCAGGATGCAGCCCCGGCAGAAACAGTGGCCACAGGGCAGAGCAGAAGCCACGTCATCCCAAGTGTCCTGGCAAATGGCACAGTTGCCACCCGTCTCTGTGGTCATATTTGGCCTCTGCAGCACATGGGGAGAGCTGAGGATCAGGAGCTGCTCTCCTTTGCTGGTGTCACACACTGAAGGAGAGGGGAGGAAGGAATGCCCAGGCTGCTGGAGAAGGACACCCTCCCAGCCCCCTGAGCCCCATAACCACCCCGGGGAGATGTTTTCCTGCACAGCTCACCCTCAGTGCTGCAAGCACCTGCAGTGCCCGGCTGCCCCAGCCAGGCAGCGCTGGGGAAACACTGCTGGTTGGTCTGGGACTGGCACTGGGACCTGCCAAGAACAGGCACCACTCAGCAGCAGAGAAACCTGCCTTGATCCTCCACACCTCGTAGTGACGCTCAGTAGGAGTTCAGGCCAGAGCCAGACTGGCCCCAGCTCTGCCCACATCTGAATATAAGCAGGGAGGGAGGGATGAGATGTCACAATCCAGTGCCTCTGACTGATGTCACCCTCGATCAGCAGGTGATGTCCCCACCAGTTCATGTTGTAAGGAGAAAAAAGAAAATATTTTTTCTTGTTTTCAACTTCTGCATTTCCATCTTGCTCTCCCTTTGCCACCTGCATCATGTGTCNTTGCTATTGTCATCGCTGAGAGTCATCAGCCCAAGCAGTTCTTTTTTCATTTGGAACTAATTTCTTCTAGTTTGAGAGTTGGATGGTGTGAGTCAAGGATGCTGTGTGCAACCACCACGTAGCTCTGCCTCAGGGTGCAGAGATCTCTCTTCAAACCTGTGCAAATGGAGGATGTCCACCACCATACTGTGGTGCTTAACAATCCACATGGAAAAAGATGGAAGTTTGTTCATCAGGACTTTTTTGTGTTGTTATTGGGAGAGGTGTTTCTCTTTGCTTGAGTAAGTGCCTCTTAAAGTATGCTATTTATATTCCTTTTCATTTGGAATTGGACTTTTAAAGGTCTAAATATGCAGGCAGCACCTGGAATTTCAGAGTACCAAGTTTCCTTTTCCGTGGAAACTAAGGCCACAGATACTCCAGGAAATGCATTTCATGCTTTAAGAGGACTCTTCCCCAAGGTGCTGTGTTCATCTTGAGTTCCTTGCACATCTGTACCCCAGAACATCTCCCCCCATCCCATGTGCCCTGAAATCATGAAATGACAGAAAGGGTTGGGATGGAAGGGACCTTTAGAGATTGTCTTGTCCAAGCTCCCTGCCGTAGTCAGGGACACTTTCCACTAGACGAGGTTCATCAGACCGTTATGCAACCTGACCTTCAACACTGCCAATGATGGGACATCCACATCATCCACAGGCAGCATGTTCCCATGTTTTACTGGAGCAGAGGGACAGAATTCTCTCCCCTGACCTGATGAACACCTTTTTTAGATGTAGCCCAGGGGTTTTAGATGTAGAGGGGTTTCAGGGCTGCGAGCACACAGTGTCAGCTCATATCCAGTGTTTCCTTCTCCAGTATCCCCCAGTTCTTCTCCACAGGGCTGCTCTCAACCCATTCATCATCCCTATCATTTTGCTAAGTTCTGGAATGTGGTGCGTGTAGCTGACCCAGGAGAGGCTGTCCTGTGTCAGCGGGTTGTGTGTCTGAGGTTTAGTCAGTGAAGCACAGAGCTGTATCAGGAAGGTAATGCACTTTGTTGCACTGAGAGACGTTGTACCGTGTCTGTATGATATATGGGAGGTCAAGATTTCATTCGTGTACCTAGCTGTGTGTGGGAACTGAGCAGTGTTTATCTGTGTCCAAGGTGTAATTGGTGTCATACAGTTGTGGCACGGTGTGGGTTTTGTAGATGTAACTGGAGCACTTTTGAAACTGAGTTAGTAAAAACCCTTAGTCCTTCGTGTTTGTGGTGTTGTCAAACGATACCAATAGAACAGAGTTATCATCCCTACTATTTTTGTTGTCGTTATCACAACCTTGTACAAGTGTAGTGGCTAAAAATGTTTCGGAAAAAAGAGCCTCAGGCCGTGTCTCCCTCAGTGGAGTGACCAGGGTGAACTCAAGAGCCATGGAGTACACTATGGCATAAATCAGAAACTTCTACAAATGTTGGATAAGAACCATGGAAGGCTAAGGATCCTATGGGAGTGTTAGAATACTGGGGAGAGTTCATCCAGACTGCTCGGACATGGTCTAAAGAGCGACTGGCTGAATGATTGGTTGCCTGTTATCTGCATACAACGTTGCAATGGAAAAGAATGAAGAGTTAGAACAGCAGTTAATTGAACACAACAAGGACATAGAGCAGCTGAGAGCTGGTATGATCTTATGAAGGCAAGCATTTGTAACTGCTGTTGAACAGGGTGAGCAATTGGGGAAAAAATCTGCAGTTTTAGCAGAACAGTTTGCTGTTCAGGTTGCTAAAAGGCCAGGGAAGAAAAAAGATAGAAAGGCAGCTGGTCCACGAGTTCGTGCAATTGTTGCAAACCTAGACTGGGACCCAGAAACCTGGGACAGAAATATGTGGAGTTCTGATTCATCTGCTGAGGAAGAGTCTAATGAACTAAGGGAAGGTGTTCATGCTGCTCCTATGTTTAAAAGAAAACTAGTAACTGGAGGGGATGGACAGGTTATTCGAACTCACTGATTATAGTTCTGAGGAGATTAAGAATTTACTGGAAAAATATAAACAGAGGCCTGGGGAGAAACCCCAAAACTGGCTGGTACGTCTTGTAGAAGAAGGAGCTGGTACTGTGTTGCTGGATAGTGGAGACGCTAAAAAGTTTATGGGGCTCACTTCTGACATCTGTGTGCAGTCTGCATTTCGTCATGTTGGGAACAATAATGTTAGTTTGATTTTGATTGTCGGGGAAGGGTTTTCAGATCCTTATATCAATGATGCTGCTTGGCCGGCTGTGACTAAAGAATGGACAACTTTAAGACAGGCATGTAATCTACTTAAAGCAGAAGGCATGGAAGTAAACATCATGAGGGGGACTCCCGAGTTTTATATGGCTCAACCCCTAACTCCTGGTATGCGGAATACTATCCTAGAGGGATTTCCAAAAGGGTGGAAAGCCTACCTTATAGCTGTACTTTTAGCTGAACAAGGGAATGCAATTGAACAGGTTATTGAAAAAGTGAATCAGTTACGTGACTTGCCAGGATTAGACTCAGCAGACTTAGTCCGGAGTCAGAAGAGAACTGACGGCAGTAAGGGGAGCCAGGTGAGCAGACCCACTTTACCCAGCGGTTTCGTTTACTGCTCAACAGAGGAGTAGATAGGAGGAAGATAGATGGATTACCTATACAAGACTTGCACCTCATGGTACAGGAATCCCAGGGCATGAATGTGCGGAAAGTGGAATATCCAGTGTTGGGAACACCAGAAATCCCAGCACTTACTCTGACTGCCTCCCTTTATCTGTGGGAAGACACTAAGGAAGCTGTAGCTGCAGCAGAGGGACAACTAAATACTGAATAGGGAACAGACCAAGCCCCTGTATTGGACTGCCATGTGTTGCGACGAGACCCTCGTCCCTTTACCAGATGTGTCATTTGGTGGCAAAATATAAATAAACAGGGAGTCCGTGCGCTTGTGGATACAGGGGCGGAGGTTACTACCATACATGGTAACCCAGACAAGATACGGGGGACGGCTGCTCCTGTGTGGGTGTTAGGTGAACAACCTGTAGTGGGAAAAATGACCAAACTAAAATTACAGATTGGGGATTGGGACCCTCATACCTAGGGTATACCATAACCATTGTTATGGTTGCTTCAATTGGTGAATATATATTAGGCATGGATGTGTTATGGGGTGCCACATTAGAAATTAATGGTACATATTGGGCTTTTGGCACCACGCAGTGGCTACATGCCAGCGTCATAACTGTGGGACTTATACAACAGGAAGCAGATATTGCAGTAGCCACAGAAATTGTAAATATCAAGCAATACAAGATCCCAGGGGGAGATGTAGAAATTCAAGCAACAATCAATGATCCGCTGCAAGCAGGAGTTGTTCATTATACACACTCCCCTTTTAATAGTCCTGTTTGGCCTATAAAAAAGTTAAGATGATAGCTGGCGAATGACTGTGGACTACAGAGCATGGAACAAGAAAACACCTCCCATAACGGCTGCTGTCCCAGAACTTGCTACACTGGTACACCAAATTCAGGCACATCCAGGAACATGGTATGCAGTGATTAATGTAGCTAATGCATTTTTCACAATTCCTATTCCCCGTGCTGCTTGGGATCAATTTGCTTTTACCTGGGGAGGAAACCAGTATACCTTCGTATGTTTACCTCAAGGATACAGACATAGCCTTACATTTTGTCATCAAGCAATACACTGCACTCTTAACACAACACACTGCACCTTCTGAAGTACAGATTTTGCAATATATATGTGATATTCTCATATGGGGACTGCATATGGAACAGGTGCAACAAGAACTAGATGCAATTATTGAATTACTATGGCAATATGGATGGATGGTCAATTCCCAGAAAATTCAGGGCCCAGCTCAAGAGGTTAAATACTTAGGCATTACCTGGACTTGTGGAATTCAGCAAATCCCAGAGAAAGCTTTAGCCAGTATCTGAGCTTAGCCAGCTCCAGAAAATAAAAAGGGAGTACAGCACTTCTTAGGTGCTGTTGGGTACTGGCAATCCTACGTACCTGGTTTAGCAGTATTACTTAAACCATTGAACAAAATAACCTGGAAGAGGGCATGGTTTGAGTGGGGATCAGAACAGAAGACCACTTTTGATAAGACACGAGCAGCCATTCAAGAGCATATGGAATTGCATCCAATGTATCTGGGACCAGTAGAACTACATGTTACCCTGGAAAGGGATGTGGGCCTGTGGAGCCTTTGGCAGCTCCAAAATGGGCGAAGGCGTCTATTAGGGTTTTGGTCTCACCACCTGACAGGTGCTGAGGGCAGATACACAACATTTGAAAAGGCCTTGTTGGCTGTGTATTGGGCTCTCCTTGATACTGAAGCCAGAACCATGGGCTGTGAAGTGATGGTGCGCACTGACATGCTGGTGGTTACGTGGGCCTTAGTGCCGGTAGCCACTCATAAAATAGGGCAGGCACAGGAAGCAACTACAGTAAAAATGAAGTGGTACATTCAGGAAAGAGCAAAACCAGGACCAAAAGGAGTTCACCAACTACATGAGCTTGTAAGTCAGGGACATGTAGAACCTAATCAGGGGAACCATGACATGCATAACTATCAAATAGGTAGATGGGGAAAACCCTATGAACAGCTAACAAACATTCAGAAACAAACTGCATGGTTTACTGATGGTAGTGTAGGGACTAGGAGCAGCAAGCCAAGTTGGGGAGCTGCTGCACTCAATCCAGCTGCACAATTCAGTTGGTAGTCGAAGGAGGAGGTAGCAGTCAGTTGGCTGAACTGATTGCTGCCTGGCAAGCCATAGATGCGACACCACCCAATGCTATTTGTTACCTGTACACAGACTCCTGCGCAGTGGCACAGGGACTTGTAAATTGGCTAGGCAAATGGCAAACAGATAATTGGTAAATAGGCACAAAAACTGTGTGGGGAAAGGACTACTGGGTTAAGATATGGGATCTCTTACAAGAACGAGAAGTGCAAGTGTTCCATGTTGATGCTCACGCTGCAGAAGAGGATGAGACAAAGAAATGGAATGCACAAGCAGATCAGTTAGCTCATGTGGGAAGAGTGGATACAAATCCACAACAAGCAGATAGCCAAATGGGCACATGAAAAAGTTGGCCATGTGGGCCGTGATGCTACAGTAGCATGGGCCAAACAGCGAGGTATACATCTTCCATCTGATGTAGCCACCACCCTTGTTCGGACATGTGATGTGTGTCTTGCATTGCAGGATAAGGGAACCTGGGTACAACCCGTGGGACAAATCAAAAGGGGCAAAGGGCCTGCTGAAGTATGGAAAATTGATTACATAGGCCCTCTCCCCAAACACAGATGACAACATTACGTTTGTGTTGCACATTTCAGGTGTCATGGTAGCTGTTCCTAGTAGGTATAGTAATAGCTATACAACAATCCGCTGTTTAGATACTATTGAGTTATACTACGGAACACCCGCAGAAATCTAATCAGATAATGGGTCACATTTCAAGAATCACCAAGTACAAGCTTGGGTGGAGGACTGGGGAATAAACTGGGTTTCGCATTTACCATACCATCCACAAGGGGCTGGCCTTGTTGAACGCCTGAATGGACTGCTGAAGCAACAATTAAAACATCTGGGAGATAACTCCTATGGAAAATGGGTTGACCATCTATCTGAGGCTGTACAGATATTAAATAACCATGTTGTGGCTGTGACACAAACCCCCTTGATGTGTACGAAGGGTCCAAACACCCAATCTGTCAAGCTTCCTGTTACATCAGTAACATATACTAGCGGCCAAGAATATCAGGTCCAAGCAGAAAAAGGGTACCTGTCTGTCATACAGAAAAATGCACTCACATTCTGCCCAGCAGAAATACAGTGGGTAAAAACTGATCTAGTGATTAGAACACCAGAAGACCAGAAAGTGGTTTTGTATTTTGCTTGTACTCCCACTTTAATAGCAAGTGGATTTGTAGTCTTAAATCCTGTACAGCCACAGCCTAAGAGGCCCTTCAGCCTAGGTGTCCAGACTACCGCTCCTTCCACCCAAGTACTCCCTAGTGGAACTAGAGGGTCAATTTTCTTTTGGGTTATGCGCTCCCTGTCTATTCAGGATCCTAAACAGTTTTACTTTTCAGATGCCAAAGTATGGTATCAACCCCCCATGGAATTTGGTCTTATCGCTGCTGAAGTAATAGCAGCAGAAGCAAACCGGGTGGTTACTATTGCCATTCCAGGGGAACAGCACTGGCGCTGAGTGCCTGCTCAGTATCTACATAGAAGGGAGTAGAGGGAGGGAGCGGGAAGAGCAGGGGAGGTAACTGTTCTTTTGTTTATATTTTTACAGGATATTTCAAAATCATACCCCTCTGGAACAAAATGTCTGGGTGACATTGGCTAAGGCAATTGGGCAGGATACCATATGCCTTAGTACAGCTACGCCTCAAAATCCATTCACGACGTGTTTGATCAGCGTTCCTCTCACTGTCCATGAGATGCAAGAACTATGCTGTGACACTTTTGCGTTTGTGACCTGTTTGTCTACAGGATTGTGGCAGCAACTGTTTCAACTTGGGAAAACCCCTGCTTTACCTCCACAAGAGTTGAGGATTTTAGGCACCTTGAATGCAGATAGTTGTACTACCTTTATCAGTACAAGAAGTGGTCCTATTGCCTGGTGGGTCAATGCCACAGTACCGTGGTATCAAAATGCTTCCCACTGGTATAATATGACCCCCACACAGTCAATATTAAGTTCTAACACACATATGCAACTCCCACAAGGTATTTTCTTAATCTGTGGGGACTGATCTTGGGCTGGAGTGCCAATGGCAATCAAAGGTGAACCATGTACTTTGGGAAAGCTAACCCTTTTCTCTCCTAACATGACTGCTGTAGTATGGATCAAACAAAAAAATCAGACTCACCATCACACTAGGGACATACATGCTTTTTCTCCTGAGTGCCGAGATACAGTAGACTTCTCGAGCACTGTCTAATTGCTGCTTCTTCATTAGTTCCTGGGGTCGCTAGTGCTAAAGCCCTTGCGAACTTGAATAAGCTTGGTTGTTGGCTGGCCAAATTCAGTAATTCTACAGGCACCGCTTTATCTGATTTGCTAGCTGGTGTGGACAGTATTAGGCATGCTACACTACAAAATCAAGCAGCAATTGACTTTTTGCTTTTAGCACATGGACATGGATGCAAAGACTTTGATAGGTTATATTGTATGAATTTGAGTGACCATTCTAGCTCTGTTCATGCACAATTGCAGAAGATCTGGACACTTACTCAACACCTTGTAGAGAATACCGATTGGAATCCGTTTGCTGGATGGACGTGGGGGTGGAATGGATAAAAGAAAGGACTAGCATTACTTTGCATTTTCAGTATTGGGTTTTTGTGTATCATCTGTTGTATGCCTTGTTTCGTATCTGTAATGCGATCTTTAATGGAGAGCATGTTCCATCACACTGTTGTTCAAATGGTAGAGTATCGAAGTGTTCCAACCGCGGACCACAGGGTGGCATATGTCAGGGATAGGAGACAGGTCTGAGGCCTGACATATTTGGTCCACGGTTGTGCGCATTGACAAGATAATGCAGAAGACGACTTTGTTGTTAGTTAGTGGGACTCACTTCTAGAAATGAAACTATGTATCAGTCACCTGGCCAGATTCATCCTGGGAAAGGAGAAACAATACATAATAGAGCTATTGTTGGCATGGAGGTATGATCATGGGCTGATGTGACCTCATCTCGTGCGTTGGCCCCGCAGGAGATGATGTCGAAACTGCCCACTTCTGAGAGGGAGATATAAGGTGTGGTCCTGGGGTGGAGGGGAGAGGACGACATGATGCACACCATTTTCATCCAGGGGATGCCCTGAAGGAGTGCTGCCCTCCCACTCAGGAATCATGCTCTGTCTCCTTCTCCTGCTCGGCAGCTTCTCCAACATCCAGGGGTCGGTATGTATTTATTGCTAATGTGACTAATAAAATTGACTTGCTTTGCAATTCTAGCTGTGTCTTGAATTTTCTGTGCATGCATCCTCCCAAACCTGTAACGATTGCTTGGTCAGTAATATTTTTATTCTACTGAAAAGGTAATTTAAGAAACAAAAGGAAAATACTTATACTACTTAACATTTAAATTAGAAAGTGACATTTTGTGTGCGAGTTTCAAATCTGACAGGACAAAATGAGCAGGTAGTTGATAGTCCAGTGCAGCACCAGGATGTCCACATGTAAACAAATTCCCAGAGTTGTTCTGCCACCATTGCCCATGCACACAAGCAAACATGTAAAAAGACACAGCCACACTCACAAAAAGAATATTCCTCACCACTTCCGCTCTGTCCTTCATGAGAGCATTCTGAGACACCACAGCTTCGATCTGGTGAAGAGAATTAATGCAATAGGCAACTCCAAGGGCTTACTGAAGTCATGACAAATTAATTCCCTGTTTGGGGCTTTGGAATTGATTCCGACTTCCTGGACATCAAAGAAAGATTCATCACTTGAGAGAGCAGCACCGGTAGCAGTAAAGCAAATAGGATGTGAATTGAGGAAGGTGTATTGAGGAAATGAATTCGCAAGTTCAGAATATAAAATGGATCGTTGGAATCAAAAAGGGCTCAGATGCAGTTTAGATTACATGGCTCTGTAGGAATGTACAAGGAATGGAAACAAAATCCTTGCTCAAATTGAGTGAGAGAGGAATGTTTTCTTGGAGTTTTTGTGCACACACCCCACATGCCTAGGCATACTGTCCAAGCTGAAAATACCTCCAAAAGATTCTACGAATTAGATGTTGATTGTCCAGACACGGAAAACCTTTTTCTGGAATCAGAGAATCATTATGTCTGGAAAGACCTCCAAGATTATCTGGTCCAACCTTTGATCTAAACCTTTGATCTGTGACTAAAACACAGCATTAAGTGCCACATCCAGTTGTTTGTTGAACACTTCCAGGGATGGCAATTCCACCATTGCCCTGGGCAGCCCATTCCAATGCTTGACAACCCTTTCAAGGAAGAAGTTCTTCCTGACATCGAACCTGAACCTTTGCAGGTGCAGCTTGAGGCCATGTCCTCTTGTCCTGTCACTGCCTGGGAGAAGAGGCCAAGCCCCACCTGGCTACAACCTCCCTTCAGGTAGCTGATCTTGCCGCTGTCAAGGTCATTGGCATTGCAACAACCTCAACAGAGGGAGAAAAATTTTCATCTGACCTTTGATGACTGTAAAGGATTGTCCTGTTTCACCAATAGAGGAAGAGCTGGGACAGGTTCTTTTGATAGATTTTCTTGACGAAAAACTAAGCACGAATACAGCAATATTATATCTGAGAACCATTTATTGAAATTAAAAAAAAAAGGGAGAGAAAATAGAGAGACGGGGAGAGAAACAGGAGACAGCGTTACCACAGAACCCTGGCCATCTGCCAGCATTGGTTTGGCAGACGGAGCGTGCGGGTTGCGAACCACGTGGTGCCTTTGCGCGGCTCCCGTGCCAGACTGGGCGCCATTTCCAAGCAGCGGCGGCAGCGTGCGTCCGACGGCGGCTGCGAGCTGGGTGCGGGCGGCAGACTGCAGATGGCGGCTACAAGCTGCAGGAGGTGGCTGGCTGGGTGTGGGCAGCGGCTGCGAGCGGCGACTGCGGAGCACGAGGTCTCCA
>VWZW01000996.1:0-110175 GCA_013397115.1 Edolisoma coerulescens
TTGGGGTTTTTTTTAAGAAACAATTCTTTCCAATTGATTTAGATATGGTCTTAGGCATAAGGAATGTAGAGACAAATACAATATAGGATAAAGTATCTTCTGAATCAGAGAAGCCCTGAAAATCAAAGACTGAAATTCACACTTAAGGAAGAATAAAATTCAGAATTTCTTCTGTTAGGCCTCATTTATGAATTACATTTCATTTCTTCTTCATTTCATATTTAATTCATTTCCAGATTGCAATAACCTCCATTTGTCTTGCTGATATGCAGTATAGAAATGGTCAAGCCAAGCAATTACGTGTCACTGTCCATTGGTCATCTGTTCCATGGATGGGTAAGGTATCTAGAGTAAAATTCACTTATATTCCTCTTAGAAGATCACAGAACTTCAATAGCTCTTTGTTAAGCACTGGTTGGGAGTACCTAAAACACAGTTTCTAGTACTCTATGTGCTATTAAGTCTATGAAAATACATTGACTACAGGAAGACTATAAAAATATTTTCTTCTCACCTTGAAAAATGCATGCCAAAAATGTTCATAGCTCAAGGGGTAAGAAATTCTAAGGTGAAAGCCTACACTTGATCATCTGATCCAATATTTCATAGGGGAAAAAAAACCCCTAGAAGGGATTAGTAAGCAAACTGTTTAATTGCATCTTGAAGACCCCCAGGGATGGTATATCTACCGTGTCCCTGGGAAGGCTGTTCCTGATTGATAGTTTTCATTGTAAAAAAATTCTTTCTTATATTGAGACGAAAGCTCTCTCAATGCAACTTGTACCTGTATTTCCTTGTCTTTTCCATGTGATTCCTTGTGAAGAGAGAGCCTCCATCTTCTTTGTAGCTAACCTTTATGTACTGGAATACTGTACCCCGTGCCTTCTCTTCTCTGGGGAGAAAAGAAAGTTAATGGCTTTAAACTAAAAATGGCAGATTCAGATTAGATACTAGGAAGAAATTATTTTCTATGATGGTGGTGAGGCACTAGAACAGATTGCCCAGAGAAGTTGTGGACATGTCAACCTTGTCCAGTGAAACCTGCCCCTGCCCATGGCAGGGGGAGTGGAATTAGATAATGTTTAAGGTCCCTTCCAACCCAAACCATTCCATGATTTTATGATTCTTCAACATTTCCTCATAGGGCAGATTCTCCAGCCCTTTGATCATCTTTCTGACTCCTCATGGTCTTATTCTATTAAGGCCAGATCTAAAATAATGCTGCTGCTATGGATGAAAGTACACTGCCTAAAGCAGAATTACATATACCAGTACCTAACAAGCACAGTGCTTGAAGCATGCCTCTTGCCAAGATCTCTAACTTACGGAATCTCAATTCATGCAATTTCCTCATTGCTTGAGGATGGCTGACTAGTGTGTTGACTTCCTACAAAGAAAATGGACCTCATATATAGAAATTGAATAACTGATTCCTTTAAGTACTCTTCAAAGAGCCCACCGCAAGCATTTGCAAAATCAAAGTCCTAGTCATTTATCAAAACAGAATCATATCGTGGTGTAGCTGTTTCTGTTGCAAAAGCCCTTAATGAATAAGACCTTGAATGTTTAAAAAAAAATTAGTATGATTTATAGCAGTAATCCTCTTAAACACTCGAGTCTTTGCCAGCTTTCAACTAACAAGCTCAGTTATTAATGGCAGCAGTCTTACAACACTCAGGGATTACTGTCTAGGCCTGCTGACAATGCACTGCTAGTGACCAGTTTTCAAAGTGCAATCTGTTATTGTATTTCACAGTCAAATCAATGTTTAAAATTGCTTGAAGCATGATAACTTGCCTCTTCTAGCAAGCCCACTATTAAAAAAAACCAAAACCAACAGCATTGTGTTATTCTTTTTAACTGTGATTAAAGGTTATGATTATCACCAGTGTAAGTTATCTGGCAACATTTTTTAGTTTGTGGTTTGATCAGGTAAACTTGAAAAGAATATCAAGCATAAAAAAATAACTTTACCTTTAGCTATAAAAAAAGGACAGTCATGTCAGAAACCTGTCTACCTTCTCTTAATTCTTAATATGGAGTTTCTGACAAGCACACAGATTTGCCTTAATTATTTATTTATTTCATTGAAACTATTTTCATCTGCTTTAAATTTTTAATAAGTCTATTTAAATAAAAAGAAGTCTATTGGGATATTGATTTTGTGTTTGAAAATCCTGAAGAGTTCTCTATTCAGAAAATGTAATTTTGTGGTATTTAGGGTAACATCCCCTGTTAAAAACTGAGAGAAATCCACAGAAAGATCTCTAAACATCAGTATGTCTATGGCTAACACAAAAAAGGCAATAAAGCACATGACTAGGTCTCTACGAACTCTCTTTCACCCTAATCCTGGAGACACTGCAATCTCCCAGAGAGTTGCATTTCCTTTCTCCCTCCAAAATAAAACAAAACACGACACCATATCTTGTTCCAGTTTTGTTTACCCTCAATATTTGGCAGCATCAACCTACCTTGTACAGACTAGTGAAGATTCTGAAAATCAGGCACTGTCTGTTGTAAAAGCCCTTGATGGTCAAGTGGTCTGGCCTATGTAGTACTCACTAAAATTCTCAGAATATGGTTATTAAGGCATGCATTGTATAAAAGAATTTCAGCAAAAAGAGCTTGTTATCCTTTACCAACTGACTTAGATAATTTTCTGGTCAACATCTATATCCCTTTTGCATCTCATTTGAAGCAAATTTAAAATTATTCTATGATTAATATTAACAAAGTAACAAGACAGCCTTTAGTACTATAAGAGCAAGTGTAGAATTTTACGACTCCATAGAATTTTTGCTTCATTGGCAAAAACATGGGGTTTTTTTCTCTTGATATAGAGAATATGAGACACCTTTGTGAACTGTAAGAGGATACAGTTCTTCTGGCCAGGAAGCTGAACAAGCTGCAATATGATACAGGTGTATGGAGCATCAGGATGAGTAACAGTAGGATATTCTGTCTTGACCCAGCACGAATGGATGTCATTGCTAATTTTAAAATGAAAAAGCCTATTTTTGCTGAAAGAATTCAACTAGTAATCACTTTTTTAAGAACTATTGGAATATTTCCTCTTTAGTGATTTAATGTATAACATTACATTGTAGAAACATGCATTATATGTTATTGTAGTGATAAGTCTGTGAAAGAATTCTGAAAATTCTGAAGAAAAAAAAAGACAGAGTGAAGATGCATGGCAGATTACAGAAATACGTTATTAGCTATTGGCTTGAAAACACGCAGGAAAAAAAACTGTGATACTGATTTTCCCTGTTTCTGTGGAAAAAACAAGAATTCCACCTGGACAACAAAAGCCCTAAATGGATGCCTGTGATTTTTTTCTATGCCAGCATAGTTTATAGGAAAAGGGGCTTTGTTCTTTGCTACACAGATGGTAAGAGAAAGAGAACTGAAGGCTCTGCAAGACATTTCACAGAGACATGTCTGACAGGTGATCAAATCATCGAACACTTCTCCCTGAAAAACAATGTTCAGATGTAGTCTAAGCATACACCCTGTGACAGCAGGAACATACTTTCCTCTGTGTTGACATTCATTTTAATAATAGAGAAAGCAAGCAGAATTTCTGGCAATGACAACAACAACAAAAAAGTATATGCTTTCATGTTTACTATACAGAACTCATCAATTAATGTATTTCTTTACTAGGGGATGACTGCCTTAATAAGAAACTTTTAACTTTTAATAGCGTATGAAAAACTAGTGACTCAGATGTGGAAACTGTACAGTCTGTTTCAGAAGTAAATGGTCTTATTCAGTATTGGATTATAAATGTCGGTGAAAATGCTATTAATGGTGTTAACATGATGGCTTCCTACTAAATCACGTCCTTGATATTCAGAGCTAAACACATAAACAACGTTTCAAGGCTCTTGTCACTCAGAAGCACATTTCTGCAGAATATAAGCATATCTGTCACCCTGAGATATACACAGAATTTTTTAAAAAAAAATGCAAAAGCATGTGCCTATTTTTAACTCTCCATTGTCCAAAAAGTCTGATAGAGCCTCCAATATGTCATGAAAATTGTAATCTTAATCTCATAGCTCAAAGAAATAGATTACCAGAAATTATTTTCTTGTAACTCTTGTGGCCTACATTTGTTGCTTCACTTCATGTTCAATATTAAACATCACAAATGTCACATACCCTGTCTTATATGTACTAACTGCACCTACCATAAATTTACAGAAGCTATTAGTGACAAATCTCTTAATGTGAACACTTAACAAGTACTGACTTATACTGTGTTGAAAAGCCGACTGGAAAAAAATCTTGAGTATTTACTTCCTTCATCTAGTGACAAAAACCATTTTATTCGCTCATTATAGCAGAATGAATCAGAAATTTTTTTAGAAGTGAGAATTAATTGCAAGAATGTAGGACTAGCATAAACACAATAACACAACAAAGCCATATCAGCCAACCTGTCTTTCTGCAAAACCAAATATTTTGTTATAAATTAAAAATCATTGCAAAGAAACAACTTAAGTGTGTACCAGCTGAGGATTTGATCTTTCATGTAAGTTCCAAAATGTTTTCACATATATGGTAATTTCTTAGAACTTTGATAGTTTATATTTATTAGTATGTATTTTGTGAAGAAATTCTATACAACCAGGATAAGACAAGAGCACAGTTGTCTGAATTACCTCTGATACAAATCAAGTGATTTGCATTAAAACTATTAGTTTTATTAAGCATTGTGGTATCTTATACTAAATGTGATTCTGCAATATTTTGTGTGCTTCACATAGAAACCACTTTTCATTAAAAATATTGAAGTAAAATCTAACATGCATCTCAATATTGTAAAGCACATGAAAGCATTGTTGATAACTCTAACTGTATCAGTGAAAACTCAGACTTTATCATTGCATCACTATATGTGTGTGTGTATATATATATATATTATGCATATAGTGGATCAAAATAAGTGTCCATATAGTTTGATGTCTTTTTCCAAGCTTTGGTCATTACATTATTGACAGTTTGAGGACTAAGGAGTAAACATAGAAATACAAGGAATGATACTTCCTGGCTTTCCCTCCTGGTTTCCTTTATACCTCATTCTTTCTGAAACCATGAAAAGAGTATTTCAAGAGATAATATGCATTGTTCATTCAACATAAATAATTAATTAGCAAGCATGTTTTAAACAAACGTGTGCGTTCTCTTAGGTGGTGAAAGGAAGACTTAGCTGCAGTACTCTAGCAAACAGGCAACAGATTAACTGCTTATTTAAAAGATATCAAATTAATCTATCCTAAATTAAAATTATACTTACATTTTCAGCTCTTCTAATTAGAAAGGTTTGAAAAAAGAGTTTTTAGGAAACTTTTTTTCCCCTGTCTTCTTCAATTGTATGTTTCATTCTAAGGTGCCAAGGAAAAATAGCTTTTAGATTTTTCCAGATAGGCACAGGATGGTCCTGTCACACACAAATAAATAAACCAATATAACCATAAAGTGGAAGGTGGAAAAGTCTTGCAGTTTCAAGTATTTCACAGAATCACAGAATCACAGAATGGGAAAGGTCAGAAGGGATCACAGGGAGATGTTCTGGTCCAACCTCTCTGCTCAGGCAGGGTCATCCTGGAGAACATTGCACAGAATTGCATCCAGACAGTTCCATTTCTATTTACTGCTTTATCTAAGCTGGGCTGTAGAAAAAATGATGTTCTTAAGAATACAACATAAATAATACACCTGACTGCTCTTCCCTCTCTCCATCCCTGTTATGCAAGGAATTTTGTAGAGTTTTGGGCTTGCAGAGTTGAACTGTTCAAGAAGTTTATCACTGCAGTCAGGATGAATGAAGGAAGCAGATAACCACCCCATTCCCCTTCTCTTAACAATTGTTTATATCAGTTCTAACAATACTCTACATAAAAATTTAATTTTCATATTTTTCTAGAGTTACTTTTCTTGTTATAAAGAAACACATTTGAATGTTCAGAAATCCTTATTATCTGGTTATATCTGCAGAAATTATCAGTGGGAACTTACTGAAATAATTAAAATTCACCCCATAGCAATTGAGAATGTTCAATCTGACATTTGACTGACTGTGTAAATTTCAGAAAAAAAACATAATTTCTTTGCAGCAGAGGTTTCCTAAAAGGTTTTCTAGTTGAATCACTGAGAGGAGACAAGACAAGAATGTACCTTGGTAGCTGGAAGTGTCTGTGGACAGGCTATTTAGCAAACATACAGAGGAAAGATATATTATATGCTCTACATTCCTCAAAGCTAGGAGCTCAAAGCTGTATCAGAAAAATATGCCAAATTTTATTTCAGTTTTTGGGGGGTCAAAGCTCTTTAGAAAAACATATGAAAACTTTGTGTGAACATTTCTGTAAAAACTTTCCCTTTTAGTCATTGGAAATAATGGAAAATCTTCATTCTCTTTTTTGTTGGGAGAAAAGTTACTTCTTCTTGATATAGACTACAACAGTTTGTCAGTGGTTTCTACCCTTATAACTTTCCCAACTTATGTATTATTCTCTCTACTGAGGCTGACTGATCTCTTTAAATTTTCTCGTGTTTTCTCTACCTAGATGTAATCACTTTCAAGACTGGTATTCAACCAATGGTGGACAAAAAAGGCTCAGAGGGAGTCTAATTACCACATCCCCAAATCATTGTGAATAGTAGCTAAAGATGATACTTTCTTTCGTAGTGTCTTTAATTCTTTTGTAAAATGCAGGAACCCATTAATTTTGAAAAGTTGTAAATATAACTGTCACTGTGGCAAAGACTGTGTACAATTCCCAGTCTACATTTTTCTGGTTCAAAGGGGAATATGGCACCCATGGGAGAGTGTCACTGTATGGGTTTTAAAGTATTAAAATATAACATTGCTATACAGGATTATATATAATTGTTAATGGATATTAATTACAATAACATAATTATCTGGAATAATATACAATTATGTATATATATATGTGTGTGTGATGTAAATGTAACATATGCATACATACATATATGTAAAATTATTTCAAGAACATGTTTTTTTCCTGGCAGTATATTTTTCCCAATTCAAAGACATGCCATAGCAGTATTTCTACAAAATGCATCTGTAGAATACTCAATATTATGATTTTCTTTCAAATCAACGAAAAACATCTATATGTTTAGATCATTACACACAGAGACTTTGTTAATAGCATAGTATTGATATTGTGAAGCTGAACACCTGAAAATTAAGGAATACCAGCAGTAAAGGTCTACCATACCTTAAACCTCTTCTCTTTCTGTCATAAACATAACTTGCAACAGACCTTAATTATGCGATCATCTACTACTTTTTAATTGAGTCTTTCCTCATTTAATGCAGATAACAGATGGCATTCATTTATTAGCACCTATTCAATATTTTCTTTCCATACATCATTCAACATGTGGTCCTAAGCCCTAGAAATTTCTTGCTACATATTTTGCTCTGAAGGCAGTAGTATAAATTTTCATCTAAGCTTTACTGTGAGGTTGTAATGATGGCACTTCCAAAATATTAATGTTTACTTTCACATCTTGTGAATGAAAACAGAAGCATATAGAAAAAGTTAAAAAATTTTTTTTTCTGATTTTTTCACCTAAAATGCCAGGTTTTGAAGATCATGTGGTACATAGTGTATTTAAACTTCATTTCCTGTAGTCTCAGTCAAAATTCTAGGCCATCTATATTTTTGTAAATAAGACAAACACCAACTCAGAAGTCCACTACTGTGGAAAGAGGGATTACATAATTCGTGGCAAAACATTAAGACATTGATGTAAGTGATTTGTCTTTATCACTCAGAAGACATGAATTAGAGAGAGTGAAAGGATCCATTTCTCTGGACTAGCATTTATTTGCTTGGACTGTGAGAACATCTTTGTGTCTCTTGGGTTAATCTACAATGATAAAACAAATGTGTTCAAGTAAGAAGAGCAACAAAGTTTGTACATATCCAAATTTTCATCTGTTTTTCTACCTATGCCATTGAATCTAATGGAAGTTTTCAATAGTAATAACTATATTAGTTTTGAAACTGCATCATGTAGTTAGAAATACTGTTCATTATGTCTGTAGGAAGACAGCTGTGTTAAATTAGTAAAGGTTTTTTACGGCATTTCCTTAAATTTTACTGTTCAACTTAGCAAATGCAGTTACATGTTCCTGTAAGACAGCTAGACATGTGTGTATTATTTTCTTAGTTAAAAAACAAGCTCACTTTGATTTTGAAATTCTAGCACCTGGATTCATACTGATTGTATTTACTTTTACAGAAAAGCAGAAACTTTTGAAAAGTTGACCGTCATCTCTGCAATACTCTTGCTCTTCTCTTAGTTATGTTTCCTAGGCAGTCCCAGCCTTTCCTATTCCACAACAACTTATCTGCTCTACACCTCCTGAAGTTTCTTTTTCCCTGGCTTTTTCCCCCCTCAAGTTTCTGTTTTGTTGCTACTTGGAGTAATTTTTTGTTCAAATTTGGTGTTATACTCTTCAGAAAGGTTCTTCCCATTTGATTCCTAATTTTATTCTCAGTTTTTCAACTAGATAATTTCTTGTACTTGCCTTTTCGACCTGTGTTTGTCCTTGTATTTGTTCTTCCCTTCCAACACTCATCTGTAATTGATGAGGGAAGAGTGACCAATGTCATCTACCTCAATTTCTATAAGGCCTTTGACATGGTGCTTGACAACATACTTATGTCCAAACTGGAGAGACATGGATTGAAAGCATGGACTGGAGTTGGCTGTCTGGATCCAGCCAGAGTGTCATATTTAATGGCTCTATGTCTAGGTGGACACCAATGATGAGTGGTGTCCCTCAAGGTTTTGTTTTGGGACCAGTGCTCTTTAATATCTTTATCAGTGACATAGACAGTGAGATTGAGTGCAAGTTGGCAGATGGCATGAAGCTGAGTGGTGCTGTTGACAAAACAGAAGGCAGGGATGCCATCCAGAAGGACATGGACAAGCTTGAGAAATGGTCCCATGAGGCTTAATAAGGCCAAGTGCAAGGTGCACTACCTGGGTCAGGCCAACCCCAGCCATGAGTACAGACTGGGAGAAGAACTCATTGAGACCAGCCCTGTGGAGAAGGAGCTGGGGTTCTCATGGATGACATAATCTAACAGTATGTTTTCACAGCCCTGGAGGCCAGCTGCATCCTGGGCTTCATCAAAATAGGTGTGGACAGCAGGTCAAGGGAGATGATTCTGCCACCATACTCTGCCCATCTGAGACCCCACTAGGAATTTTGTGTCCAGCTCTGGGCCATGAATGACGGCAGAAACATGAAGACAAGCTGAGAGAGTTGGGGCTGTTCAGTCTGGAGAAGAGAAGGATCCTTATAGCAGCCTTCCAGTACCTAGAGGGGTCTGGAAGAAGGCTGGAGGGGCATTTTTACATAGGAAGATAGTGATAAGACAAGGAGGAATGGTTTTTAAATGAAAGAGGGGAGATTTAGGTTAGATTTTAGAAAAATATTCTTTTCTCTGAGGTTGGTGAGGCACTGGAACAGGTTTACCAAAGAAGTTGTGAATGCCCCATTGTTGGAAATGTTCAAGGCCAGATTGGGTGGGGCTCTGAGCAACCTGGTCTAGTGAAAGGTGTCTCTGTCCATGGCAGGAGGGTTGGATCAAGATGATCTTTAAGGTCTCATCCAATCCCAACCATTCTATATGATTCTATAACAGGGAGAGGCCTACGGTGTCCTGTAAAGTAAATGGTGTGATATATTTTTTGGGTTCCAAGGTAATATCAGATGCATAAGTCTTAAATTACAGAGGAATATGTAACTGAAAATATTCTTCTGTGTGAAATTTGAGAAAAACTTGTAAGTAGTCTTGTTGTAAATTCTCAACTGTCTTGAGATGATATATACAAACCCTCTTTTTTTTTTTTTTTGTAGATTAAAAGGTAGCTGCAGAATGTCTTTAGCTTTGGATTTGTAAAAAGTTATGTCATTTGCCTGATGACAAATATAGTTTGTATACGAGAATTTTCCTGGCTTTCAGAATTGTTCCTATTTGTGAATGTTTGTGTAAAATTCAATTTCCCTTTAGTCCTTATAGGCTATAAATCCATCTAGAGGTTTCAGTAGATGATTCAAGATTTTGGGGAGGAATTCAGTTACTTAAACAGAGGTTACATAAGGCCATTTTTTAGGTTATTCTGTTTCATATCTAACAGCACTGTGAGGTGCCTCAGCAAAAAAAAGAAATCACACATGGCACTATGATGAGGCAGCTGAAAACCATCCTTGGGAAGAAATTAATTTCATCTAAATGTAGACACCTGCAACACAGACTTTTACATTCCAGCTAGTCATTACAGGGTCATTTTCTAGTCAATGGAGAGCAATAAGTACTTCAAGAGCCTAATTTATCTGACTGAATGCCTGTGTCTACTCTAGGATGAGATGAACCATGCCCTAAAGGTATCTTTTGAATATAAAGGTATCTAACATGATTAGCTGAGATTTGGACATCTATATTGTAGACATCAGCATGTACTCAGATGAATAGGACTCATGTCAGCAGAGTGAAGGAATTTTCTGGCAAAATGAGTCTTCCAGATAACAATGATTCTCTAAAACTGAAATATCTAATTATTTTTCTGAGTCTGGCACATTGGCTTCCGGTTGTCTGGTGTTTCAAATCCCACAGCTCAAAGGCAGCCTCCCTATTGACAACCTTGAAGTTTTAAACTCATGGGTGAGCTGACAGCCCAAGTGACTAAACTTTCCCAAACTAAAGAATGCAGTTATACTGAAGTCAGGCACATTGAAGGATCACACACACTCAAGCGTTTTTCCTCTCGGTATGGAAGTATGATGGAAGGATTGCTCTTGTGCTCTGGATACTGAACTGCCAACAGAATTCAATACTGTCCTTATTAACAGGTGCTCACTGAATTCAAGTATATGTGACTCAATACAGAATAAAACAAAACATGAATTGAGTGGCACGTGCAAAGGTAGCAGGAGCTAAATTAATCATTGAATCATAGAATTGTTAAGGCTGGAAAAGACCTTCAAGATTACCACGTCCAACTGTCAACCCAGCACCACCACCATGTTCAACACTAAACCATGTCACCAAGTGCCATATCCACACATTTTTTAAACAATTCCAGGGGTAGTGACTCCACCACTTCCATGGACAGTCTATTCCTATGTTTTACAACTCTTACCATGAATAAATTTTTCCTAATATCAAAGGTAAACCTCCCCTGGCACATGAAACACACAAATATACCAATATCTTCCATGGAGAACATAAGATTTATTCTCTTCTTATTGTCCAGCTCTAAACTTCAAACTGATGAGTTTAACTGTATTTATTAAATTATAGTTTAATTTATTTCTTAGACAGGAGAGTCTGGACATTTTTTTGTATTATTTGCCCCTGTTCTGTTGGACACACGTAAACTAAAATACAGGTTTGAAAAGAGTACTTGGGAATTTAAATATCATCTTGATACAATCAGGTTAGATATTATTTTTTATAGATAGAATGAAAAAAATCTAAGAAGCAATGCATTCTTCAAAATGTAATCTTACGTTTCATAGCTTGTGAAAAGAGACAGATTAATACATTTCTTGTGGTATTTGTGACAAAGCTGCTTACCCAGAGTAAACAACAGACTGAAAGAATATTTTAAAGCTGACCTTCTAGGTGGTGCTGTGATGGCATCCCTTATTGTATTACACTTCAGTACTGTAGCATAGTTATTAGAATATACTAATAAAAAAATCTGGTTTTCTATGTCTAGTCAAGTTAACTATAAAGAAGTGGCTGCCTTTTTTAATGGTCAATTAAACACTTATGATTACATAGCCAAAGAATCACAGCTTTCCTTACAGAAGATACTTGAGGTTAGTATGATCTATAAATCAGCAAACATATTTTAGAACAAGTAAATGACTAGACATTATTAACAAGCAGACTGAAACTATCTTGAAAGCAATTAAAAATATTTATAGACTATGTTTCATGAAACCAAAATAATATTCATTTTTTCAGGAGATGACTATTTACTGTAAATAATACAGTTAATGGCATACATTCATCATATCTCACATTAATTAGATTTTTTTTCTTTTCGTTAGGATCTATGAAACAGTTTTAAGTACCAATGTCAACAACAGTTAACATGATTAAAACTGCATTCCTAATAAGAATTTTATCCCAACTTGTATTAATGTTTATTTTAAAATGCTTCTGTGCTGTGGAGCCATCTGTTTCTTGCTAGTTATAGTACCTGAGTTCTACAATCATAGGACCCAAGGGAGTTTTCCACCTATTTTTCTTCGTAGTAGAGCAGGCATTCACTACTGCATTCAAAAGAAATATGTCAACTGAAGTTCAGAAGTTGTAGTCAACAGGAAAATATTTGCAAACTTTGAAAACTGAAACTTCTTGGAAACTCCTCCTAATTTTACTGGTGTATATGCTGGCTGTGAATTTGAAATTGCAGATTTTCCCACATTATACTAGGAAGAAGGGAAGAGACACTAGCAGCCAAAATCAGTCATCCTTCTGTATGTAGTTTAAAAAATATACTACCTTTGCAAGTATATAAAAAATATACTAGCTTTCTTTTAACATATGACTTTCAAATCACCTTTGAAAAATATTAAAATCAATTAAACAATGGGTAAATTCTCATCTAAAAGAAGAAATCAATCAGCTGTCATTTTTGATTGATTATTCTGGAATAGAGTGGTGTTCAAACTATTAATTTATTGCACATTATTCCACAACTATAAAAACAGCATGTGAATTAGGTCTGACATGCCACATAGTAAATGGATAGAAAATTTAGTTTCCCTTTTGAAGTCTTGGTTTGTATCATGTGATCATCTGCTCTTCATTTGGTAGGTCATTCCTGTTAAGGAGAAAAGTAAATTACTTTCTAATAAAGGTCAGATTTTTAAGTAATAAGAGCTACAAAAATTCACAAGTTAAACTAGAATATATGGTACATAGAGGTAAGGTTGTGCTTTACAGGTTTTGCCAATGGGGATTTTGCTTAAAAGGTAAACCAGGCTTGGGTGATATTACAACATAATGTAAAATATACACATATAATTTAATTAGATTGACAAAAAATGGGGACACATATAGAAAAGCATATATACAACACTCAGAATTTTGTCTGAATTGGAGAAAATACACAGTCCTTTGCATTTAGCAGTTTATAACATGAACATGAATGAGTATTTTAATAAGAACCAGATACCCATCTCTTGGCCAAAATGCTTACTAAAACATAGAAAGGAAAGAAAAAACTAACCAGAGTTTAATATATCAGTAGTTTATTCGATTTAATTTATTTTATTTATTTATTTTTTATTTTTTATTTAATTTATTTATTTAATAATCAGTAGTTAAATATATCTGATCTCTGTACTACAAATACAGTCAAAAATCAGAGTACAGTACAATCACTGCATCCCTGGTGTTTAAAATAAAGTTACACTAAGAGATATACTATCATGTACACATTATGTAAGCGATGGTGGTATCTATATGATAAATTAAAGAGCTTAGAGACAAATTGCATTTATCATGCACTTAAGACCATCTCACCTGCAATCCCGCTACTAATTGATTGCCACTGGGACTACTTTTACTACTTTTAGATGCAAATAGGTGAAGTCAGACAATGGCCATATTTAGCCTGACTTGCAGAGGTGTACATTTGTCACTTACTGGGCAGTTGGCTTGGCATGGCTGGTGGAGAGGAAAAATAGGGTTGTCTGTTCACATCTAGCCCATATATAGGTATAGGACATTTTGCAGCACCTGTTTCTAGTCTGTTGGGATTTCCCTCACTGGAAAGTTAAAACAGTGAGTTACAACAGGCTGAACTCCATGTTTGC
The DNA here is from genome assembly GCA_013397115.1 of Edolisoma coerulescens. Taxonomy (NCBI): domain Eukaryota; kingdom Metazoa; phylum Chordata; class Aves; order Passeriformes; family Campephagidae; genus Edolisoma; species Edolisoma coerulescens. Next base: position 13,907 of record VWZW01000996.1, read on the forward strand.
AATCATGAAGAATACAGGGAAGACAGGCTTCATTAAGGCTTGGGATAGTGTTAACTAGATGTTAACATGCAGTCACGCAAAAGTGTGTGCACATTCACTATTATTAAAACACTAAACATTATATAACAAAGGGTACAGACAAGGCACAGGAAGAATCCTAGGAAAGTAAAATTCATCTCTCAGGTGAAGGGGACTATGGCAGATGCCTTTTAAAATGAAAGCAGAAACGAAAGTAGTGTATTGGTGAAAAAAGCCTTGAAAAACCTGATCTAAAAATGAATTTGATCTTGCTTTAAGACCCCCAGAAACCTCTCCCAACAGAAACTAAAATGATGCTCTGGAAGTAACAACAGTATTTTCCATAGATTCCAACAAGAATATATTTTCTTGGGAATCTCTTCTGGTTTTAATTCTTTCAGATTTTGGGAATCAAACATTTCAGGCATGAAACTACTATCTTTTGTGTACTCAAATAATAATAATTATTATTAATAATAATGATGATTTTTTGATGATCCTTTTGGGTCCCTTCCAACTCCGGATATTCTATGAGAATAACAATAATAGCAACAAGAATCATACTACTACTACTACTACTACTACTACTACTAATAATAATAATAATAAATGCTGCATAATATATGAGGGAAATCTTGTGAATCTGCGAGGGGGAGGGATTGAGAAAAATGAAAACTGTCATGCTTCTACTAACCTCAGCACTCTTTTTCACTGGCAGGCCTCCAAAACCTTTCTCATTTATGTAGTCTTCGGGGTAAAAAGGAGGCTGCCGGTTGCTGATTAAAGTCTCCCTTGGCTGTTGTCCTGCCTGGCAGACTCTCTTTTTTTTTATTTTTTTCCTACTGGTTATTTAATATACTTTACTCTACAATTAGTCTACAGGGGCTTACTAAAGGCAGACACTCCTCTCCCTGTCTTTGGCTGCATGCAGTCATACAAATGGTGCAAGATTACAAACTGAGTTATCCACAGTAGTACACTGGAAAACTATGCATAGGAGCTTCTACTCTAGTTTTTTGCCTAAAGATGTTTTTTCAGATACATGCAGGGCTGCTAGAACTAAGGAGAATCATTATAACGAAAATGCATTGATCTAATTATTGTAAAAATATTCAGCATTTTACCTTAACATTCAAACAAATATGAAAATGAAAAAAAAATGCTACCAAAAAAGATAGTTGCATTTTTGCACTTTGGCTGAGAGAGTTTTAGTAGTGTATTCCTCTTCAGATGCTCTCATCTCTATTACGAAGCTCCTGACAGCAGTAAATTATTAGTCTGTATAATCCTTAGCAGTTATGGCTATTAGTAGCATAGGTAGAAAGACACTCCCTGGTCTCACCCTTTTTCATATCCCCAAACACTCCAAGTTCCAACTCCATAGTTCAAATTATTCCTACTTAGGAAAGTCAAACACTTTGTAGAAATTTTGATTTTCATATAGGTCTAGAGAATGTATAAATTGGAGCAGAACATTTTAATTCCCATAGTTTTACCAGATGAGTGAAGGGTTCAGATCGGAGTCTAGCTATGGCCAGATATGGCTCCAACAAGACGTAGGCTACAAGAAAGATATCTCGTTAGTGCCTCCTGTACACCCCGGTGCTGTGTGCTTTCTAAGTCTGCAACTCACTTTGGCTTTGAGTCCTGTCTGTGTCCTGCCTCTTAGAATATACATCAAGGGCATGAAAAAGTATGATGGACAATTAAGAGAAATTATTTAATTAATTTTGTCACATATTGTGATACTGTGGTGCAGGACTTTCTGACCAAGTGAAAGAGTAATTGATAAAAATGACTACAGTCCCTAAAAGGTCTACAAACTATAATAAAAAGCCATGCTATAAATCCAAAATGACCTGCAAAACTCAGGGGAAAAGTGAATATGATCTCTTCCCAGTTATTCTAGCAGAGACAATATAATTTTTGAACTTCATGACAGCTCTATTTCTTTTTGTGCCATGATTTGGCAGTGTGTTATGGGTACCTTCATCCAGACATGCTCTTTCATCCGAGACTGCAAAGTCAAGACTTTTCTTGTCATCCTTTTATGACATTGTAACTTGAAAAAGATCCAGCACTAAATACAACAGAGAAAATGAACCAGAAATCAGCACTATCTGAAGTGCATTTAATTCTCAGTGACTGAGTAACAAATTAGTCATTACGGCAAGGGCAACACTTTTGTATGTATTTGTTTTTAATTAAAATAATTAAAATAAGACTTTTTTTTACACTTTCTAAAGAAAGGTTGTATACTAGAAAATGAAATTAATTTACTTGAAAGATATTTCTTTGGTTACAGAAATAAATTAACTGTATACAATTACAAAGAGAAAGAAGAGAGAGAAGATTTCTGTAATATTATGTTTGGGATTCATCACACCGGAAATATAAATAGATATATATGAAATGGAATATCAAAGTCTAGCTACTATTGACTGCTTTTATAAGTAGTGGAGAGAAATAGTGGTTTCAGAAGGCAACTCATATATCTGATCTTTGCTAGATGCCTCTCTAATGAGGTACCTATTGCTTTCCATTGAGTACATAGTATAACTAACGTATATCTACTTTGGGATATATAGATACATCTATCTATATATCTCTTACTAATTTGTATATCTACGTTTAGGGTTATTTATGACAGATGAATTCACATACATCACTTAACTACATGCATAACACAAACATGAGGCAGGGAGAAAGTTTGTACTCCAAGGAAACTGCAACCCCAAAATTAGACAAAAGATGACAGAAATATGAAAAACAAACAAACCCCACCCCAAACTCTCCTTAAATAACCAACCAAACAAAAGAACCCATCAAAGGGTATTGTCATCCTTGGTGTTTGTCATCACACAGTGAGCACAGAACAGCTTCACTGGTGCGTTGTTTAATTCCAATTGAAAACATGTCCAGGAAAGTAGTGGTGTAGGTTTGCAGGTGTTTTAAATTATCAAAGCAAGCACTAAGAAAGATTGTCTGAACATTTAAAAAATTAATCAGACATATAGCTGCATAAAAATGGTGTTTTTTCAGGACTAATAAGCAGAAAGAATATAGATAGGCCAAATACAAGTGTCCGTAAAGGAGTTCAGATCAAAGACAGCATTAAATTCCTGGACCTGAAACATTTTGATAGCCCAAATACAGCAGAAGAGAGATCTGGAAGGAACAAACAAGACCTCTTTTTCAGAAACATTGAACCTGAGCTACTGATGAGGATGCCATGAGAAGATACCAGGATTCCAAAACCAAAACTTACAGAATGATCTGAGATCAACATTTCAATGAAAATACTCATGAAGATCACAGTTACACACACAGTTTAATCAGTAGTTACTCAAAGAAATGATAATGGCAAAATTTAGTTATTGATGTTTTCATGCTTGGTTAGAGTTAGAAATGTTAAGTACACAATTAAACTTTACATCAGATGGTAGATCATTTATTAAATCTTCCTTAAAACTTTTTGGCTTTATTAAGCTGAGGAAATAAAAAGCCAGTTAATAAACATGATGTATGTATGTAGTTATCAACAAGCTTGTACAAAAAAGAATAATTGAAGTTCTAAAGTATGACTATATTGACCTTATTCAGTCATAGTAAATATTACTTTCAAAATGTGAATTGCTTCCATAGGACTCCTGGAAGAGTAATGTGAAGAACAGTGACAAAATTGAGCTGTGTGTGAAGATGCTGCCTTAATCAAGTTCCAAGTAAAAATACAAGTTTCATTATACACATTTTCACAGAGAGGAAAGAAGCTGTATTCTATCCAACCAATGTGGAAGTGTACCCACAAAAAGTAAGCCTTGGCAAAATAAGTTAATGCACATTTACGGTAAGTGCTTTGTATGTTTTGTTTAGAAAGTGTTCTATGCAGAACAATTAACTTAAAAGGATCAAGTACGTGTGGGAAGGGAGATTAGCAGAGGAGACTGCAACTAAGGAAATGTTTTGCAGATGTACTGCATTTAAATTAATAAAATCTCATTAGGTTTTATGTTTGCCAATAACGGCTGGAAAAGTTACCATACATTGCAGGAACAATTACCCAAATCTTCACTGTCTCATTAGGTTTGTCATACTGTTTTCATTATAATACATTAGAACTTGCAAGTGAGCCTTCAGTAATGACATATTGTTCCAATTCTCCTTTCAGCAGGCTCTAAGATATTTTAGTATTTGTGTTATAAGCCAGCAGGTGTCTTCACTTTGGTTTTTTTCTCAATCGGTTTTATACAGACCTCCAGACACAGAATGGAATGTAAAAGGGCTTTCAACAACCACATAAAAATGAGTCTGATTAGAGTAGAGCAATACACACTATTTTTATGTTTTTATGATAATTCAAGGTACTAAAAATGTGCATCTTTAGAGTATACATCTATTCCTGTAAGTCCTGTTAGTGAAAGCTGTATTAATGTAGATAAACCATGTGATATATAAAGTTTGCAAATCTGCATAACAAATGGAAGGCATAAAGCTAATTTGAATATCTAAGGCATTATAAACTTCAATGAGAACAACCAACACTCTTTGAGCTTGTAAGGAACTTGCATTCAAATGAGTTAGATTTAAAAAGGATATGGTTTTTATAACAATTTGAAGCTTTCTGCTTCAGGTCCCAAGAAGCTCAAGGTTAAAATAAATACTGGATTTAAGCAATGAGGGGAAAAGGTTTAGGAGCAAATTGAAAAAGCAATCACATTTATACTTACTTGGTATAAATGTCACATGGCCTTCAAAAATGAGTTTATTTTTGTGCTGCCCATGAGAAAATAAGTTCTCTTAGATCTGCAATTTTAGTGTTGTTTATTTTAGCTACATAATGAAGTCAAATGTTAAATAGCACATTAAGAAAGATTCTTGGACATCCTGACAAGGATGTTATACTTACACCATCATAATAGCTGGATGTTCAACTGCTTAAGAATTGGAGAAAAGCGAAAGCAGAACCAGACAAAATAGTGAAAAATGTCTATAGGTCATATTGAGGGACATTTGCCATCTTCTCTAGTATGGTCTCTATTATGGAAGAATGTAAGGAAAGGAAACAAGTGACACATGCTTAATGTAATTTTTACATAAATCAGCTTAACAATTAATTTTAAATAGATACAGGGCTAGTTGTCTAAAAGAGCTTGTTTTGTCCTGGTTTGATTAATATCCATTTCAAGTGATTTCTGAAAATGTCTATATCTTGTAATAAATCATAGCTATCTATGTGCATAAAAAAAGCAGTTGTATTCAGGACAGGAATTTAATAGGGACTTCAAAATAGTTTCTGATCCACTGCCTATTTTGCCTTTACCACAGTCTCACTACAGCTCCTGTTACCACAGAACAGAATGACAACTACAGTGGTGATAAAAAATTGTTAATATTAATTGCTTGAAACAGCAAAGTTTCATCAGCTTTCTATTAGCATGAAACAGCATGAGATTCCTCTCAATGAGCATCAGGAACAGTGTAAACATCTCTAATGAACCACCTATCACAGACAGAAATACGTATACAGGAAAATTAAAAGTCCCAAGTATATAGTAGTATATATTTCTCCTCTAGAGAGAAATTATGGTGAATATCTGTGGATTCTACCCACAGTAATGGGTCAATATAGTCCCATCACTCATGACTAGTGCCGGGTCCTGGACTTGGGTGCCCATGCAGCACTACAGGCTTGGGGAACAGTGTCTGGAAAGCTGTCCAGGGGAAAAGGACCTTGGGGTGTTGGTCAACACCAGGACTGTGTTAATGGCATCCTGACTTGTATCAGAGATAGTGTGGCCAGAAGGACCTGGGCAGTGATTTTCCTTCTGTACTCAGCACAGTTCTGAACCCTTCAGTACAAGAAGGACATTGAGATGCTAGAGCATTTCCAGAGAAGGGCAACTAAGCTGGTGGAAGGTCTGGAGCACAAGCTTTAGGAGGAGCCACTGAAGGGAGCTGGGGTGGTTTAGCCTGGAGAAAAGGAAGCTCAGGAGAGACCTTATTGCTCTCTGCAAATACCTGAAAGGAGGTTATAGTGAGGTGAAGATTGGTCTCTTCTCCCAGTTGATAGAATTTTTATAGAGCTAATAAACTTGGTTCATCTTGCTGGATAGGACAAAAAGAAATAATTTCAAGTTGCATCAGGGGAAGTTTAGATTGTCTATTAGGGAAAGTCTCTTCATTGAAAGAGTTGTCAAGCATTGGCATAGGCTGCCCAGGGAAGCAGTTTAATCTCTATCCCTAAGGACACTTAAGAGATATGTACATGTGGTACTTAGAGACATGGTTTAGTAATGGACTGGGTGGTACTAGGTCAATGTTTGAACTTGATGATCTTATAGGTCTTTTCCAATCTAAACAATTCTATGATTTTATCAACCTCTCAGGGCTAGGGAGAATAGCGGGGAGGGCTGGAGGGGAAGCAGGAATAGACCTCACCAACTCCTAAGAAAATGAGACAACCTTCAAAAAGTTCTTAAGAAAATGTAGGGAATCTAGAAGATACAAATCAGAGCAGTTTTCGTGAAGACTAAAATATAAAAGTATCCTGCAAAGCATACTGTCTACTGAACACAAAAAAATAATCTCCCTGAGTTTCAGAAATGTATTCTCTTCAGTGTAACAGAATACTGTTTATTTGTTTTGCATTAAATATACACCTTGGTTTTTACTTATTAAATGGATCTGAAAGTCTAAGAAAAGGCATGCAAGAACAAAGAATTATAGTACTGCTGTGAAAAAGACAAACAAAAATTATTCTGAGTTCAAGCAGATACTTTCATGGGATTTTTCCTTGGCACAGATAAAGGATAGCTTTTCCCACACAACTCCACTGCTCCAACTGAGCACTTCAGTGCTGCTCTTGAGCCATAGTCATGGACTTCATAACAACTTTACACCTGGACATCTTGCTCCCTTACTCCATATTACTCTATTTCATCTTCTGTCTGATGGTCACCCCTGCTGTTACTTATTACTGTACTGATACCCTTGGGTCTGCTCTTTTTAAGATACAGGTTTTCTTAATGAATGCATTTCTTGCTGTTCTATTTTTTTCACTTTTAATTTGTCCATGAACTTTAATTAAGGTCCTTCATCACAGCTCACAGGTTTGGCAAGCTTCATATGTATATATACATATCTGCTCCCCCAGCAAGATGACCCAAGTTTGCTAACTCTATAAAAATTCTATTACTTCTGTTGATGTCTTGCATAAGAGAGTTAAAACAATAAAAATGGGATAAAAAGATTGATTTAGATTTATTGTTTATAGCATGGAAAGTTAATTATTTGTCTTTTTTTTTAAACAGAGAAAATGTACTGTGTATAAACATAAACTAGATGAAACTAGATTGTGCATATTCAAATATTTAACACTTACACTGAGTCAAAAAGTCTAATACTTCTCTAAAAGTTAATCAACAGAAGAGTGCACCCCTTCACATGTACCTTCACCCTTCTTTGATATTTTTCCTTTTCATATACTTATCCGTAGTTAAATTTACTTACATTTAAACAAAACATCTATTAAGTGTGTCAGAAATGTATTTTGATTAAAAACCAAGTGAATCTGGTCTTATAAATATCTACTTGGATTTTCCAGGTTCCTCAGGATTTAAATTTTACCTGTTGAACTCTTTACTGTCTTATTAACAAATTTATCTGTGAACTGTAAGCATTCACATTATTTTCTCACCTCATTTGCTTTAGATTGTACTGTAAAAAACTTCTTGAAGGTTCTTGGCAAATGTTCTCATTGTTGCTAATAATGTCAGATAGTCCTATACATTAAACTAGTCTGTCTATCGACTTGAGAGAGCTGCATGCTAGATTCTCTTCAAGCTAGCGATATTAATTTTTTTTTCCCTCTACATTATCTTTTCTGAAATCTCCTACCTCCCTAAGAGTTTATAAATACTAAAAATGCAATCCAAATCTTGATTAGAACAGACCGAACTTTTGGACATTTTGTCCCTGGTTTCTCAGTAAAAGCTTGCTGCATCCTTGCTCCCTGAGGGATGGGATTTCACTTGTTTTTCAGTAGAAACGAGAACAACTTGAAGGATTATTCTGAGCCAAGAACACACAGCAACTCAACTCAGATGGGTTCCCTCTTGTCTTCTGGAGAAAACATGGCAGGCCGGACAGAAATGGCCCATGCTTCGTACCTGATTTATTAAATTATGTCTGGTCCTTTTCAGACACTCTGTGAATGATACCCACCCTTTTGGCCTGTTTTGTGAACCCTTACTAGATTGCCAGTCTGCCTTGCCTCAGCAAGGCATGCTAGAAATTAAAAGCCCCACTTCTGATCTGTACATTGTGTGTCTGGGTCATATATTCCTTTTTCAGAGAAGGAGCTGAAATAAAACTTCTTTATTCCTTTGTCAATACATTTTTTAAAATCATGTAAATGCAAATCCTTTGAAATGTACTTGATAACAGTGCAAGAAGCCAATCATAAGCTCTTGGTCTTTGAAATATAGGACAAATGACCATAACCAGAATAAAAATGAGAAGGGCAAGAAATTTCAAATAACACAAGAATTTTTTCAAGTGCTATGGAGGTTTTGTATTGATTTGGTTATATAATTTGGCATTTCTTGTTTTTCTAAATTATATTACTGAACTAAAACAAACAAACAAAAAAACCCAGCCCAACAAAGGATAACTAGGAACTGGTAACTAGACTATAAAATCAAGTCCTAGTGCACTCCCCCCACAATGAGAATAAAACAACAGTAACAATAACTACCTGTGTAATTCCATATAAGCTTTAGATTTCCTTTCCACTATACTGAAATACTTGTAATTGTTGTGATTAGAAATTCCAGTTACTTGCCTTAGAAAAGCTGAAATTACCACTCATCTTTCTTTATTTCATTTACTTCTTTATAAATCATGAATTATTCCACTATAGGCTATTCCTTAGCAGTTAGCTGATGAGACTAAATACATACACTAATGTACAGTGAGTGTTAATGAAAATTGAGTCAACCCATATTCCTTATAAGTATTCTACAATCTGTTTTAATTATATTTAAATATATAGTGTTATCTCCATGTAAGAAGTTTAATATACCAGTTTGATCTTCAGCTTTAGTCTAAAACATATTATAGACAGAATAAATAGAAAAGAAAAGGTCACCCAGGGGTAGGGTACACTGGGATCAAAGGTTTTTAGATTTCAGAGTGTCTGGATCATAAATTCATGGTGCTGAAAGAATTAAGACAATCTCCTAGTTGCAGAGCAATATCCAGGTCTTATGAAAGCCACTGAGAAACAGTGGCTTGCATCTTGAAAAATTTACAGTTGAAAGAATAGATCTTGTACACTTCTGGAGTTCAACTTAGTCCTTGGTTGAATTAAAATGAAGAGAAAGAGAAATATTTTCTTGGCTAGGTAGAGAGCTATGTAGGTCAGGGTATGTGCATCAGCCTTACATTCTCATATTCATTACTAGTTTTCATGCATCACTGGTGAAGTATAAGAAAAATTCTCAAAATCTGGATACAATCTCTAAGACTGAAAACGTGCTGAGTTAATGATATTGCTCATGGCTTAGAGTGACTTTTAATTTTTGGAGGCTATGTAAGAGAAGTGTGACATAACTCATTATGGCTTCTGGTACTAATAACTTATGAGGCACTCACAGGTATAAGACAAACCCCATAAGTTACTGTAGTGTACATCATCTCTGCATTATAACTGCAGATATGGAATAGCCCAAATTCAGGCCATATCCCCAAAGTTCCATCATAAAACTGCGTAGATCAGCATGTCTATTGATTCTGGTCTTTTGGTTTTTTGGTTTTTGTTATTTATGCTTTCCTTTAGCTTCTGTATTCTTTTAATAATCTTATTCTTATTTTTTATTTGCCTCATTTAATTTATATTTTTTGTAAACAACTATTGAGACAAAATTTCACTACTGTTCATAGTAATCACATTAGACAGATTCTTGAACATCCTATTTCCATCAGAAAAATTTATTAATTCACTCCAAGGGCAAAGCAGCTAAAACAGATTAAAAACTCTACTCAAAGACAGTAAGATCAAGCTTTTAAACTTAGCCCTGTGCTAGGATGAGCCCAGGGACATACAGAAGCAATACTTTTTTTGCTTTTCCTTTGCTGTAGGGGGAAGTCATTTTACTGCTGCCTTCTATAATACATGGCTTATCTTCCCTCTTGTGAATTGCCCGGTTTGCCATATTACAGACAGCAGAATTAAAGTTCCATGCATGCCTTATGCATGTCCTTTCAATACCCCCTAGAATTACTCACCCCAAATGAAAATATAACTTGCCAATCCATGTTCTTTTCCATGTTTTAAGGTTCATTATTCTGGCACTGAAGGACAGAGGGTATATGGTTGTTCAGTCATTCCTTAGTCTCATATATGGTCAGTCACAGTTTCACCTGTAACATAACAATTACAAGACAGAAAACAAATCATTACAATGTAATTCAAGATGATTTCATAACACATTAAACAGAAAATATCCTAAACCAAATTCAAAATAGAAGAACATTATTTGAAGGCAGAGATCAGAGGTATAAATTATTTTGAAATAAAATATTCTGAGGTAACTTCATGACAATTTTCTGTTACAGCACTGAAAGGGTTTTATAAAATATATCTTGTTAAGCTAGATAAGAACACAAGTAGGTGTATGTATACAGCAGTCTGGTTTATGAAAACAATTCTTCTAAAAATAATTGGGATGCAAAAACTCTGCATTCCTCTGTGCAGACAACCACAAGAAAGATGCATCACAGCGCGCTGCTTAGGGCTGTAGATATTCACACTAGCTAAGATTCTGCCCATGTAGTTCTAAGGAGAGAAACATAAAGGCACAGAAAATGGAAATACAATGCCTCCCTTTTCTCTGCATCTGTGTAAGGCTTAAGCATAATGTGTCCAAACACTCAGTTGGAAACATTTTAAGAATAGAGATGTAGCCATCAAGTGGGAGGAGGACAGACTCACTCAACATTTCAGTCTCTCTATACAAGCTTTTTGTTCCAATGATTGGTTGTCATTCTGGGTCATTGCTGATAAAGATCCCACTAGAAGGGAGTAAAAGATTTACCCTAGATTAGGCAGTGTCTATGTCATTATGAATTCTGCTCTCAGATTCATGCAGGTGGCATGAAAGTTTATAGGCAGCACATACTGTTGTCTAAACAAAGGATCACATTTTTTTAGAATTTTACCAGAATTTAAGAAGCAACATCATGTCATATAATGCACAATATATAGAGCACATTTTGGTGAAATGTTTACAATTTTCAAAATATACTGAAATAGCTAATCTAATTGAAGCTGTGGTGCCTGCAAAATGTCAGTTCAAATATCATAAAACATTACTGCTGACTTATCTAGAACAGGCTAGCTCTGTTTTCTACAGATTCATAATAGGCAGTAACATCAACTGTAATATAACATGATACATATTTTAATACATGCATAAAACTCTCTTCTGATTTTTTTTGTTCAAACAAATCTTAAGAAGGAGTGGTCTTTCTAGGCAAGTGGCCTGTTGGTGATTCATCAGTATCTCATTTTCTCTTAACTGAAAAAAATATTAAAACAGCAACAAACCCTTGGAGACTACAAAAGCTTAGATACCCATCACTGTCATCTGTGTCTTTGTCACCCTTGTATTGAGACTTGACTGTCACATCCTGTTCTGTTTTCGATTTTAAGGCCCAGATCCATAAAGGAACTGGCTCTGTATTTTGCATTTTGGGGTAAAAGAATTAAACAATAATAGAACTATGATAAGATTTGCAGATCAAGACCCAGGTTTCTGATCATTCTACCCTAATGTCCTCCTCACTAAGCTAGAAAGCTTGCTTGCTCTAACTCCTTGCATTTGGTAGAATGAATATTGACATCTTAGCTACATAGCTGGTAAAAGAAAAGTGGAGAATTTGGAGAAATGGAGAAAGTTCCTTGAATTTAATTCAAATAATCTCTCCTTCTAGCCTGACAGTGCAGATTTCCAATTTGAACTTAAATCCACACTGATTAGGACAAGATCTGCATTTGTTTGTCACTTTAGTTGAGTGATTTTAACATCACTCCAAAGCTAAAAGCTGGGGTATGTAATTTCTATGGTGTGAATTTCTCCAAAATAGCTCGAGATATCTACAGGAGACACATCTGCCTCGAAGTTAGTCTAAACTGCTTTTATAGATAGGAAACAGAAACAGGCACTTTTTGGGTCAATTCAGCTGACACATTTTAGATGTTTACATTGGGTCAAGATAAATCATTCCTTAGCAGTGTAAGCTCCTCTTCACTCACTACAAAATCTTGGTGCCTAGAGGTTAAACTCCCAGCTTTACTGGATAAAACCTACCTCAACAGATCTTGGAATGGATGAGCCAGTGCCCATTTTCTGAAGAATGACTTGTCTTCCAAAGTTTTTGGTTTTAGTCCCAGTGTCAGATTAATTAAAAAAAAAAAAAATGGACAGTTGCCTCTCTTTTATTTGGTCTTATTTTCGGAGCTTTTTTGTTAGCTTTCAGGCACTCAGGAAGAAGGATTTTCTCATTTATACCTATAGCACCCACTTTAAAAGCCTCTGTTTTTTAAAACTTGGAATATTTGGGCAGTTCTTAAACAGCAAATAATAATGATGAACACTAATCACTCATTAACTATAAAAAAGCCCTGTTTGTAATGCCAGTGTCTGCATTGCCAATGACCACATTTGGTCAGAAGAATTAAATTCCAGAAAGTTTTTAAAAAAAATATATTGGACCATTTCCAATACGTGGTTGCATGGTTAAACTGCCTAGAGGGAAAATGGCTCAATATTCTAGTACTAAATAGATGCTTCCACTTTTGCACATTATATTTTGATTTTGGTTTTGGTTTTCTCTTCCCAGTATATCAAGCTGTGCTTCTTCTTGTTTTGCCAGCTCTCTCCATTCTTTTTACTTTCCTCAAGAACAGGAGTGTATGCTCAAACATTTAAAAAATATTATTGTTTTAAAGACACTTTTATCATGAGTGTAATTCAAGCCATTTAAACACTATCGAGTGTCAGAAATGAGCACCAAGATCAGCTCATATCTCTCCACTTCTTAGAACTGCATTGAATTGCACCCAAGAGTATAATGGTCTGATTTGATGTTCATACAAAGGCCATGCTACCCACCAGTAACTTATACCTGAAGCTTCACAAATGGAATAGTCTTTGTACATCTCTGCATTTTTAGCATTTTCTCCATGTATCTATGCTAAGGTCGAGAAACAGAGATAAAAAGTAAAAGCTTCTTTACTTAGATGTTTGTAGATTCAAGTCAGTTTCAATGGGGACAGAGTCTCACAAGCATCTCTGCACAGCTTTGACAAAACATTCCTGTCTGCTCTTCAACCTACAAATAACTTCAGGAAGTGACTGGCAGCCATGGCCACTAGCTCTAAAAGTGTGTAAGATCAAAAAGTAGAGGAATCTGTATTGTTAATGTGCAAGATTTCCATCACTGTTTGTGAGGAAATCTTAATGCCTTTTATTACCTCAAGAGAATCCATTTAGGTTTATGACGGAGATCATTGAAATATTTGAGGCTCTTTGGTGCTCAGCTCTTGACAACTTACAGAGACTTTGTACATCTTGGTGTTCTAAGATTGCACTTGAAGGGAGGTACCTTTTTCTTTTTTACATTTTCTGATATCAAATATAATAGCTACCAGCAGAAGTCAGGAAGAATGTGGGAGTAAAGCACTTTATTACTGACTTCTTGTCCATACAGAAGTGACAGAAAAAAAGAGAGGAGAAAATGGAGAAAAAGAGACATGAAAAATTCAAAAGCACAATTACCTAAAGTATGTGTTTTGATCTGAAAATTATTTTTAAAGAAATGGGGAATTAATAGATATAATTTTTAATTTGACATAGGAATCTTTTTATAGGATATTTTCTTCAGCATTAAATTCTCAGAAACAAGTTCAAAGATTAAATTTATCTGATAAAGTCTAAATTATTCTGTTGATATACATTGCCCTTTGAAAAAGGGGCACTGTTTTAATAGTCTTACATGATTTTCTGAACAAAACAAAGTGAGGACACAATGATACAAATTCTTATAACTTAAGAGTAACACAATTTTATTACTGCGAGTTTCATTTGAAAAATTGTGTATGTTCAGTTGCATTTCTGTTCTGTCAATATAAAATATGATCTAGTGATATCTGCCACCATTTACATTTATTCCTCATATGCAGATAGCTTGCCAGTAGAAGTTCAGTTCAATATTTGATGAAGAGTGATTCCTTATATCTTCTCCAATAAGCAATATTCCTTAAAACTAAAATGGGCAATCCTAATAGAACTCTTGATATTCCTATTGTTAAGAATTTGTATGGTGAGTGGTGTTGGTAATTTTTTCCTGAAATGAAATTCTCATGAAGCATGTGTGTCTATTCTGTGCATTTCAACCTCCAGGTAAACCTTCTAAGTAACACACAGACTTGGTATCATTGTGGAGTGGGGGAGGACACCAGCTCAGGTAACACTGTGTTACTTTATTTCTCTTGCAGGAAAAAAAAAGAAGTCATTAGGATTTCTGTTCATTTCATCATCTACTTCCTCAAAATTTGGAATCTAGTATTAAAACCAAAGCATAAGGGACATTAGTTTTCTGAAACTGGTCATTCTGCTCTTATGAATATGATTTTCAGAGTTTCTCTCTAAAGCCGGGGGGAACACAACAGCTGTAAATTCAGATCTGAAGGTCTGGCACCATATTTCAGGCTGCACTATGGAAAACACACAGCCTTTTCCTTCACCCCATATTCATGCTATTGCTCTTCTCCTTTCGTATTAAACTTCAAACCCATATTCCTTTTACACAGATACAACTTACTTTTATGCTCCATCCACCCTCCACTAAGAGTGTTATATTTAGGCTCTTGTTACTGCTGTTACTGGAGATAATAGGATTGCAGATGAAGGGATTGAGTTTTGGAAGCAGCAGAAGCCATGTAGCACTGCATCAGGTTGCTGTAGGTGGGGGAGAAGTGGTGTGACTGTTCAGCTTGCCTGCACTAAATTAAGAATTTCTCCATGTTGTCTTTAAAAAGAGAAAGACATGGGAGCTTATGACACATTCAGCTTTTCTATGGACATTGCCACTCTAACTGGTACTTGTTCCATCCAAGTGATTGTGCCTCGTTAATAAGTTTAACATGTTTGGCTCTTGTTAACATGAGTTCTAAATCTTGTATTTGAAAATACTTTGTAATTTACTCTCCTTTCCTCCTTTTTAGTCATCCACTAGGAATCGTGTGACATTTCCTTCCTACTAATTGTGTTTGTGATGTGTGCTTCAAAAGCTTTTCCAATTTGCAGTATTTGTATTTCTCTTTATTGTATTTTCTGAGTGGATGTTTTTGGCATTTTAAGCTGTTTTCCCACATTTTCTCTACGTCTAAGGAGATCTGTCACTCTTCTGTTCTGTAGCTTCATCTTCTCCCTTGTTTTCTAGGTACTTAAACTCCTGCTGTTACTTTCAGTATCCTGTCCCAAAGCAGCTGAGGTGATATACTTTTCATTCTTTGAAGGATTTTTCCTCTGTCTTGAATTCCTTAAAATTTTGGGGGAGGAAATAAACTGGATTGCTTCAACTTTACATATGAGTATTGTTTCTCACTTCTTAACTCTTCATATTTTAAAATTTATTGGATATATCTGTTTCTATTACCTTACAGTACACAGGCCTTTATGCAACAATGAGACACTGGATTGAAGTACACATTCAAAAATGTTACCATAAAGCTGTTTTTATCCATCTAATCTCTTTATCTCTTTAGGCCTTTGAATCTTTTAGCATAAATTGAATCCTGGTTCAAGATGGCTTCTCTTATTAGCCAAGAAAAAAAAAAAAAAGAAAGAAAGCAGATTTGTCCTGCTTTATCCAGAGGTATAAATCAGCACTAAACTTGCTTTTCCTGTTTTATTTTGAAGCCAAAATATTATGCTTAGTCAGTCTTCAGAATTGAAGAATTCATATATTTAGTACATCAGAAAAGGGTTACATTCTACTGAATTTGGCTAAAGCCCACAGACTGGCTGAATCTATGACACGTCTAAAAAAAAAATATTCCTTTGCTTTCTCAAGAAGTTCTGAAATCAGGTAAATCCCTTACCACAAGATAAAAACCATCTAAAACAAAGTCTAGATTACCTGAATCCATTTTTGTGCCTGAGATTAATTTCTTCCACTTTCTGTATTTATTTTAGTGTAGCATTATAAATAAAACAAACAGCAAGTCAGTGGGAACTATAAGGCAGTCTGAAGAGGACCTAGTCAGACAACTCCCAACAAACTGTAGATCATGCCTGCTGAACCATTAATGTTGAAAGCAAATGTAAACAAAAATTGGGAGAAGCCACTAAACAATTTGGAGATGATAAAGTACCTAAACCTAATGGCAGATACAGCATGTGCCTGAATACAGCCCAATTATATTAAGAATGGTTTTGAAATGCTGCTTTTCATCATGTTTCTTCCATTCTTCAGCCTGCAGTGCTGACCAACATCAGCCACTATTAAAGAGTCTTCATGCATGTAAAATAATATGATTTCACAATGATTACATATTCACTCTACAGCTGGCTGAGTTTTTACATCTCCATTTGTCATTGACTATTGTGTCCAATTAAATGATTAGCTTTTAAAAACTGCTGCACATTATGAGAGTGAACTTGTGTTCCATTGCACTGAGTGATGCAGAAACAAACTCATTACAGCATGTAATTCACCCATATTAAATAACAAACAGATGGCTGCTGTAAATGAGAGCTGCTTTTTCTCTTCAAAAGTGCCAGGAAAAAGGTGTTTTTATTTATCTTTGTTTCCAGCTTCTTTCTGTTTTCTTGACAAGTGGGCAGCTGGTTGCTGAGGTTTTCAATTGGTGCAGAAGAATGAAAAGCCTGTTTCCATTAATTTCCCCATAAAATAAGTCTTTGAATCATTCCTGTTATAAATGCATGTGCAGTAGCAAGCTGCTGCTTGATTAATTCACTTATTATGAAGATTTCATCTTTTATAAGAGGGCCTGCAGGTAATTTATCTTGTTTAGTAAGATTAGAAAAATGTAATTATCTTGATACCTTTGGACCCCTCTCATTTTAATTGTGTTCCCATAAATTTCAAACATAAAGATGGGATTTTTTTTTGCGCAAATGTTCCAACATGTGGTAGAAAAATGTGTTGTGAGATCTGCATAAAAACTTATCAAGTAAAATGCATTTAGATTAATCTATTAAAGGAATGCATACCAATAAAACCAGTATACATCTGTAGAAGCACATACAAATATCGGAATTACTGGTAAACTGGTCACAGGATTTTAACAGTTGGAGTTGTATGAAGAATGTTAGGATTTAAGTTCTTTATTCTTCCTTTTTTTTTTTTTTTATTGATAATGCATTTCACTGGGGAAATAGAAAATCTGTTCTATTTTCACTAATCAAATTAAAATTATGCTATTCTTCATGTATAACACCAATAGTGAAGAACAAAAATGAAACATATGAGCTGACATGTATATATAACATCAGCTCCTCTGTCTCCAGCATCCTTTAGATGTTTTCTCCCTCCTCTCTCTCCTACCTTCTCTTTGAGGGAAAATTTGAAACAAATCAAGATCCAGAAATCTTTCTCTGCAATGTATTATTTTTTGTCTTCTTGAGGTGGTAATTGGCAGATTTTATTTGGTTTAGGTTTATTTATTTATCTCTTTGTATATTGGGGTTTTTTTCATTGAGTTATTTAATTTCAGTTTCTGTGGCTCCAGAAGAACTACTTTCTTTAATTTTTTTGCTTGGTTTCTAGCAACCTCTTGACTCCTTTACCCATCCAAAAAAAGTTGATTAAAAATTTGGCATGTGTTCCTTTTTAATATTAGTTTTAATTTAGAGTGGTTGTGATAGTCAATTTGCATAAAACAGATTTATGGGAACATGGGGCAACTGCAGCATGGGTCACTCAGCTCAGTCATGTGCCCTGGTTTGGACAGGGATACAGTTCATTTTCTTCTCCTTCTCAGTAGCCTGTACAGTGCTGAGTTTGGGATTCAGTAGGAGAATGATGTTGATACCACACTGATGTTTCAGTGGTTGCTCAGTCATGCTTACCCTGAGTCAAGGACTTTTTCAGTTCCCCATGCTCTGTCAGGGAGCAGGTGCACAAGAAGTTGTGAGGGACCATAGCCAGGACAGCTGACCTGAGCTGGCCAAAGGAATATTTCATACTACCGGACAACAAGCCCAGTATATAAACTTGGAGGACTTGACTTGGAGACATCAATTGTGGCTCAGGGACAATACTCAGGGGCTGAATATTGGTCAGCAGGTAGTGAGCAATTGTATTGTGCATCATTTGTTTCTCTTGGATTTAATCCTTTCTCTCTCTGCCCCCCTTTTCATTGCAACTATTGCTATTATTATTATTATATTTAATTTATCTTAATTATTCATTTTTTTCTGGCCCAGGACTTCTACTGTTTTCCCGTTCTCCTTCCCATCCAACCTGGGGAGTAGGCAGGGGGAGAAATGAGAGAGCAAGTGGCACTGTGGTACTTAGCTGCCAACAGTTCTATTAAAATTTGAGTGTCATAAGCCTTTTAACATTAAAATGAGACAAAAAATCTTCTCAATGTGTTCAGAGTTAAGTATTTTCAGGACTCTGCATGAATATCTTCTCAGCCCTTGAGGGTCCCTAAAGCAGTCGTCTGAGTGCCAGTGAACTGAACACTGTAAGGGACATAGCTGTATGGATCATATACAGCAATGTGTAAGGAAAGCAATTTTACAGAGTGAAAGTTCAGGCAGTAAAGAGACTCATAAGAATATGCAAACTGTACAAGGTTGAAGCCATGAAACTGAGAAATGTGTACAGATGGCTGAAACATTTCAAGTCAGGTGAGACTAGCAATTGTGACAAACCATGATCTGGGAGACCTGTGTCAGCAGCAACACACATGAATGCTGAAAAGGCTGAGCAGCTCATTAAGGAAGATTGACGAATAACCCTTAATGACCTTGCTACTGATTTAAACTGCAGTTCTGCATCAGCACACCGAATCCTGCAGTGGTCTCTAGAATTTGTTCATGCCAGGTCCTATGAAAACTCATCCTGGGATATACACAAACTTGTGACATTACTCTTCAAATCTAAACTGAATTGTAGAGATAAAGAGATATGCCCAATTATAACAGATTTTACATGCTGCAAGAATATTTTTTTTTTTAAGGAACTTTTTTTCTCAAAAATCATGTATGTCAATATATTTCCTATTGCTTATATGAATAATATATAAGCATTGTGTTCTAATAGTCAAGGAGTCTAATTAAGGAAGAGATATAATATATATATATGTGGTTTTTTTTCATAATACAAAATATATCTGTATTCTGTAAAGAAGAAATAAGCCCACTGAGAGCATAAAGGGGTCTTATCAGTGTAATGGAGAAGATAGTTAAAAACTTTCATTTCTCCAAATATTTTGCAGGTAAATTACCAACTACAAGTGTGTGCTCTAAACATTTTATCAAAACATAATTTAAACTGCTGTGGATTCTAGAAGCTTAAAAACTATATTTTAGTCTGTCTGGTGTATATTTAATGGAATACCTGGTTTCTGGTAGTGTGTGGTTATAGTACTTTCTAATTGACAATTACAGAAAGGATGAAGGTTTACTTACAATTAAAAGTGAATGTGTTTTTTCTTATCTCTGGAGTTAGAAGATAAAAGTCAGTTGATGCAATTATTTAACAGAGAACAGATAAAAAGTCTGGTGTGTAGAATATATAAGATACTACAACAAACAAGAATTTTGTACTAACAAAATCGGGAATGCAATTGGTCCTTAAAATAAAAAGCAGCCAGCTGGATCACAGCAAGTCTTGATCTTCCACAATGTGTAGTATGTGCTTCGAGGTAAAATCTTAACACCAAAAATTGACAGACCATTCTCTCCAGAGGCCAAAACATTAATGTATCAAATCAACTTCACATGAAGAGGACCAGAGAATTCCAAGCAATATCTGCCTCTATCTTGCAATCATTGCAGCCCTGGGTGCAATAAGCCTTTAGAACAAGCTTGTGGCATAACTTCAGTTTTAATGCTTTCTTTTGAAAGGCCTAAACACAGATTTGATCCAGAGTAATATTGAGTAGAAAAGCTTGGGTAGCTAAAGAAACATATTGTCAGAAGGAAAAAAGAAAGATAATTGAATGGAATATTATGAGAATGCATGAATACAATTATTCTGTCCTATTCTGAATGATGAGACCTGAGTATAGACCCATATTTTCTATTATTGCCTGAAAACTTGAGTATGTTTAGGGTTTCGACCTATATTTCATATGTTTAGAGCCTAATCCAAACTTTCTGGAAATGCTGCCACTTAGGTGACATTTCTATGACTTAGATCTGTGTTATTTCAAAGAATTGTGGAAGAAATGTGGAAAGTCAGCATTTCATAACTGAGAAGCTACTTTAGATATTAGTCTGTAATCACTAATAGCATGAAAAAAGTATTTTCAAACTTTGGCCACAAAATGCTGCTTCAGTAATTCATTAACTTGTTTTAATGAAACAACATCTCATTGCTATTTGGGAAGAAACTAATCTCCTTTCCAAAGAGTTTGCATAATGTATTGAAAAAGAAGTGACTGCAGAATCTGCTGATCATACTTTTGAGGATTCCACATAGGCTGGGTAAACTTTTATCTAACACTGTTGAGAAAACTATATACACACAAAATTGCCTGCTCAGGCATTTATTACAGACTAAGAACAAAATATGTTTAGGTTGCAACTTGCACTCCTGTGTTGCAGACACTGAAACCTTAAGTTTAACTAAAGAAAATTAACACTTTCCCTATTTTCTCAATTGTCACCTATCTTTATCCAATACAGAGATGTTGTATCAAATGTGGGGATTACTCAAAGAATATCATAATCATCTTTCATAGAGTCTGTCAGTTACAAGGAGTCAAATTGCCTGCAGAGAGACATTGACAAATTAGAGGACTGGGAAATCACCAACCATATGAAATTTAACAAGGGCAAGTGCTGGATCCTGCACCTGGGATGGGGCAACACTGGATGTACAGACAGACTAGTGTTGCATCGTGAATTGCGAGTTCCCACAGCCTCCTTGCAGCCCTGCCCTCAGTTCCCCATTGGTTGTCTGTAATCCCTCCCCTGTTCCATCCTCACTGGCTAGTTCCCTGTTGATCCCTCCNGTGGCAGAACAGCCACAGACTGGGGAATGAGATGCTGGAAAGAAGTGCTGCAGGAAGGACCTGGGGGTCCTGGTCAATGGAAAGTTGAACATGAGTCAGCAGTGACCTGGCAGCCAGGAGGGCCAACCCTGTCCTGGGGTGCATCAGGCACAGCATCGCCAGCTGGGCAAGGGAGGGGATTATCCCACTCTGCTCTGCACTGGGGCGGCCTCACCTCAAGTGCTGGGGGCAGTTTTGGGCACCACAACATAAAAAAGATATTAAGCTGTTAGAGAGCATCCAAAGGAAGGCCATGAGGATGGTGAAGGGTCTGGAGGGGAAGCTGTATGAGGGGCGGCTGAGATCACTTGGTCTGTTCAGCCTGGAGAAGAGGAGGCTGCGGGGAGACCTCATTACAGCCTACAACTTCCTCACCAGAGAGGAGTGGCAGACACTGAACTCTGCTCTCTGGTTACCAGTGACAGGACCTGAAGGAATGTTCTGAAGTTTTGTCAGGGGAGGTTTAGGTTAGATAGTAGGAAAAGGTTCTCCACCCAGAGGGTGGTTGGCCATTGGAACAGGCTCCCCAGGGAAGTGGTGTTACGAACCAGTTTAAACACAGAAGAGCAAAGAAAACTAAGTCTCTGTGAATAAAACTGAAAGAACTTTGAAGGTTCGAAATATTCCCAAAAAAACGAGATAAAAACCAAACGAGATTAAATGTTGATGCCAAAAACTTGATATATTTTTATTTAATAGTAAGAGAGGCAAAGAGAAGGCAAGAGAAAAGTAGAGAAAACTTAGAAAAAGCCAAGGCTACTTTAAAAAGCATAGGATAGGTCATCACCACACTGTGCTACCTTTGTTGCTGCTGAGATGGGGTATGGGGTGGGGGAAAGCGGAGCAGTTTGTGCCTTTTTTTTTTTTTTTTTTTTATTTCCTGCTGTTCCAAGCGTCTTATCTGCCTCCTCTGACCTCGGGAGCAGTTTGGCTGGAATGCGGCTGCCCGTCCTCTGAGGTGCAGGCGTGGTGCCCGATGGCTGCAGCCAAACCTCGGTCCGCTCCCGGTTCTCTCGCCACGGGACGCAGGAGAGGGGTAGGGGTTCCACAACTCACTCGTGACTTCGGTCCAAGGATACCGGATTGGGAGGTTCTCCCCAGGCCGGCAGTGCCGGCTCCTGGAGGCCTCAGGGTGTCTCACGGCAAGCGATGGTGGTGGGGGGCGGGGAAAGGCAAAAGTCAGGGATTCTGCCCCTCGCTTTCCCCTCCGCATTTTGCACCAGTTTTGCCTTCCTTTTTATGGGCCTCAAGGGGGGCTACGCACAGTACATTCTGCACATAGTTTTCAGGGGTTCAAGAGTGATTATGATAAGCAGACAGGATGACAAAGCACTTTTTGAAGCCTTTCTCCTATTATCAGGCTCTTACAAGTGGTCACATGCACCAAGCCTGACAGATTTCAAGAAGTGTTTGGAAAATGCTCTCAGGCACATGATGTGATTCTTGGGGGTGTCCTGCACAGGGCCAGGAGTTGGACTCAATGATCCTGATGGGTCTGTTCCAGACCCAGATATGCTGTGATTCTGTGAACCGGTGCATTGTAGCATGTTATTACATGTATCTCATACATAGATATATATTTATTTCACATGCCTGTATATACAACTCACGTATGTGTGTCTGTGTATATACCTGTATATAAACACGCCAAGGTCAATTACAGTATATCTTCAAGAATGAATCTTTAGTTTATAATTAATGTGATTTAAAATAAGAAAGGGAAAAAAACCCCCAAACACCCCAAAACACAAACCAACCACAAGACTGGAAATAATTCCAGGACAAAACTCAGTACTAATCAGCAGGTGTTTCCTCACCTTTGTCCCAGCTCAGAAAACTGTTCCTGTAACCAGTGTAGGGAAATAATAGAACACTATAAATAGCTGTCTGGGCCTTGTATATGACACTTTACATGTACTGCAGTGTTTGTCTCTGTTCACAGTTGCCTCTTCTGTTCTATGTCTATAAGAACCTACCATTGACTCATCAGTGGTGACTCAAAACACTTGGTTAGAGTGGCATTAGAGACTAGTGGTCAAGGGCTTGATGTCCCTTAGGACATTGGTGGACAATAACGTCCCTCAGGTGTCCATATGGAGAATAGTAATGTTTAATGCCTTCATCAATGACAGTGACAGTGAGATCAAGGGCAACCTCAGCAGGTTTGTGGATGATGTGAAGCTGAGTGGTGAGTTTGACACACCTAAAGGATGGGATACCATCTAGAAGGACCTGGACAGGCTTAAGAAATGGGCTTTTCATGAGGTTTAACAAGACCAAGTGCAAGGTCCTGCACAATGGGTCAGGGCAACCCCTGGTATCAACACAGGTTGGGGGATGAACAGATGGAGAGCAGCCCTGCCCAGAAGGACTTGGGAGGGCTGGTGGACTAGAGGCTGGACATGACCCAGCCCTGTGCGCTCACAGCCCAGAAAGCCAAATGTGTCCTGGGCTGCATCCAAACCAGCGTGGGCAGCAGGGCCAGGGAGGGGATTCTGCCCCTCTGCTCTGCTCTGGTGAGACCCCACCTGTAGTGCTGCATCCAGCTCTGAGGCCCCAGCACAGAAAAGAAATTGATCTGAAGGAACAAATCGAGAGGAAAAAAGAAACTCACATGCATTCAAGCCCTCAAACCTTGTCAAGGTTTAGAATAAGCCCACCTCCTATTCTGTGAAGAATTTTTTTTTTAAGAGGTCTTAAGCCATCTGTATAGTAAAGTGGATCTTAGCACAATTTTTTGCTAGGAGAGTTAATTATATTTTACCATATATTGAAACTGTTCTCTGACAAAGTGAAATATTGTGAACTCACCTAGAATTTATTTTGGGTAGAGATCATTTAACAAGACCATTAAATCTGTCTTCCAAATTTTAGAAGCTCACTCAGGCATAAAGTTCAGTTCTGAAGGAATTAATTCTGTCCCATTTTTTTTTCTTTTTAAAAGTGTATTATCTAAGCAATAAAAAAATTGTAAGTTTATAATATATAGGTATGAAGAGTATTATTATCATTTATTAGAGGAAAGACTGCTTAAGATGACAGAGATATTGAATATTAAATTCCCTTTTAGAAGATAATTTTCACAAGTTTACTATTAGAATTATAATGCAAAATAGAAAGAAGAGATGAATTAGAAACATCTAATTCTATTAAAAATTTAATAAACCGTGAGATACTTGGTTTTCTTACACTAAAGTGTTTTTAAGCTTACACTGATTTTACACTGAAAACTAGTTTAATTAAGTTGAGGGTTTTGTGTTTGAAAAGTATTATGCCATGTTCTGCCAGGTTCATATATCTCCTTTTTCTATGTCTTAGCAATCTGATTTTCTTCAGGCATGGTAGGACTGTGCTGAACTACAGTAGGAATGAAGACAGACTCCCTATCAGACAGACTCAGTCCTGCAGCTGCATTCACATGTGCAGGTCCTCTGCTCCCTTGGAACTCTGCTGGGATGAATGGAACTCATGCAAAGCTGCAAAGTAATAGCCCAAGATTCCTCTCAAGATAGTTTTGACTACCCTGTATTTTCCCTCTCACCAAAACACTTCTATGTTCCTGCTTGATTAATTTATTTATTTATTTAGTGGCTTAAAAAACACACTAAGTTTTTTCTTTTCTTTTCAAGTGACCAGTAGCAGATTGCAGTTTTTGGCTGAAAAGAGTCCAGCTTTCAAACATGACAGAAGATCATTTTTCCATAAAAGACCAGTAGGGTCAAGAATGAAAGCACTGGTTAATACTTTTTAAGACCATCAAATTTTCACCAATAGAGTCAATGTCCCCTACTCTAAAACTCTGTGTAAAATTCTTGCTCCTCTCCAGTCAACCAAGACTCTGTGTGCAGAATGATTTCTGGAATCATCTGGTATGGTTTTTACAATTATAAGAAGAAAAAACTCATCCTTCTTAACAAGAGAAATGTTCTAAGCTTCATTTTAAATTATAAATTTGATTTTAAACTTCTCTTTGTCTTAGTGGAATGTACACTCATGAGAAGTCTCATCTGCAGTGAGGATGCAGGCATGAAAAGGAGTGGATGCATTTGCCTTGCTCATCATATAAATTTCATATGATCTGCATGTGAAAGGGAATGATTTGAATTATTATTTAATTACTGATTCTAAGCAAAGCCAAGGATAGGGGTCTGGGAAAAGGAGAAGTTTCTGGTGTGTATGGTGCTCCATTTTGCTGCAGTTTGTCACACCAGAGTACTGCTCTTGTCCTGCTGGGCAGAGCAATACAGCAGGACATTAACTTTTAGCTTAACTCTTCACTACTATCTGGGGATATGTTTAACATTTTATTAAGTTTCATAGGGGCGATTTTATTCACTAACTATTTACTTTCCGCTACGGCTGAGAACAACAACCAAATACCCTTAAGGCACAAAACCAATACTCTGGTATTTCAATGTGTTAGTCGAATGCATTATCTGAAGCATTTCTCAAAGAAACTCCTGCAAATCCATTAATGACATCACGACCTTTGTTATCTTAAAAAACCTAGCTGTTGTTTTGGGGGAGACAACTGTCTATCTCTAGGAATGGGACAAAGTTTCATAAATTGTGTAAAATAGCTAAAACAGTTGACCTAAGCAAACCTGAAATCCTCTAAAAGGGCATGAAATTCCAAAGGGGGTCATTACTTCAAGTTAGCAATATTTTTCTTGTCTCCAGGAGCAAACTAAAGAGAACCACTGCTGCCTAGGACATTTGCAAAAGAGCAGACTCAAAAAAATTATTTTCAGTTACACTTAATTGTTTCTATAATTGCTTCTAATGCATACTAGTGTAGTGCCTAAATTAGCCTTTACAATGTATTACTCTTCTCAGATTAGCTGATAGTGAATGATAAGGGAGACAATTTTTAACAAAAAAATCAAAAATAAAACTAGTTGCAAGCAGTCAGAAGAAATCTAAAGAAAGAGAAGTCTTAATGCACTTAAACTGGGAATCAGGCATGCAGGAAGCCGGCAAGTACTAATATATTTAACTACTAATTCACACTAATATATTTAACTTTTAATTCCTGTGTAATTAGAGTTATATTGGTGTGACTTGTTTTTGGGTTTATTTTTATTTACAATTTTTCTTTTTTTATTTGGAACCTTTTTATCTAATCATTACCTTTTTTCCATTTCTAATCCCATAACTAGGCATGGGAAATATCTTTAGATATACCTAGCATATTCATTACGTGGGCTACTGGGGTTTGTGTTTGTTGTTTTATTTTTTTTCTTTTTTGAGGTGTGAGATAAGTTATTATAAAGACGTTACTAACTTTATATTACACTAAAGAACTGCATAAGATATCTTTAAAATGGATGCCTGTCATGAATAATATGCATGATATTTATCTACAGCTCTGTTTATGAATCACACGCAAGGCACTACAGAATGATTACTGAACATTCATTTTTCACCACCTCCTTTGCTTCATCACTGCATCACAATTATGGTGCATCACAAGGATGCAAAACTACATCAGTTTTCCCATCCTGATTTTCAAGATGAAACAGGTGAAGATCAGTAACATATCGTCAACTTGCTCTTCACTGACACTACAGACCATACCCATTATGGTATTTCAGGTCAATAATTCCCGAACCAAGAAGAATTAATAGGATTTATGACCCTCTTTTCAGCTGCATGTAGCACAACCAGTACTAATTATATTTTCATTAACCTCTGTGGCTAGCTCATGTTCTAATAATTTAGCCCTGTTATGGCTTAATCCAATGTTTTACATGTTCAATAAGGTGAATACACAAACAAGAGCTATATAAATAAATTCTCATGGCCAAATCATGGCTGCTCTAATGACGAAATACTTGTGAAATAGCAACTGCTTCTAGGTCTGGTCCATGCATTGATCAGCTTTATCTTGGGCCCCTGAGTGAATTATTCCCCAGTCAAGGAGGCATTGTGGGGCCTAAAAATTAGCTAAATGCAATTTAATTTCATAAATTACAATGCTAAATGAGTCCTATGCAAGTTGCCTTATAATGGTGAGGTCTGTACTTGCACTTCAGGAGAAGTTAGAGGCACAATTTCAAGAACTAGTGCAAGCGTTATCTCCTAAATACTTGTGGAAGGCTGTGTTTCTGGGACGTATATCTGCACTGCCTTTTGACCTCTCCTATTCACTCCCACATCCACTGACTTACTCCCAGGTATCTATGTTGCCAGAGGGAATAAGGAGTACACAGGAGATATAGTTCAGCTGCCAGTAATAACAGGGTTATTCAGTATGATTGTCATCTCCTGCCACTCTCCATTCTTAAGCAGAGACAACTGGACAATCAATGCTGGATGCTGTTTCTGCAGTCAAAAGAGGAGTGGAGGCTGAATCCAGGTCAGATTACACAAAGTTCCAGGAAACAAATGCTATCCCACCACCCTTCATCTCTTATTCTGTGCTTTCACTCCTTCTCTGCAGCACTCAAACACCAGCTCCTTAATAGTTGTGTGGCTTTTGCTTATTTGACTAAAATTAAATATATTTAATCTAAAAAGTGTAACATATCCATCCCCCAGTCCTGATGAATCCAGAATATGAAAATAAATTGACATGGAAACCATAATAGCTAAATTGATATGGAATTTAGAATTAATGTTATGTGAGAAGCACTGAATGCTTTATGTTATTTGTATTTTTAATTCAGTGCTAATATCTAACACTGTCAAACATTAGATTTTAATACAGTTCACTGAAATAAAATATAGTGAAATACTGATTGCAATTAGAATACCAAGAGGTATTTTGAAGACAGTTTTCTAAAGTATTTTCCCATCTGATGAGAGATAGGGGAAGAAATCTCTCTCTTGCAATTTGGTTTGGTAAAACAGCAACTTCTCTTGCTCTCAAAATAAGTGGAGTAAGTTTTTCATGGAGATAAATCTAGATTTAAATTGAAATCTAAGATACACCTTTAACCTAAGGATGGAAGCACAGTTTCAGTGAAGCTTCAAAAGAGCCAGGTTCATACAAATTCCCTTTCATCCTCCCAAAGTTTTATAAGTTTGAAGATGGTTTATCATTGCTAAAATTTCTAGGACATAAATCATCTGCCATACTCAACTGATTTTCTAGTCTGCTAATTCTTTTTGATACAAAATCACTGGTTTATCTAGATTGTCGGTAATTCAGCTCACCACAGGCGAGTCCATCTGTTTCCTGAAGACAAAAAAGTGCAGAAGTCAGTAGAACGTGATAGAATAACCATTACATTTTGTCACACCAAAGGTATACTTTATCTAATGTAAAGTGTTTAATCAGACCAACATTTGGAGTCTCTTTTTTGCTTCTGACATGCCAGTCGAATCCACTGTGAAAATGGGCCTACTCTTAAGTGTAAGCACAATCGTAAGCACGATCTTTATATCTCCTTGATTATAGCTTCCAAGCTCTCCATTATTCTTGGAGGATATATTACTTTTGGAATAGCTAACCAATTTCTTCCTTTCTTCACTTTCCTTTGATGTTTTTTTTTTGTTTTGGTTTGGGTTTTTTTTGTGCCTGGCCATTGCCTAGATCTTTTGTTGCCTGGGCTTTCTTATGTTTTGATTTCCATCTCTTTTGAACACTGTCTACAGTTTTATCTTTCCTAACTGCATTCCTTAAGCAGAATATACACTTTGGTTGAGGCTAAACAAAAGATTGCTAATATACAAAAAACCACCCCAAAAACCATAAAAGAACCAGCAACTAACCAACTTAACAAAAACCCCAACAAAAACCCCAACAAGAAAAACATTCAATGGAATAAAATAACTATATGTACACAGATAACTCCAGTGCAGTAGTCCTTTATTCACAGAGATACTGCAATAAATTGATCTGCTGGTTACAAAATTTGATTAGTCAAAACAGGAACTACTTTATTTCTGTCACCTATCGGTGTCAGAGAAATGCCCTACAAACTACCATGGGTGAATAACTCTCCCTGGCAGTCACATACGTGTTGACATTAACACATATACTCTTTTAACAACCCAGAATTTTTTCTGATGTCCTCAAAGAAATATATTTACTCTTAGTGTACAGAGCTAAAAATCATCTTCTGTCAGACGAAGTAGTATGTTGAGCCAACGTATTTGGATAAATTTGGAATTCATCAGCTTCTGCAATGGAAAATGATTAACAGTCAACAATGAAACAACTGGAGCATGAGTGTTCTTCCATGGGATTTTTTCTATTATTTTAAATTTTGAATCCTGAGATGCTCATTTTGGTCTTCAGAATTTTATTCTCTGTTCTAGTGTTCCAAAGCACTAGGGAGGCATAGAATAAGTAAGTGAGTAAATCATCTTATACACCATTCAAATAGTGCCGGTGATAGCTGTATTTCATTAGAACCTCTAGTTTCCTTTAGCATGCTTTTATCACACTAATTTCTCAATTTCCAGCTGATATTATTTGTTTCAGGTAGACTGAAGGAATACTTCATTTCACCTGATTCCTCCTATCAATTTTATCATATATATGCCTAAGATTTTTTAATGTCATCTGCCTAGTCTAAACAAAGAAAATACCTCAAGAAAAATTTAAATGTACTACTCTCAATTGTATGTGAATATACTCAGTGTCTGGATATCTCAGCTGTGACTGGAAGCCTGTTTTTACATTTGTGAATTTAGACCTGGTTCTTTACTTTCTATCGTGAGAACTGAGACACCAACCTCATATGTTGCTATCCAAATGTAGGTGTTTATACTTTGGAGCTCCATCATGGCCTGAATTTGTTCTCTAAAATTTGAATCTAAATAGTTTCTCAGATAGATTTGTGCTTTTACATTTGCTTTAAGTCAGCACTTACTGAAGACATAATACAGTTGCAACAGTTTATTTTTTATTTTTTTTATAATATTAGAAACTGATTATGATTTCTCCTTCACTGCAGTCCTGTAGCTAAAGTGACTTCCTATTGAGTTAATCATAAATTGCAGTGTGAAAGCATATAGATCTTAAATGCTTGGATAGCATAAGACAGTACCTTATTTCCATGATTATTTTAATGTGTGGTCTGGACTAGGTTTTTTGGTTTGGTTTGGGGTTTTTTTTCCCTTATAGTTAAAATTTTGCAACAAAATTGTCAGTTTCTTAGTAGAAGCCTTCCTTTTAGCTGCTACACATTAAAGCAAGCATATTGCCAAATTCCTCTTTTTATTTCTTTTTTCCCATGGACAAACTGAAAAATATTTTACTTTCTCATTATATGTAGTGTGTTCTTACTTCAGATTATTTATGCACATGTTAATCTTTCTGCTTCTGCTGTTGAATTATAATAGATGCTAGTGGCTTCACAGTTTATCAGGCTTTTCTGTCTTGTACACAAACACAGTAATAACTGTGAAAGATTCTAAAGCTATGTGAAACTAGCAAGTATATTTCCATTCAATGGGAACTGTGCAAAGCAAGAAAAAAATTCTAAATTTTAGGTCTGTCCCACTTTCTTAACACTTATTTTTCAAAATAACCTCATAAAAGCCTTTTCCTAACAGCACAGCTAAAAAACAGAGAACAGTTACAAGACTTGCTCAATTACTGTTGTACCTGCAAATGAAACTATTCCATGTGTGATTACATTTAGAAACTTTACAATTAAAACACATGAGACACACTTTTTTGGGATAGACAGACAAAAGTATATTCTAGATAAGAATGTCTAAGTATTAGCTTTGAGTACTTAGGCTTCCAAAAAAATTCCAGATAAGAAATATTGATTCTTCTAAAGATTACTACTTTTCATAAGGAGACCCTCAGGACTCGTAAGCTAGGAAATTACTTCAACTCTGTAGAAAAAATAAAGCACAAACAGCAATAGTTTGCACATGCATTCCTTCAGTGAATTACAGAACTGACCACTGTTTAGCAGAGAAGCTGAACCATTCTCTTTATTCACTTCTTGTCTCTACTGAGATTGCCAAAACCAGTGAAAACTGACATCAATTGTTAGAAAGTTGTTTTTTGTTTTGAGAAACTGGTGTAAGAATAGCAATTAAATGGCAATGACAGTATTGACAGTCAAAAATTCATATAAATAATCAAAGTATTTTTAATCCCATATTTCTTGAAACTTGCAATTTTATCATTTGATTACTATGTTTAATACAATGCAAAGAACAAAAAGTGTGAATAAATTTCACTTTCCAGAATGAAAGTTAATACATATTTTCCTTAGAAGAACATCCTAGAAAACAGCTAAGAATTAAATTTAATTCTTTAGTACTTGCAGGTAATATCTCAAAATGTTTTCTCACACTTAAATCCTTATTTGAGTTGCTAAAGTTTCTACATGGGCAAAACCAGCAAAAAATCCCAAAGACAACTGTATTATATTTGGGGTAGGAGGATGTAGCACAAAATGGTTTTTATGTATTTTCTCCAACAAAAACTGCTGATCTGACATGCTTCGGTTGAAGCTCCATGTTTCTAATAAACAGAGAAAATCAGAAGAAAGACTGTTTCATTTTTTTTAATATGTAAGTGTTTTTCTCAGAAACTGTTTCAAATCGGACAGGAGGAGAGGGGAAACCTTAGAACAGTTCCTGCTCTGTTTTATGCTCTTCTGTTTTCCAAGCTTCTCCATTTTAGAAAAAGCTGAGAGAATCCCCAATGATTGCTTGAAAATGCCAGCATTTCCCAAGGACTCTTAGAGATAGATTGTCTTTTCATTTTTGTCATTTGTAAGGGCAAAAAGTTACTGTGTAAGAGGATGATGTGAAGTAGTGAGTTTTATGCCAAGTTTGAACTCTGTAAGAAAGCAATTGCTGACAACTGACTTACTTTTCATTGTGATGCTACTGATAATACTAAAGAGGAAAAAACACAAACCAAACCAGAAAACAAATACAAAAATACAATAAGCATGAAATGTTAGCAGAGAGTGAACCTGCATTTATAAAGTTCCAC
Organism: Edolisoma coerulescens; assembly: GCA_013397115.1. Classification (NCBI taxonomy): domain Eukaryota; kingdom Metazoa; phylum Chordata; class Aves; order Passeriformes; family Campephagidae; genus Edolisoma; species Edolisoma coerulescens. Next base: position 46,162 of record VWZW01000996.1, read on the forward strand.
TAGAAAATTTAAGACATGGAGTTTCAATATGTATAAATTTTAACATTAAATAACTCCTGGTTATTTAGATCTTGCACATAAACCCTTACCAATAACTACAATTTGTGTCTGTGTTGGAAAAAGGATTTTTGTTCCTTTTTGCAAACTGCATGTAATGAGTAGGCAGATACTACTTCACTTGAGAAGGAAATTGCAAAATGTAAAAGATCTGATGGAGGGCATTACTTCCTATTATTTTCCTTAAAACAGATTTTAGTTTTGAATTGAGGTGATACTTCCTTTTCTAAATTGCAGCTGATTGTCAGCAAGTATAAATTCTGGCATCTATCCCCCCATGTTCATCATATTTTCAGAAAATAGATATTTTGAATGTTTTAATCTCCACTGATAAATCCTTCATGACATATGCTGGTCCTTGAATTTCACCAGCTTCCTTACATTCTTGAGACAAAGGGAGCTTACAAAAGGAGGTGTGAGTAGTCTATGAAGTCCAATGACTGCTGGGTTCTGATCCAAACCCCTCTGAAGCTGGAAACCACTTCTCCATGACTTCAGAGGCTTCCAGTGAGGACACCAAATGGGAGTATTGTTTGCTTAAGCTTTGTTAAAAGCTATGTCTTTTTATGTAAACCAGTTTACCTTATTTTGCCATTGTTGGCTCATACAAAGCCTTTTAGGTAATTTTTAATCCTTATGATGTTGTGTATATCTCTTACAATTTCCAGTCTGTACAACTGACTTTATGTTTTACCCAGAGTATTAATTTCTGGTTTGTTTGGGGTTTTTTTATAAAAATCCTACCTAATCTCCTGTTTTATCAAATTCAGTATCAGGATTAGGAGAGTCATTATAATGAATTGCCTTAAAACTGAACAAATTTCTCCTGAATTTGATGGTGAGTTTAGCTCTTCAGAAAGGATAAATGATAGAAAGACAGAGGGAGGGAGACACAGATTTTTGTGTTATTTCTTCTCACTGGCATTTAAACATAAGTTTATATATTAAATTGATGTTTATAATTATATGTATCTATGACTATTTGAGAAAATTTTCATAATTCTTTTTTGATTTTAGATAATTTCTTATTATAGATCTTGTTTAAAACAAGATTGAAAATCAATCTCTGAAATTATATAAAATCTATTATAATCTAACAAAAGTGCTTTCTCTCTTACATATTTCTTGTTCAATACTTTAATATGGACAAGAGGATATCTTTATTTGACCTAACGTCAAAGAGACAAAAAAAGCCTGAGGAAGCTGAAATGTTTTCTGGTACTAAAACTCCAAAGCTTCAGGAAGTTTCTTTATTACTTAGTACTGTATGTTCTAATCAAGCATAAAACAGGAAAGTGACTACTATCAAAGGACCCATAAAAAGAGTTTATGATTTCAGATTCAGACAACATAAAAAAGGACATATTCAAATTAGAAACACTATTATAAAGTGTGATTCTATAAGGAATCTCCATAACAGACTTAATAACCTGATTAAAGAGACAAAGTAATAGCAATATACACAAGTACTAATTAGAACATTGAAACTATTACGCCTCATGTGGGAGACAAGTAATAAAATTCAAAGAATATTTGTAAGAAACGCTATCAAACTAGCTTTTAAGTTTCCTGCTGCCTTAGGCTGATTATGTGAACTTGTGGCATGTGTCGAAAATGTTTAAGCCAATCCATTTGGCCTGGTAATGCTCCCTTCTCTCAGTGCATTTTGCATCGTTATACTAAGATATGGTTTGGCTGAACTACTTTTCACAATGGGCCTGTTTGGTGGTGTTGAAAGATTCAAAACATGTTGCTCTTATATTCAAAAAATAAATATTGCCTTAGTAATACCACAATTCTTTAAAATTACTTGCCTTCTTTTTACTCTTGACCATACAGCAGCTTTGGATGCCTCAGATAAATAACTATGAAAGGAAATATCTGAATGAATATTTAAAATAACAAACGGTAGGTGAAATATCTAATACTCATAAAGTCTCACTGAGAACAAAATGTATCGAAGACTTCCTAGAATATTAGGAGCATCATAACCTGAATATAGTATGTTTCAGAACTGCTGAGTGACCAATATTTGGCTTCACAAGTGTGAAGCATATTAATCTGAGCAGATTAATCTGTAGTTATAATGTATCAGACCAAAACTTACTAAAGCAGAATTCTGTAAAAATACCACACATAGAAAAACACAGGTACTTTCTCCATTCTAATACCCTGAAAGGAAATAATGGCCATGGGTATTACTAGGTAAAATTTCTAGGGTATTACTATACACTTTTTAGTTGAGCTCACTCTTTGCTCATCTTTCCTAATATATAAGGAAATTTTCTATTAGTAAGTGTCTATAGCATTTACGTCACTACTAAATTACTTGAACTTACATAACACTTCACCACGAACATTTCCTTTTCACATTTTTAGATAAGCAATCAGCTTGAATTCTTGATCCATAGTCCCATCTCTTATGGAACACAGTATTTCAAAAAGTTTTGAAGTCCTTTAAACAAGAGACAAAATTCAATCACTACTTATTTGGGACTAATATTCTCTTCCCCATTTGATTTCAAATTCTTTCTTCATGAACTGGTTCTTAGACTTTATTATTGTCCTGAAGTTACAACCAAATACAGAAGGTTCCCTTCCCCAAGAGGTTTTTCCATTTGTAAAGAAAAAAAAAATATTAAAAGGCATTATAATATCTACTATATAAAAAATGGCTGCTCAATTGTGTTGTTTGTAAAACAGATTCAAACTATATTAAATCAACATTCATTAGAAATTTAGGGTAATCCATAGAAATACATTCCTTCTAGTTCACCTCCAGTTAAAAACAACTCTTACTGGTCACAGCTGAATGAAACATGAGCCCCCAGATATGCAAAACACAATTTATCACAAATCATTTGTATAAGCTGTGGGAACTAGAAAAATTGCCCTGACTACAGCCCCATACTCAAGTGAAGTGAATTGTATTCACTTTAGAATTTGCACACCCACAGAATATCATATCTGTGCCAATTAGGTTATTTTTCCTGTATTGAATAGTGTTTTATTGATCAAGTGACATCTATTGCATAAACTGCCACTCTTCACATCACTACTAAATTTGACTTAGTTCTAAGGAAGATGATCTCTTTTACTCTAAAAGGTATTTGCCCAATTATTTTTAAACTCCTTCTATGGTACTAATATTAAAAGGTTTTATAAATCTCAGTGCACTATCAGAAGCATTAGCACTAACCATTGTACATGTTTATTTTAACCCTCTGAGGGTTTCCCACACAGTATTTCTGCTCAATTCTTCTTTCACCATTCATTATTAAAATAAATTACTCTTGTATTCAGCTCAGCTGCAGGCAAAATACTTCCATTCCAGGTGCCCATCAACTTTTTAAATCAATTAAGTTAATTTACATCAGGTTTAACCATTTTCTTAATTATGACTGCAAATGCATTTTTAAAACAGTCCCCCACCCCAAAAAACCTGAAAAAACCAAACCCAAACACTTTAGAGTTAACAAACAAATGAAGGAAATAATAATAGAAATTCACAAAACAGAAGTCTTCTTTTATAACTGTCATTATTAAATAGTCTCTAAGGAAGAAATCTATAATGAAGAAAATACAGGGACAGAACAAATCTCTGCTTTTCTTTCCAAGTCACTTTGGAGCATTTTATCAGTTCATTTCAAAGCTGAAAACCACATTTGAATTAGAATCAGCTCTAAACTACATTAATGATGATTCAGTAAATGACATTCTTCCTCCTGGGTAAATTCAGAGCTGGGATAATGTTAAAGAGTAGTGTTGGCTATCCTAGGCAGAGGAATTGATGCTTTGCAAATAGTGAAAGAATCCTTCTCATGATATTCCTGTTCCTTGCATCAGTATTTCTGTCTTTGCATTCCTTCAGATTTTTCCATATTCCCCATTCCTACATAGTGCAAGGCTCTCTATAACACAGTCCGCTCTTCTGCTGGATGACAGCACCAGAATATGTAAAAGCAGTAGAATTTATTTTAAAAGTTTCTCGATCAGGGTAAAATGTGTTTGAGTAAATTTTAGCATTTGAGAATTCCAGTGTAAACAAGAACAGTAGGATTCAAAAACTATACATTTCCATTCTATGCAAAATTTTAATATCAGAAGACTATATTCCTTCCAATTTTCTTCTCATTCAGATGAGAAACATACTTTACTGAAGTGAAACTCAACATTTTTGCTTTAGCTTGAGTTAATTAAGCATTTATTTTAAATGTTATAATTTTAATTCATAGAACTTTATATCTGAAATGAAGTTCTAATATTGCAGTAGTAGTATAAACAATATTATATTTTAGGAACATAATATGAAATATAATGTACACATATATCATCATTATGAAAGAAATAAAAATAGAACTGTCAAAATGTAGCATTTTGGTTTGATCAAAGCATCATATTTTGACTTTGTGTCACAAAAATTCCTCTAAATTAACAACCCCCTGCAGATTATTCAGATTCCATTGAAAATGAGTTTCCTGATGGAAGATTTCCATCAAAAATGTTATCAAGCAGGCACAGTTATTAAGTTAGCAATGAGGCAGCACTATGAGGTCAATCAAGTGCTTAACAGAACTTTTGAGTATTAGGTTGAAAGTGCCTTATACAGCGTGGCTAAGAAGTGACAAAGAGCTATCAACTGTTCTTACTTTTATTCCTCTCCTCGTAGCTGGCTCAGGCAGAACAGTAACAAGCAAACAAGGGTAACTGAGACATATTTCTGTACTACACACTCCTCTGAGCAACTTTAATTCTTATGCAATCTTACTCAGCAAGATCAGAATTTTGATTTTCCATTTCTTTTGTGAATCACAACAGGAAGGATTTCTATTAAAAAAAGGTAATTTTTATTTGGATCATTAAGAGTCCTTAGTGTGGTTAGCTGCATAATGAAATACTGTGATTTGAAAAGACAGTGAGAATATTCATGTCTTTAAGTGTTTATCGGGGTAGTACTTGTAAGAGTAAGGAATGCATGGTAAACTCATGAACATGTGCTTTTATGTTTTTCAGAGAAATACCACCTATGTATTCTTAGCCTTCACCCAGTAATACTACAGAGCTATCTTTACAGTGATGGAAAACACATGAGAGTTGAACCATACATATTGCTTATCACTAAAAGTTGATGAGACACTTTTGCAGAAGATAATTGCAATGATTTATTTCACAAAAGTCTATGGACTCTTTCCAAGAATTTCACTTATGTTTAAGGAAAGGTTTATGAGGAAAGCTTGTACTATGAAACATAAGTAATTGCTGCAACTCAAGTATTACCTCTGCATTTTGCAAAGAACAGAACTAAATGCAACAAAAAAAGATTAGGATTTTGTTCCTTTATTTGTTCTTCAAAATTTATTCCATTGGTTACAAACTTTGGCAAAGCACACTTTATAATTTATTACAAGTTCATTACAATTTAAACTGTCAGTATATGTTTTTAAAGATGCCCTGAAGAGAGAAATTCCAACATTTTTACAGAATTTATATCAGTAGGTGGCTTTTTAATGACTATAGTTTTCCAGGCTTCTAATAGCAGCAACTTCATTTATCAACATATTTTCTAGTGTTAAATACTTTGTCTTTTTTCTTGCTTTTTCATTTGGGTATTTGGAGGTGAGAGCAAATAAACAATCTATAGATTTACACAACAGCTTGTGAAGAATTAATTATTTTGCCTTAGCCAAAAATAAGAGTTATAAAGGTTTCTTTGTTTGGTTGGGGTTTTTTTACAAACAAAATGTTGTTATTATAAGCATCATAGCCATTTTAAACAAGCTAAATGTTAGGAAAAAAACAGCCGTCTTGTCGGACGGATAGTATAGTACCTTACTCCCTATTCAGTCATGTCTTTCTGCATTTCCAGAGAAGAGAGGATTTGATCTGACAGATTCCACAGTCTGAGATCCCTCTGAATTTGAAATGAATTCTATAAGCAAAGAGTCTACAGCTGAAGTCATATGTTACTGAAGCTTGTGATATACATGGAAGGGAGGGGAAACAACAGCAGCCAATATTTTAAAGGAAGCATGGCATATGTTAAATACTTAGTATTGCAAAGTTCATGTTTTAGTCATTCATCATTTGTGCCTCTAAATGTCCAAATGCTAACCATCTAGTTTAAGTTTCTCATTTAAATTTCTTTTGTTTGGGGAAACAGACTGACCCTCTTCTAAAATGGCTTAGAAAAGCTAACATTACAGTAAAGTCTGAGGAAGTAGTTCTATGCTATTTTATTTTACTAATTGCAATGGCTAGTCCTCCTTCTTATAGGGTTACTCCTGGTTCCACACAGTCATTTATTGTGGCAGTGCAGATAGTCAAAGCTCCTCTGGCCACTCAGGTCAACCCACAGGTCTGGTGGGCGAGAGCCTGAACCTGACACATTACTTTGTTAGGGTGAGAACCCACAATCCCCCAGTTCAGCTATTTGCAAAGTTTAATGCCATTGGTTTGTGCTTCCCCCCTCCTAGTTTTGTATAAGTTGCTATGAATATTCATTTCCCTTTGTTACTAGTCTTGATTTCCAGAAAGTTCTGTTATACTTGACACCCCATTGGTTCTCCTTCCAAGTTCCTCCCATGTATGGTCCCTATTGGTTCAAGTTCTGTAAACCCCACCTTTCATCCCTCTTCTTACTGGCTGTTTCCCTTATCCCCGCCTTCCCGGTCCCTGTATAAAACCTACTGTAACACCTTTCCCCCCCCCACCCTGTCTCCACTTCTTGTCCATGCCTCTTGATGGGGATAAATCTGCTTGTGTACCGTCAAATGAGGAGTCCTCTCTCTGCTTCTTTGTTTCTGCCTGCGCGCCCCTTCTAACTGCTCTGGAGAAAGTCCCTTCAGGTAAGGAACTTGATTTCTGCCCTGCTTGTTTTGTGTGTGTGTACCCTGGGAAATTGCCGCAGCCAGCCTCCAGGCTTTTACTTACAACTTTTGTCATTCTTAGTCTGTATTACATCATGCTTGGACAAACATTTAATTTAGCTGAAGCTGTGAATCACAGTAGAAATGCCAGGACAGTCCAAGAAGTCTGGGGACCATTTAAGCTGCCTTTTTCACAAGAGAAACATTGAGCTGAACCATGACTTCACACATGAGAAGCACACAGTGATATGTCTGTCCAGGCCACAGAAATTTACTTAAAAATTTTTCTCTTCGAAGATTATGAAGAAGCAGCCTACTGTGTTTTTGTCACTATGACTATTGTTATTATCAATAGGGCTAATAAAGAAAGTACAAAACAAATGCAGTGTACTCTAAGCAGAACTTCTTATGTTCATAAACTTTATTTTTCCTGCTAGGTCACTCATGTACAATAACAAAAATGGTGAGTAAATACGAAAGAAAAGAAATTCCATTGTTAATTATACTGTGAATTGAGTGTGACAGAACTATCTCATTGTTCCTGAAAAGATCTAAAATTGGCTCCTGTCTAACTAGAAAATCATTTCCTCCAAATTGAGTCCTGCTTTACACTCCTGCTCACCGCTACCACAAAATCCATCTCTGACAATGACTGCCACTCTCCTTCAGTTACAGAGAGTGATAGTAGAACCCATTCGTTTCATTACACCTCTGCAGTAAAACCCTTTCTCATTTTTAGAGACACTTCCATTTTCACCAATGTAGTTTTTTAAAACAATTTTTTTACATGCTTGCATCATACAGGCATGACAAACTCTAAATAACATGTAAATGCACTGATTTATGTTTTGCAAATACTTGACATTGAATGATCTGAAAGATTTTCTGCTTTCAGGTGCATTACAAATTGTTCTAAGGAAGTTGGTCAACTGTGGCATTTAGCTCTTCATTAAGCAGTCACTGAGTTTCTTCAGGTTGAAAATCCCACCCCCTGTCTTTCTCACAGCATCTGGTCTATAGTAGAATCACTCAACAATTTCTTACAGGTACTTTTTTTTTTTAATTTATCAGGTTTATTTGTATAATATGAGTCAATTAAATTTGCGTAGAGCAGATCTCCACTATTGGGATTCTCTTCTCTGAGTCTTTCAATTTCCCTGTAGAGTTTTAATACCTGATGATGATTGTTTTTTGTAATTAAGATTTAAGTACCCAATCCCCCAAGACTTGTCATACAGAGAGCTGCCACTCAAGCATTCAGCAGCCCTTTCAGGCACACCCTCTCTTTGTCACAGCCTTTTCCTAGCATCCGAGAGCTCAGAAGAAAGCCTTTGGTTGAGCAGTGCTGTATTTCATCCCACATATTTTGCTAATCCACGCCATACCATTGCTGCAGCTTACCTAAAACTACTAAAAGGGTAAAGTGGTGATGTCTGTTTTAGCAGCTGCCAACAGTACATCATGGGAATGAATAAGGCTTCAATCTGACTGAGTAAAGCGAGGGACTGCTCTGTCAATCCCACGTCTTATTCATGCTGTAAAAACTAAAAAAATCTAGTCACCTAAAAACCAGAGTTATGGATACAGATTTGGTTCTTGCATAGGTTCATAATTCATAAAACAAGAAACATGGGGGTCAAAGTCAGAATGTTTGTGTTTGGGAGATTTTTTTTCCCTATTGTTTCAGTCAAGACATGATGAGAGGCAGGGCAGATGCACTCAACAGCAGCAATATGCAAAGGGAACTAGAGGTCAGTGAATCTGTATGAAATCCCGATCAGCGATGCCAATCATGTTTTTGTACCACATAATTTTGCTTCTGTTATGTCAAATAACGGTTAAATGCTAACATAAGATGCACAGAAATGCACCTCAGTTGAAGTCCTTTTTTAGCCACAAGGATAACAAGAGGTCATAAGCATCCAGGAACAGGTTTAATCCTTCCTTCCCTGAGGTCCCCAGTTGTGCCAGGCTATCAGTGTGGCACATCAAGAGTTTATCACTAAGCAAAACAGAAGACACTGAGGACCTAGCATGCGTTCTGTCTACGTCTTGGGAGGTTTTACTACCAATTAGCTACAGCATAGCCCTGCAGACTAAATACCCACTAGTGCTTGGATCAAGTTAATCAGACTAATCTTTAGTGTGCAATTCTTGGTTTACTTTCATCCTAAAGCAAGGCAAGCATGTAGGGTTACCAAACCCATAAGTGCAATATTCTGTTCAAATTTTTTTGTCATTCTTTGTCAAAAGCTAATGAAGGCACATTCACAGTATTCAAAAGCCTAAAGAGCACATAGCAAGGGGGAAAAAAAGCTGTATTTTCAAATCTCTTAAACTTGTATCCCCACAGATCACTGTGACTGAACCTTCAGTATCAATCTCTTAAAACTCCCAAATAGAGTATTAATAAATTATTTCAAAGTACCTAGATTGATTTAATATATCCCTTACTGTTTTACTTTTAATTTACCATGCCTCTAATCTATCAATCTAATCCTGCACTCATAATTATTTGTTGACTCTAGTAGAGAGAATTAATTCTTTACATCTTTCAGGCTCTTTAAATGATAATATATTTCAAATTTAAAATTACCATCAGGGTATCAGGGCTCCAGGGGAATGCATGAAAACACCTCCTTTTGTTTGATAGAACCTTTAGACATATCACATGCTACTCATAATGAGTTGCCTTTATCCAGATTAGATTTAGAGAAACACTTTTTTTTTTGTCACAGATTTTGCAAACAGAGGGTATCTAATTAGAAACAAGTTATATATTCAGCACTTAGTTTCAGTGCTTTAGTAGCAATGTGATAAAAAAACTAAGAATAACCCAGGGGAGATCCAGAGAATCTGTGCCAACAGTGTTCATGGTTTCACAAAGCACTCAGTCACAAACTGTCAAAGAGAAAAAAAATGTATGTAAGTTTGTGTATAATGTACTTCGTTGAAAATATGCTAAATAGCATAGCATATGATTTATCTTAATTGTCATTCCCTTCAATGGAGTATGTCATTGATCTTCCTTTTCCTCCCAATGCATGTAACTTGTCTTTGTTAATTCACTGTGTATTAGTTGTTAGCTTAGTTCTAAGTTCAGTCCTGAGCTATTGTAAATGCTGTTTACATGTTCATTTAATATAATGTACAAAGTAGACAAATCAGAACTGCAGATCTTTATCTTTAAATTGATGTGGTGCTCCTTCAGCTATCTGCACCATGTCCTTCGGGAAACTATCCAAATCAAAATGATGTGTTTCAGATAGCCTTTATTTTATATAGGCCTGTCCACTGAAGCACCAAGAGTGGAATTTTTCTCACCTAACTTTCAATGACTAAACTGTCTTCTTCTCGTAAGCAGCCTATAGAGATTTGGAGGGTCTTTTTTCATTGTTCCTATTATGAATGCCTATCGTAGCAAATATATGAACTGCACCCATTACTCTACATGCAGTTATATGGAAAGCATTTGTAAGAACAAGACTTCTCATTCTCATGCTAAACAGGAGATTTCTAAATTTAGGACAAATGAAAACTAGCCAAAAATCTGTCTCTGAAGTACAGCTGTAGTAGTAAGGCTTTGAGTCACAACAAGATCAGAGCAAACTCTTTGGCATTCTAGATGTAATTCAATGTCAATATAATTAAAAGTTATTTAACAATTTACAAAAAAAAGAAAAAGCAGGAGAAAGTTGATATTGTTTACCATGAAATGTATATTTTATTGAGGTTTTATTATTTTGTTTTTAGGTTTATTTTTCTTGAAGAAGTAAATTCATCTAGATGATGATTTGAAAAGGTCATCTATAATCAGAAAATTTGAAAGCAATCATGGATATGTAAAATATGAAGAAAATTAGGAAAAAAATACTTCTGTTAATTATTTTGTGGCAGTGTATTTTCTATTTAATTAATTAAAACTTTATTACTCAATGTGACCACAATTTTTTCATTCGTCATTTTTAAAAGCAAAACCTAACATACATATGTAGCATACGTGACCCAAATTATACATGCTTTTTATTTCTGCATAGGTAATGTATAAATGTATAAATATAGTAAGTGTGGAAATACAGTATTCATGATACCTACCTGAAGAAAAAGAAAATTTTTTTTTTCTTCTTTTTAATGTATCACCTAAGATAAATTGTGCTTATTTCACTGTTCACATTAATGATAATTGCATATTTATTACAAAAAAAAAGAAAAACAGAAAACAAATATTTATTAGTTTTTGTCTATTGAAAATTTCAAATAATATAGCAAATAATTTATTTTATGCTATAGATTAGAAGTATCAACTGCTTGATCCTGTGTAAAGATGTCTGTTTTCCCTGTTACGCATTTGAAAATGAATGTAGCACTAAACCTACTTCACATCGCCTGGCTATGCATTTCAGGTGATAGAATGGCAAAAAGTGAGTGGCAAAATACAAAACATATTCATGGACTTCCAAAAGATCCAAATAAGAGCCTCTAGTGCAAAATGAAAATTCTTTTTGTGAAAACCACTGTTTGGTGTGGAATATCAGTCTTTTATTGTACAGATTGTATGGTTCTGGTTTGTTGGTTGTTTTTTTCCCCTACAGATGGTCCTTATGAAAATATGGTAAGACTCTAAATATACAATGCATAAAGTTAACAGTCAGTTCCTAAAGCTTTGTTTCCAGTCTTCTATAGCTCCATTGAAGAGTAAAGAAGTAATGAAACAGGAAAACCTCTTAAATTAAAAGCACTGCTGTTTTGTAGCTTAACATGTCTTTTCACCTCAGTGTAATTTCACCATGTGAAACATAACAAAGAGCTATAACTAAAAATTCCAATGTCATATAATTTAATGTTATGAGAAAATATTTGAGTTTTCTCTTAGGCAATACAGAACTAATTTGCACAATGAAAGTCTCGCTAAATTGGTACTGAAGTATGTGAGAGACTAAAACCTCACAATAGATAAAAGCATGCCAAGAAATTTAATTTACAAAACACTTACTGTAAATTAAAATAAATGTTAGAAGTGCTTAGGCACTACAACTATCTGCAGGTGAAGCATTCTGACAGAGCTACTCATCTAACAAGCAGAGTTAATCTTACCAGGAGATTTTAAAGATTAAAGAAGGGTTAAGAAGCTGTTCTAGGGCTTTAACAGGAAAAAAAGTTATAAATGTTTAATGGTTTTTAGCTTATATTTTCCAGGAAAGTCCTATGGCTGTTGATGACTGAATCTACATATTCCTCAAACTTTATGATACCTCAAATCTAAATTTTGCACATCTATGACAAAACAAACAAACAAACAAAAAAAAACCCCAAAATCCAAACAAACAAATAAAAAGGCATGGTGAAGTAAGTGCTGGTTAAGTAAACATTTTAATTAACTCTTAAAATATTTGGGCTTCATTTTCTGCCAAAAGCTAGGGAAGGAGAAATGGGACATATGACATGAGCTGGTTTATTCCTCAGGAAGAGGAGCACTAGAAGTTTTAACGTTTGGTCTCTCTACCCTTAGTTTTTGTTTTGAGTACTCTAAAGGCAAGACACTAGACTGCATAGATTTTTATCTTCAATTAGTATGTCCATCCGTGTTTCTTTACATTCCTACCACATGTTGGATTCTATCGAGTGGAGCAAGGTTTTGCATCACCAGCCAATGCTTTTGGAGTAGAAGGTGTAGAACTTGAAAAAACTTTGGGTACACAAGACCTTCTTTCATAGCTTTGAAAAAGTTTTGAATACTGTTATATATGAACCTAGTTGATTGACTTTTGTTCATTTAAACCCACAGTTATAAAATTAATTAAAGTAATTAAAGAGTTCCCTGTTCTAATTGTTAATGTTGGTAAATTCACAATGTTCTAATTGTTCTCAGGTAGTTCCAAGTTGTTCCCTGTTCTTTGTTCATGATTTAAAGTTGAACTCTCAAATTTCTCTTTAAATATTTAAAATTTACCATGGTTTTACATTTTACATGTAAGTTCATGTTCCTTTAAGTTGAAAAAATGTATTTTCTGTATTTATTTGATGTTTTATGTATATTTAAATAAGTTTTAATTTATGGAATGGACTGAAGGCTTCTCCAGATAACCAGGTATATTAAGAGACACTTTCTAAAAANGATCTCCAAACTGGTAGCCTGGGTTTATTTTTCCACTTTTTGTTGTATTTCTTTTATGAACCACAACCTCAAGTATTTTTTTTTGTTAAATAAAATAATTTTAATTTTATCCTGGACTTGAGATTGTCTCGTTTTTTACAAATACTCAAAACCTTTCTTAGAAGCAGCTCACTTCAAAGTAAATATAATTTAAGAACAACTGTTCAAAGTTGAAATCAGACAAAGCAGTGAAAATAGCTGAAGCTCAGGGATAAGCTAGAAAGGGAACAGAGAGAGAAACTAAATTAAACATTAGTGACCTAGATGGAATTTATTCAAATATTCTTTTTTGTCATAAACCATAGGGTCATCTGCCCCAAGATAGGTATTTAGTTATTTTGATCTCTCTTATAAGGACTTGTGAAAGAATGACGATACAATGACTTATGTTAGGAAGAGGTGAAAGTACGTGTGATTATATAGAACGAACTTTTAGACTGGAAATTGAAACATCTCTTGTAAGTATGCATCTTATTTGCTATTCTCAATTCTTTCCTTGACACAACAAATATAAAAAAACCATTGAGCAGCAAAGAAAGGGTTTCCCTACCCCATTTGGGCCTTAATGGAAATTTTTTAAAGTTCTGTATTCAGAAAATGCACAGTTCTTCCAGTCAAGTAAAAATAATGCTTTTCATCTATCAGGATGGTCTCTGTTCCTACCATAATGTAACTAATGAAGAAAAATATTTAGGAAAGCAAGATAAAAGTTTTTACTTTACAGAAGGCAACTTGAAAACGAACAGTTTAGGGTTAGTGGTTCCTGGAGAATGAGTACAGCACTTTTTTTTGTAATTCAGTTCCCCGAGAGAGTTTTTCACAGAGGCATGTATTTTGTATACTGAAGTCTAAGGCACTATTAAAATAGGAGGAACTTTCGGATTTGCTAGGGCTTTACAAAAGAGGCAGTACGCCCTCCTAAGTAGCAGGTCCCTGGAGAAGATCAGAATACAGAGGTTCCACTGCTGGAGTTTCCTTCTGTAACCCTTATAAATCATTACAAGTCAGATACAAATTTTGCCATCTGTAAATAGACGCTAGAGATTCTGACCTCATCTAAGTACATGGAGGAAGTCTGTAATAGCAGTAATAACTCTTTCTTGTAATACTAGTGAAAAAACTATAGGCCATATTTTTTTCTAGGATATTAATGGTTTTGATGTCCCTGACAACAGAAGTGTGTAAGACAATTTACTTCCTACAATAATAAAAATACGAAATATTTCCTTTCCTAGCACATTGATTGTCCAAGCTATCGAAGAACTGACCTAGTTGATTGGCATGCAAGTTTGATAAAATCAGCATCATGCTCAAAAATTCAGTTCTGGGTAAGAATAAATATTCTGTTTTCAAACAAAATCTCTGGTATAAAATATTACTAGTTCTTATGAATCAGAAACAAACAAACAAATAAATACATAAATAAGGAGAGGGGCAGAAAAAAAAGATCTGGACTCTTCTGTTCTCCACCACATTGAAAACTGTTTGAAACAAATAAGTAAATTCATTTTCAGTACATTTCAGATTCAACCTTAATATTTCAAAAGCCTTGGAAGTCTTAGGAATAATGTAGCTGGCAGGATTCTCATGAAATTGTTGGGGGGGTGAAAGCATAAAAAAATTACTCCTGTTCTCATAGTGATCTTCCCCAAGTCTTTCTCTCTTTAAAATGCATGTAGATATACCTTCAATAGCACTCACAGGAGATGGCAGCAAATTTGTTGCCTTTGAGACATGTGATGTAAGTACTTCTAAGTCACCCCAGCAGAAGCCAAGAAAAAATAAACAAGCAATTTCCCTCCCTCCCTTACCCCCGAGTCAGTTTAGTGAATACTTCGAGGAGAAAAGGTACTCAAGCATGATGGCAAATGATTCAGACATTCTTAAACACTGGAGACTTACATCTAATTTCCAAAGTTTGTCACTCAGAAACTTTAATTACAATGTTAGGAAATTAGCACTTTGCATACTGTAACATAATTCCCCATAGTACTGTGAAACTATATCCTGACATTGATCTGGTCTGCACATGTAATGGTGGCAGAATATGTTATTAAATAAGAAGTGCATATTTAATTGTTTACACAGTGAATAGCACATTTTAGATGCCACTACAATATAAATATTTACAATAAAATGGTAGTTAGAGAAGCAGTAGCTTAAAAAAGATCAATCTTTTTCAAAACAGGATGGGCATAATATTTCAGTAGTTTAGTCAATCTATATAGTTGTAATGTGTGATAATAAATTCTGCTATTCAAGAAAGCATTACATGGATTTTAAAAATGAAAAGTATTTGTAAAATTAAAATAGATATGGTCAAATGTATCACTCAATGCAATTTATTTAAATGAAGTGTTCTGTTATTAATATGAGAAACAATTCTTTTTTCCCCAGTTCTGCAGGTCTTCCTAATGTATTCCTAGCCCCGTGCAAACAGGTTGAACTTAAAACTATTTTAAGATGAGAGGTGGACGCAATCTTCTAATAACCTCCAAAGAAAATAACAAAATGAATGCATTCATTCATTAATGCTATTCCCGCAATTCAAAGCACATCTGCAAAATGGTGGTATTGTTTAACACTTCATACAGTCTAAAATTCTGTGCTTTTTTCCTTTTGGTCTTTTGTCCACTTTCCTGGGAAAGGTAATAAAAAAGCAAGAGAGGCAAGACTACAGAAAAAATATAATGAACTTGCTCACTGCAGTAATTAATGGGGAAGTGAACAAATAAATGTAGAGACAGGATAATGAAATCAAAAGCTATGGGGAAATGATGAAAGACCTTAAAAGCTTTGACATAGTACAAGAGTGGGGAGTCAAAGATCTTAATGCTGGAAACACACACTTCTGAGTTATAGCAACACTTCCATACTGCTGCAATTCATTTTCCTCATATTGTTTCACTCTTCATGGGAGGAATTACTTGCAGCCTTTTTTTATGTTGTGTAAGGCATCACATCAAAATGCAGTTACTTGTTTGCGAATTCAGTTCTAAAAAAGACCTATGGGGTAATGCTGTCTGGAAAAGGCTGACAGACATGTGGATGGAGAACATGTGGGAGGAAAGAGGAACACTACACACACATGCACACAAAAGTATATTTGAAGTATGAGAAACATTCAGTTTTTGATTCAAAACAGTTCTGTTAAGATTGCAGGTGACAAAAAAGGGATTGTACTGCTGGGCAAACACTTCATTATGAATTTTATTTGCTATGTTTCGTAGTCTTGACTTGAATTTAAAAAAAAGAAGGTAGAGCAATAGATGAAAGTTTCAAGAATATAATTGATTCTTAAATTTTTATATAGCCATCTTTTGCCTTATATACTCCACCTGAAAATAACTATCCTTTCTACTTCTTCAATCCTATTATTATTTCTGGCATTATTATATAATATTACTAGTAATAATAAGAATGATAATATGTTATGGAGACAGTTTACTGGAATTGCATTTTATACTTTTTAGAATGCAGGAAACAATAGCTTTCCTTAGAAATGTCTTTTGGAAAACATCAATATTGGAAAATTCCAGATTAACCCAGAAAGAATTCCAGGTCCTTTCCTCAAATCATTTTTTGTTGCAGTTTTACTGATGAGAAAAAAAATCAATTTCTTCCTTCTCTTCTTCGAAAGTGACCGTCTAGGTGTATTTAGAGATAAGTTGCAATATGTTATATATATTCGTTAAATAAGTAGTAAACAGGTATGTGTTGACATTAAACAAGACCAAATAGTGGATTCTGCTCCTGGGATGGTGTAATTCTGGATGCACATGGGTTTTTTGGTTGATCATAGACTCAATATGAGTCATCACAGTCTGGAGACCAAAAGGGCCATCTGTATCCTGTGGTGCACCAAGAACAGCACAGACAACTGGCAAAAGAAGTAATTATCCCACAGTACTAAACACGGATTGGCCTCCCCTTGAGTTCTGTGTGCAGGATTGGGATAACAGTATAAGAAAGATGTAAAATATTATAATGTGTCCAAAAAGGATGGTGAAAGGACTAGAAGATAAGACTTCAGAGGAGCTGCTGAGGAGACTAGGTTTGTTCAGCTTAGAGAAGGAGAGGCTGAGGAGTGATATCATTACTGTTTACAACTTCCTTATGAGGGAGAGAGGGCAGGGACGTGAAGATCTCTCCTCTCTGGTGTCTGGTGATAAGAAACAAGTGACTGTTTAAAACTATGTCGGAGGAAGTTCAGGTTGCATATTAAGAAAAATCATCACTGAGAGGGTGGCCAAACGCTGGAACAAGTTCCCCAGGGAACTGGTCATGGCCCCAAGTCTGCTGGTGTTCAAAAGACAGTTGGACAACTGTCATATGATTGAACTTTTAGGTTGCCATCTGTGAAGTCAGGAGTTGGACTCAATCCTTGTAGGCAGGTTCCAACTCAGGATATTCTAAGATTTGATGAATTATTATTAGAAAGACATATTAGAGGAAATTGATTTTATAAATTTGATCTTGCAAGACATGTCCTGTGCTTTTGAATGGTACATTTTTCCTCCAATGAAGAGGAAAGAAATTGGTGTAATTCAGTAAGATGTCAGAGAATAAACTAATTTCAGACTAATTGTAGACAGGGAAATTTAAAAACAGGTAAGATGTTTAAATTAAGTGACATCATATGTTAACACCACTCACTGATGTTGAAACTGACTGTGCAATATTTCAAATTCTACAACACTTTTGTTTACACACCTAAAAAGCATAGTATATTTGTAATTTTAAGCATGAATTTGAAGAAAACTGTAACAATTGAAATAATACCCTGTGCACTAAGGTGTTAGTAAAATCATTCAAGTAATACATCATAACCGCTGTATTTCCATTTGCAGTGATGATAAGAATAATGAATGCAGCAAATTATTAAGGAAAAAGAAAAGCTGAAAATAGTGTGAGGTAAACAAAGAGACTAAGAAAGGTATCAAAAGAGTAGGGTAGATTCTTCTAAAATTTCATTGCAGGTAAAGTGAAAATACCCACTGAAATTTGCCTAAATTTCCTCCACACTAAGCATAAATAGGTGTATATTAACTTCTGATAGTCCTCATACAGGTACCTATGAGCATCTATGAGTTAAAGCAGTACCCACTGGCATGGTTTCCAGAATCAGAGCTACAGATCAAGCCTTGACAAACTTTATTGTCATTAAGTTTTGCCCATGGAAGAATAAACCACCGTTCTACCTTTCCTGGATACTCAGCTTTTAAAATGCCTGTAAAAATTTGCAAGTATGGCTCTGTAGATAATAGACAATATTAATTTCTGAAGTTCTTTTTTTCCATTGGGAGAGAAGGAAGGGGAAAGTCGGTTAATAACTAATAATTAATGATGATGTCAAAAATGGATTTTGGCATTGAAAAAAGTCACAGTGAAAAAGGCTTTACTGGGAAGGGGCAAAGTGTCGCCTGGCTTCTTTTCCACCGCCTTAGGAGCCAAGCGATTTACCTTGCTATAGGTGTCCCGCAGTGGAACAGCTGCAGCTAGGTGAGACTGTTTGCTTTCTGGCTTCCCCTTTTTGGCTGGTGTGAGCCGATGGTGGATTCAGCGAACCGCGGAGACAAAGGAGGGGGGAGGGGCCCCTTGTAACAGCAGTTTGAGTTTATTTCCCAAACGGAGAGAGCACAAGGAGCCTCGGGGGTCGTTTGCAGCCCCCTTAAATACCATCTTTCAGAAGGGGTAGGAACAACAGAAACAAGCCAATAGGGGTGGCTTGGAATGGCTGTTTACAGATAACAGGGATTTTGGGGAAGAACATCTTTCAAACAGACCAGTAACAGGACGGTGTGTCCGGAGTCTTATCGTATTCCTGAGACAGCAAGTAACTTGAAGGAGGGACTTGTGGGAGGAGATTTCCACACACAGGTGTCTCAGAGGCAGGGCCAGCCCACAGTGCTGCTCTCAGCATGACTCAGCAGCGAGGCCGGATTCCTCCTCTGAGCTGTCCCCGGCGGGAAAATCCTCCCAGCTCTCATCTTTATTTATTTGGAGAGCAAAGGCTGACTGGGTCACTGCCACAGCAAAGAATATTTTTCTTTTTATAACAGAAATGGGTATTCTGTGGTGAGAAAAAGTGACTCAAAAATTGTACTTTCCAACCTAGAGATTACTATTTTGACAAGGTGACCACCTAAATAGCAAGAAATCAACTTTCAAACTGAGACATCAGCAAAAAGCAGATATTAATTATCCTGATTTCATGGATGACTCTAGCAAAGCCATAAAATTTTACTTAGTATTTTTAAATCTTTTATTTTACCAATTCTTTTAACTTTTTTTTCTTTTCCCTCCCAGGATTCGACATCCTGCCGAGAACTTGCATGTAATACATAAAATTATTGGAGTGCTATAAAGAAAGTAAATTCAATTTCATAAATGAGATTTCTACTTTTCTACATTAAAGATAGAAATCAAAAAGCAGTTAATACATTTCCTTTTATGCAATCTCTGCATCACTCCTTTCTATACTTAAAGTGACAATGTGCAAGAGATAGGGAATCATTTCTTGTACTGCCACAACATCAATAAAGTCAAAGCAAATTTTCTTCCTCATATTAAGATTGAATTTGGTTGCTACTATTTAGTTCTACTGGATGTCAGTAATCCTTTCATTTTTTCATTTCCTCATACATTAAAAAATAGGTTGGATGAGGCAAGAGCAGCCAACATCATCTACCTGGACTTGTGCAAAGCATGTGACACTGTCCCACAACACATCCTTGTGTTTAAACTGGAGAGACATTAATTTGATGGATGGACCACTCAGCAGACAAGGAACTGGCTGGATGGTTGCACTCAAAAAGTTATGGTCAACGGCTCAGTGTCCAAGTGGAGACCAGTGACAAGTGGCATGCCTCAGGGGTTGGTATTGGGACCGGTGCTCTTCAACATTTTCTTCAGTGACACGGACAATGGGATTGAGTGAGGACAATGAGTTGAGGTAAGGACAGGGAGAGATCACTCACCAAATAGTGTCATGGGCAAAGCAAGCTCAAATTAGAGACATTAATTGAATGTATTGCTAGCAAAATCAGAGCAGGATAATAAGAAGTAGAGTAAGACCTTAAAAACATCATTCCCCCCCGTCTTCTCTCCTTCTCAGCTCTACCTCCTACCCCAGTGGTGCAGGGAGGCAGGGAATAGGGGTTACATTCAGTGCATCACACATTGTTCCTGACACTGCTCAGGCAGAAGAGTCTTTCCCTGCTACAGTGTGAGATCCCTCTCATGGGAGACAGTTCTCCATGAATTTCTCCAAACGGGAGTTCATTCCACGAGCAACAGCCCTTCCACTGTTCCTGGTCACTCTTCCACAGGAAGCAGTCCTTCAAGGGTAGGCTGCTCCAGCGTGGGTCCCCCATGGGGTCACAAGTCCCACTAGGAAACCTGCTCCATCATGTGCTCCTCTCTCCATGTCCCTTTCAGGAGCCTGCTCCAACATGGGCCTCCCATGGGTTCACAGCCTCCTCTCAGGCATCCACCTGCTCCAGTGGTGGATCTCGGCATCCCTGTGATCCTCCATATATTGCAGGGGCACAGATGCTTCACCATGGTCTTCACCAGAGGCTGCAGGGCAATCTCAGCTCCAGGGCCTGGAGCACCTCCTTCCCTTCCTTCTGCACTGACCTGGGTGTCTGAAGGGCTGTTCCTCTCACATATTCTCACCCTGCTCTTCTCTGGTCACAATTACAATTGACCAACAACTTATTTTTTCTGCATTCTTAACAATGTTATCACAGAGGCATTTCCATCATTTCTAATTGGCCTCAGCCTTGGCCAGCGGTACATCTGTCCTGCAGCCACCTGGCATTGGCTCTGCTGGATATGGAGGAAGCTTCTAGCACATTCTCACAGAAGCCACCCCTGTAGACCTCCCACTACCAGAACCTGGCCATGCAAACTCCATGCAGATTCACAACAAGGGCGCTTAGTCATGCGACAAAGGTTAATAGTGGTAAACTGAAAGAGGGCAGATTTAGTGTGTATATCAGGAAGAAATTCTTAACTGTGAGGGACATGAGGCACTCTAAGAGGTTGCCCAGAGATGTCAGGGATACCCCATCACTGGAACTGTTCAAGGCCAGGTTGGATGGGGCTCTGAGCCACCTCGTCTAGTGAAAGGTATCTCTGCCAATGGCAATGGGTTTGGAATGATATGATCTTAAAGGTCCACGTCAACCTAAGCCATTCTATGATTACGTGAAATTAGTTACCACTAACATCGCTTTTGGGAATGTTACTTGTTTTTACATTGCAATTATTCTAGCTCCCATTTTTACAGTTAAAGCACATGAAAAATTGTAAAATAACATTGAATAAAAATAGGGTGGTATATTGA
Source organism: Edolisoma coerulescens (assembly GCA_013397115.1). Classification (NCBI taxonomy): domain Eukaryota; kingdom Metazoa; phylum Chordata; class Aves; order Passeriformes; family Campephagidae; genus Edolisoma; species Edolisoma coerulescens. Next base: position 67,592 of record VWZW01000996.1, read on the forward strand.
GAAATTTTTCTTCTTTTTTTTTCTTATTTTTTTTAAATTCCAAAATAAACCACTTCTCTAGTACACTTGTATGTATACATTCCAATTGTTTATTTTATAAACTCAATTTTTTTTCTGTAGGTAAGAGTATGCATTTCAATCTAAAGTAACCCCTAGCTGTGGAGTTATGCTTGTACTATTTCTGCATATTGTCCAGTTAAGCTGTGAGTATTGTGATATTTGAATTAAATAATAAATTACAGAGGTGTAATATTATTGCGTCTTGATATAAACTTTTATTCAATGTCTGGGATGTTCTAGATAGCAGTCAAACAATGCTCTGTACTTTCTAATTTGAACACTGCGTACCACCTGCCTTCGATATAATTATTCCACATAATTCTACATAATTGTTTCTGTCAAGAATAAATGAAGCCTTAAAAAAAGAACACAATCATTACAAGCAACAGAGCCTGAGTTATACACTACAGTGTTCCTTTTGCTCTCCTTATATCCAAAGTTGCTAATAGTAGATTGGGAAGGTGACAGAAGTTGTAAATTACTATTACACAGGAAAATACCTACATGAGTAAACTTCTTGGTGCAATTTGAATTTTTTTCTCTGTTACTATTCACTGAATGGTGTTTCTTTCTATTTAATTTGTTCAGCATGAGTGGAAGCACACTGCAGAGGCTAAGCCAGGAAGAGATCCAGAAGTCAAGTACCATTAATTTTAAGCAAATATTACTGTTCATTTAAGGAAAAAATCTAGGGTTTGGGGTTTTTTTTAGACATGCTTATCTGACTTAGACATATCTGTGCTCTTTTTCCACTTTCAGGAAATAAAGGAGCATTTTATTCATGAAAAACTAAGGAAATAACACTGTTTACAGACCCCAAGGCATAATCTCAGATTCACGTTTTCTATGACATATAATATATATAATTGGGATTCCAATGCAGAAGTAATACTTCACAGCAATTACTGTGCATCCACCAGATGGAGATAATCTTTTCATACGTGAATGGATGATGACGTATGTCAATACTACCTCATCTCCCTGGAGTCTTCCTGGTTCTTTATTGAGGAGATTCTTCCTTCAATAAGGTTTGTAGCCCCTTTTTCTGGGCATTATGGTCGTCATTCACTGCTGGCAAAGGGTAGGCTCAATCGTCCTTTTTTTTTTAGCTTTTTCTTTGAAATTTGTGTGTCTCATTCCTGTTTTGTTTGGGGTTTTTTTGAATAGTTTTGATAAGGCTACAGTCACATATAATTTTCACAATGCTGAAGAGGCCACTGCACGAAGAGCAGTCTTCCTTTAACATTTAAGTAGTATTTTTTTATGTTGTGCTATCTAATGTCTGAAATGGTAAACCAGAGCTTCTAATTGCTATTGTCAGCTTTATTGTCAATGTATGCACAGTAAATTTGCAAAAGTTTATGGTGCAGTTTTAAAGTTGTAGAATTTTTAAGGGAAAAAAATTTAGAAGAAGAAGAATAAAATTCCCACAGGCTGGTACTCATATACTTCTACAATACTGCTATACAAGAGAAACCTGAAGTTTGGTGGGTTTTTTCATGATGGAGAGATGGCTCAATAACCATTGTGGGAATGGAAATCAACCATTATAAATAAAATTATCAGCTTTGTTTGCACCATGCTTCCTTGGATAAAAATATTTGCTTGTAAATTTAATTGAAATGGTTGAAAAGTATTACCCATGCATTCAAGTAGAAAATCTCCTAAATGTTCTGTCATGTTCATTCACTGCACAGAATTATACAGAGTTTTATAGCGTAATTTCACGTATGTCTTCAAAATGCAATTTCATCTTTCTGTGAGAAATGATTTTTCATAGTATGTATTTCCTACAAAATCTGTAATCTTTGGTATTACCAAAGCAAAATTAATAGTGTAAGATGATATTAATATTTTTAAGGAACTGAATTACTAGTTTTGCGTTAAGTTAATAATGATTTCAAGATATTTTTACCATTTAAAATGGGAAGCAGCAGGACTTAATGGTAGTCCTTCTCATTTTTAAAGACAAAATAGTACCATTTGTTCTTAAATATGATTACCTAATGAATGCCAGAGAAAAAGTCTATAATTTAACATTACAATGGTTTCAAGATGATTGTTTTTATATGAAGAAATCCTGTATTTTCCCACGTTTGCTAAACATAATCCCATATTAGTTGCAATTTTCTCAGAAACATGAGACTTTATTGTATTACGAAGAAACAGAATTGGGGAATGGTTTCAGTTACAAGGGAGCTTAAAGATCATCTAGTTCTATCCCCTCTGCCATGGGCAGGGACACCTTCCGCTAGATCAGGCTCCTCAGAGTCCCATCCAACCTGGCCTTGAACGCTTCCAGGGATGGGGCATCCACAGCTTCTTTGGGCAACCTGTTACAGTGCATCATGACCCTCACAGTTCAGAATTTCTTCCTGATACCTGTCCTCTTTCAGTTTAGAGCCATTAACCTTTGTCTTGTCACTACATGCCCTTGTCAATAGTCTCTCTCCAGCTTTCTTGTAGGCCCCTCTTAGGTACTGGAAGACTTCAGTGAGGTATCCTCGGAGACTTCTCTAAGTTCAGCAACCCCAGCTCTCACAGTCTGTCTTCATTGGAGAGGCGTTTCATCTCTCTGATCATATTAGTGGCCCTCCTCTGAATTAACTCCAACAGCATCTTCTCACAGAAGATGTGAAATACCACAGGTACCTTGTTTGTACTAAAATTAAGACTGGAAACTCATTGCTACTAAAAATGTCAATTCTGTTGAAGCATTTTAAAAAAAATCCAGAATCTAATTCACAATGTCTTTACTAAGCTGTTCTATGGTAGAGCATACCATTGGAAATGTGATGAGTCTTCATGTAAAAATGCTGATTTGAATTAGATTTAGAATATATGTCATCCTCAATTAGCCTTCCCTTCATCAAAATGATCTCACAAACATGGAGAATGAATCTTTATTTCCTCCTTTGCACATGGGAGGTCATTTGTCAGATTTAATATACTTCCACCTACGTCTTCCTACATGTTTGGGTTCAATAGGGATGACTTTGGACTTCGTGGAAAAAAACCACATCACATCTGTAAGAACCTGAAATCTACTTTTATAAAGTGTTCGTTATATTGTATATAACCATTCTGTAAATTATGGCAAAACTGATAAATCAATGATAGAGACATTGTGTTAGAATTAAAAATGCAAAAAGTTTTGAACACTTTCAAGACCTATTTCTGCATCCTAAGTTGCTGGTGGTACTTAGAAACTGGCAAGATACAAATTTTTTAAAATTAGCTATCTATATTTTCTTTAAGCATTAGATTGATGGTTATTATTCTACTGTTGAAGTTTATCATCCCAGCAGTTACCTTTTACTTAAAAAGACTGTGCATGTTAAAAATCATTTGATATCATGCACTTCCATGGTATATTGAGGCGTAAGTAAAAAAATAACTATGAAATAAAAACACTTTTAAAAGTGTTTCTGATAGGTGCTGGAACAGCAGCCACTCTTAACTTTGAGTAAGTTATCTCATTTAAAGACTATGGCTAAAACAAGAATTTTTAAAAGAAAAGTTGTCTAGAGCAAGAATTAGAAAAGGAAATAAGCAATGACAGAGAAAGAAAAAACAAACAAGCACACACACACACATGCGTGCGCGCACACACAAACTAAAGCAAAAAGCAAGATCCAAACTCAAAACGTCTGGAAGAATACCCTCTGGATATGTAAAAACAGAGGAATGACATAGCTAACTTTTGCACCAGGCTTATATTTTGGCTGATCTGGAAGGAGTGGAGAGACATTGAATTACATACACTAATGATATGAAAATAGTTGATGTAAAGGAATATCAGGATGGAAAAATTAATTTCTATATGTGAAGTTTTTTCATACTTCTTATTTTTTAACAGGAATACTGAAAAAAAAAGTGTTCTTATTCACATTAGTGTTTGCCAGTACTTTCTCACCATTCTCTTCGTGCCTGATTGAAGAAACATCAGACCACAGGGATTTCCTGTTTTATGAATGTGTTTGCATACAACAACTGCATCTCAGGGAAGCCAAAATGCATGAGCAATGTGAGTTAAATGCTAAATGCATCTGGCCCAAAGATTTTAATTCACTTTCTGCTATTCCTCTCTATATTGAATAAATATTAGACAACTGATATAAAAAAGAAAATAAGGATATAAAAATCGCATATAAATTTTGTAGGAAAAATACAAAAAAAAGGTGCAAAACTGGTTATTTTAAGACTTTCTGCCTTACACAGTTAACAGTCACTGGTACAAGTTTTAGACAATAGTTAAGATTTTCTATTTCCATTTAACAGGTGTTTTTAAGATTACACATTTATCCATACTTGCATAGTGTGCAGACACTTCTGCAGTGTCAGAAAAGCAGTGCTATTCCTACGAATAGTTGTAGAATTCATTGTTGGTGTATATGGGAACACTTTGCTAAATAATGGTGTGATTTATTAGTTTAGATAGATAAGATTTAATCAGATATGCAAATATTATTGTTTGTAGTGACAGTTCCTTGTGAATGTAATTATTTTCAGGTATAATAACGGTGGTTTCTTATATTGATGAGCAGATGATGAAAAGCATAATGAAGTACAAAAAATGAAAATAAAATATAATTTCAAAAATTCTTCCCAAAACTACTTAAAAAATCTCTGAACTTTTGATATGGAGTCAAAAATCTAAACTGAATATTCACTTCAGTCTGTTTTGCTTTTTTAGTTAGGTTTCTACACCAGCATGGGAAAATAAAGGGGAAATAGAAATATGAGCAACAGTAAGAATAAAACTAAAACCATTAATTTTTAAATTTATTTATAATGGTAATAATATTACAATACATTATATTAATAATGTATATATATATATAAAATTTTTAAATTATGGAAACTGCTTTTTTAAAGCTTTTCATTACAATTTTTTGACTGGTGGAAAATTAAATTGAAAAATTCTGTAAACATTGCAATTGCATAAAAATAAATTTGAATGGAATATTTAGGCTTTAAGCAAGCATGAATTCTGGATTACGAACATATAACTACCTCCTTTTACCAACTGCACAACTACTGAGTCTACTGAGGGAGTTTCAATCACTTCATCTATCTTTACCTAAACAACAGCTGGAATACTCTTATTGAGAGCTCACATCTTTATTATCACTAAGAGGTGTACTAAAAAAAGCCTTGGATTCCAGTGATTGTGATAAGGTAAGCATGATAAACAGCACATCTTCTTTAATATATAACTTTTACTTGGTAAGATCAAATCTCTGCTCTTAAAATTACATCATTGAATTAACTTTTGTCATTTCTAAACATAATCACAAAACAGCCTTAAAAATCAGTTGTCCAGTCCTAAGCTTGTGGAAATCAGCAAATTCCCATTGAAATGTTGGTTTTGTAGGTCATCTTGTCTGATGTGTATAAACTGGACATGACAAAATGAACGGATGCCTCAAGTGACTTCTATATTACTATGGCCTGTCAAAAACAATTGCTTAAATTATAAGGCTGTGTTCAACAATAGTGTTTCTGTAGGCACAGCAACTTTCTTTGCACTCTTGCTAGCACTGCAGGAAAGTTGTCTTCAGGATTACTTCCAAAGGCGTAAATGCCTGAGTGCTCCACCTTATGTTGTTCTGAGTCTTTTAGTGCATTTTTAGTAACTTATATTTGAGTTTGTGAATAATTCCACTCTAATTGCCAAATAGTAATAAATCCCACATTTAAATTGCAAGGTCAGAACTCTGAAGAATCACAGCCTGATGGAATGTTTGGGGTTGTAAGGAACACCTGGAGATCTAGTCCAGTCCCCTGGCAAAGCTGGGTCACCCAGAGCAGGTTGCATGGAATTATGTCCAGGCATGTTTTGGACATCTCCAGAGAAGGAGACTCTACAAACTCACTGGGCATTCTGTTCCAATGTTTATTAGTATTCAGATGGAACTTCCTGGGTTTTAGTTTGTGCTCGCTGTCCATATCAGTGAGCACCACTGAAAAAAGTCTAGCCCCATCTTCTTGATGCACCCCTTAAGATACTAGAATGCATTTATAAGATCTCCTCTCAGTCTTCTCCAGGCTGAATTGGCCCAGCTCCCTCAGTCTTTCCTCGTAAGAGAGATGGTTCAGTCCCCTAATTATCTCCATAGCCCTCCACTGGACCCTTTCAAGTTCCCTGTCTTTCATGAACTGGGGAGCCCAGACCTGGACAAAGCACTCTTGACACAGCCTAACCAGAGCAGAGTAGAGGGGGAAGACAGCCACCTTACTAAGATAATTAATCTCAATCAAATTAATTAAAATAATCATGTGGACAAAGATAAGCAAGAGTTAGTGACCATTCTTGACACTGTCTCTCTTAGTTAGGCGAAATTCCTGAAGATTATTGATGATACTGAAGCTCCTCAGGGCTGAAGCAATCACTGTTGTTTAAGAAAATTGTGGACAATATGATCTTATGTGCTGAATTTCCAGGCCTCTTTTGGAACACAGAGCATTTCATCAGAGAACACAAGAAATCCTTATCAAACTATGTAGAGTTCATCTTTACTTCTACACTTTTTTCCTCCGATTTTAGTTTATGTATAGCTGTTTGAGGTTTCTGCACAGACAACGGAGAAAAGTGAGACACAGGCATAGATTTGAGTACTTTCTTGGATAGAAGTCTGAATATATCTTATGGAGAAGTGACAATATTCATGTCAGTGTAACTGAATATTTAAGTAAATGTTGATTTAGGCTTTTAAGTTTTATGACACTTACGACTTCCCCCCATACCCCATATCTGAGACTGTCTTCAGTCACCCTGTTTTATATACCGAGTTTCCTTCTTCTCTCTCTGTCTTTGGTGTCTCCACTGGTTCAGGAGAGACAGCAGAATAGACAGCAGTAGAATGGAAGGTAGTGGTGTCCCATGGGGACTATGTTTCGTGGCCAAGAAAAGCTCAGAACTCATTCTTTCATTTCCCGTGTGTTTGCTTTTCCCTCAATTTTTTACTGTATCTTTTCCAATTTACCATCTGACCATAATCTCTATAAGAAATTTCCATTACTGCTGTGCTTTGCACTGCAGGCATAGTAGGCTGAACTGTATATTCTACTATCATATTTCCAGAACCAGTTATGTTTAGGTCAGAAATAATTTCTAAAGCAGGACAGAATTTTTAATTAGAGTTTTCATGATAAAAACTAGTACTGGGAAAGATTTTCTCATTCACCAAATTCACAGGACTTTCAATCAGTAGAAGATCTGCAGGGGATATTTCCTACCTTGCAGACATAATTTGTGTAATGTGAGGGTGACTAATCTTCTATGACCACTGCACTGTCTGATATTACATTATGCTTTGCTAGATGGAGTACACATCAGGGAAGAAGTTGGGATTAATTCATATTGGAGAATAACTTGACTGCATCAGATTCTCCAATTATTTTAGTTAAAATTGTCCTCTTGTCCCCATACCAGCACCAGGATGTCATTAGCTCCTGGATAACCCACACTGTGAGGGAATAAAGTGAATGAGCTGTCAGCCTCTAATCACTTTTCAAGGAAAAAAACTAATGCATTTTACAAATGCGTTAATCCAAATTAAAGTAGCAAACAGTTCCCCAAAGCTTTTGACTGAATAAATATTTTCATATTTGTTTAAAATTTAAGAACTATGCATTTATAAGCTACGATACATTTTCCCTACTTTCTGAAAAAGATTACATACTGCATATTTTTAGCTTTTACAACATCTATTAAATAAAAGTCTCCACCCAGACATTTTACTGTGGTTTTATCTCCTTACATTTTTACCTGTTACTCAATATAATTTCATCAGGTCTGTAATGATAAGGTTGGAAAAAATAACCTTTATGATACCAGATGGATTCTAATTCTCAAAAATCTCTGGTGATGGCACATTCTTATTGACATTTATACTGACTCCATTTATGACAGACTGAAGGTGATGAACAGGCCCATGCAAGAGGTCACCTTGTGTCAAAGCTGGTATACAGTCTGTCAGACACGGTGAATGTAAGGCTGCTAATGAGGAATTAACTAGATAGACTGTGGCCATTTTACTGTTTTTATGCAATCTAAACCTGTTAAACATTGCTAATCAGGTGTTTATTAAGTGAAACCATTATGCCAAACTTGCTGCAGACCCTACCATATGTCAAAGAGGTTGTAAAGTATTATTCATCAGATTTAAACCTGATTAATGAGTCATTTAATAGTGAACCTTTCTTTTCTTAGCCTCTAGCTAAGCATATGTACCAAGGTTAAACTAACACATACATGGGTTTTGAAGGTAAGGTTTCTGTTAAGGGGAAAGAAAATCCTCAACTGTTCCTCATTGAAAGTTCTAATAGCTGAAAAGTTTTCTGGAGGAGGAAGGGTATTTGCTTTTATTTTTACATAACAATGTAGCAGAAGAATGGCATATTAATAAAAAATGAACAGAAGACAATTAGAATATTGCATACATTTTCAGGTAGAGAAATAAAATTAATAAATACTAAACTTAATAAATTTCAGCCTTCAAGCTCACATCCATTTCATTATCTTTCCTAAACTTGTTATTTTCACAGTATTGCAGCAAGTTGATGCTACAGAACCATCTTGACTGTAATGAAACCAAAAAATTGGTGAAATATTAGGCAGAACTGAAATAGCTATCAAAAATCTGCTGTGTCCACATCAGAGAGCAATAAAGGTATTGGTATAGAGGTAGCAGTAAATGTTAATGGTGTAATGAACAGTAAAAGCCTGAAGAGAGAACTAAAATACATGCTAATAGAATGACAGTTGGGTTCAGATAATCTGAAGATGATAGCCAACATTTCGTCAGTAAATAATCACTAAACCAACACTATTTTAAACTTCTTTTAAGAGGAAGAAAGAACACTACAGAGAACCTAGCCATAAAATCTTGTATTCATACTTAGTCAGGTATTAGTTTTGCTTAAATTAGAAGGCTGAATAAATGCAGAACTGTAATTACTATTCTCACTTCCAAAAATGAAAAATAGAGAACCTGTAGGACTATAATCAGCTGGGCATAACAGCAAAACACTTAAAGGTGAACATGGCTCCAAACCGTGAGAAAAAGGCTGCAGTAAAGGCTTTTAGATATAACCAGATAATAAAACATCTATAAAAGGAAATTTAATGGCTCCTTATGCAGAACAGAAAACAGAACTGATTACTAAGAACGGAACATTTCAGAGAATAAGACACAAAAGGATAAAAAAAATTTCTAAAAGGCAAACTGAATTAAACCTTTGGAAAAAAAACAAACCAACATTGCATAATAAAACACAAGAAATCAGAAAATGTGGTCACTTTGCAGGGACCGTGAGTTAGAACTTAAAGTTAGTTATGCTGCAAAGACAAATGCATTACCTCATCTTAGAGAAATGGCACTGATGTGCAGTGTGGAGGTAAAGGATTAACTGATAATGTCGATGGTGGGTATGTAACTATGCCAAATCTACCTGGACACATTCCAGCACACTAAATTTCCCCGTGAGGCTTTGTTACACTTTCAAGCCAGAAATACTACAGGAGTCAGCAAGGTAATTGAAATGACAGTGAAACAGAACATCCTTCCTGTGATGAGATAGAGTGAGCTTTTAAAGTACCAGGCTGCAGACATGCTGACACATACTTTGACGTACATTTCATTGCAATATAAACTAAGAGCTTCCTAATGAAATGTGCCAACAGTATAAAGCTGGGAAATATTGCCGATATAGGATCAGATTATCATATGGCAGGAAATAATGACAAATCAGATTGGAGTAATAGAAATGGAATGGAAGAGTTCAAAGTACTCAGAGACTAATAGCAAGAATGACTTCCATAAGCAGTAAGTTCATCAGCTGATACAAGCTCACCTACATAACAAAATACACGGTTTATGGCTCAGCATAAAATAGTTGTCTCAAAAAGACATGAGAGTCTGGACAATGAATAGCTAAGACATTTTCAGCTCCCTCCAGAGCCTGTTCTCTGAAATTGCTGCGGAATAAGATCACTGAGTTCAGTTCAGCGCATGCTTCTCCTTTCTGTCACACCAACACTATCAAGTGCTCCATGTGCCTTCATGTCAGTTCTTGAGGCATGAGGCATGTCTTCAGTGTTCCCTCTTGAAAGCATTAATCTTGTTGACAATCATAAACATAATATCCAGGTGCTTGGGGCTGAAAAAATGCACACCACCACCCCACCCCCAAACAAGGAAAGAATAAAGACATAGACTGTGGGTTAAAGAGAGTTCAGTGTGGGCATGCAAAATCCAGTAAAAAACAGATTAGCCCTGAACCCTTAGTCTGAGTATAAGGGCTTATTTCTTGAAGGAGATATATTTAATGCTGGAGATACAGCCGTTGAGACCAGGTGTATTATCTAAACTCAGAATGCACCAAGGAAAGTATTCCAATGAAGATAGAGAATAATTTATTCATGTAACATATGAGTGAGTATTCTTCTGGAACACTTGTTTAGTTCAATTTCTTTAAAAACAATGCAATTGAATTATTGGTCTAAATAAAACCTACTACAAGAAAATAGTGCAGAAAAATATATAGGCCAACTTCTTATAGGAAGGAAAATGGAAAGAGACACAAAAATGGGGGGAAGGGAGTTGTTCAAGATAAAGTCTCTTGATAAAGAATTAGTGAATATGCATGAACTTTAAACAGGTTGTGTTGGGTTTGCAGGGAAAGGTTTTGGTACCACCCATGAGCCATTAACTACATTTTTCTTTCCCCTGTCCAGCTGAGGAGGGGGAGTGATAGAGTGGTGTGGTGGTCACCTGGCATGTAATCAGGATCAATTCACACACAAAGCTGTTCTGAAAGTTAGGTAAAGAATTTTAACCTTTAGAAGGGATACAGTCTTCTGATAGTGGCAGATCAAAACAAAGCACCAAATGATTTTCAGAAAAAATTGGATCAATTTATAAATAGGTTTCATAGAATCATAGAATGGTTTGAGTTGGAAAGGATCTGAGTTGTCATTTCAGAACAGATAAAAAACTATTAGCATCCCACACAACTTCTCTACCTATAATTTCATAGTAGTTAATCAAAAACTTACGCTGTACTAATTGTTTTTTTAATATTTATTTTTTCATACAACTAGTTGGTACATTTTTATCCCTGTAAGGTATACAAGAAGTACTCACACCAGCAAAAATAGGAGATGAAGGCCCAGATTATGAAAGGTTTATTCTAGCAAACTCAAATGAAGAAAATTAACGAATGGGGTTTTTTTCTTTTTTTTTTTAATAAACAAAATACTACTGAATTATTCCATGTTATCAGTTACTTCATAGCAAAAACATTAATCCAACTCAAATTCTGTTAATTCAGTATTACTTTTTCAGCTGCATCACAGAATCAGAGTGTCTTGAATTGGAAGGCACCCTTAAAGATCATTGAGGGCAACTCCCTGCTCCTCACATGACTATGTGAAATTAAACCATATGACTAAAAGCATCATCCAGACACTCTGAACTCTGGCAGGTTTGGTGCCATGACCATTTCCTTGTGGAGGCTGGTTGGGTGGCCAACCACCCTCTCAGTGAAGAACCTTTTCCTGATGTACGATCTCAACTTCCTCTTGCACAACAGGTCCCAGCAAAATCAGAACTCAAATTTCTCTTCTGTCTCTCTCTCTCTTAAACAAACCCAAAATAATATGGACAGTAAAAAAAAACGGTCTAGAATGTTTAGACTTCATATTAGTCTGCAACTTCAACACCATTGCAGATTTTGAAAACTGGATCACAACACAAACTCTACCCTTCCTGCCCCTCAGATTGCTTTACCCCTTATATTTTGTTTAAAATTAATCTTTCACTTGGTCTTCACAGGGAAACTGTCAGCTATTCCAGAGCAGCCTGAAAACAGTTTCCCATATACTGTCCATACTGTCCCTCCAAATGGGGAGGTGAATTGGTCTTATAATTCCCCAAATCCAAGTGAATGTTCCTACACAAAATTACTAATAAAAGGTGGACTTCCCTCTGTCATTCTATATCATTAATAAAGTAGAAATTGCCGCTCCACTTTGTGGAAGCCAAACTCCTGTGCTGAGTCTATGACATAGGAAGAAGAAACAAGGGCTGAGCTCAAGATGTTGGACTCTCAAAATCAGCAGGGTATAAACGGAAGTGCAAGAGGAGACCCAGAAGACTTTTGAAGTGCTTTTCAAAGTGCAGTGGTTTTTCAGGTGGAAAAAAAAAAAAAAAAAAAGGTTAGTAAAGGCCTTACAACTGCAATTCTTGCTGAAAGGAAGCCTCATTCCATTTTTGCATTTGGAGCTTTGTTCTACAATTTTTGCTGACCCCACCATAAATCACCAGCTAGGAATCTGTATTATTTTTTCTAACATATCAGTCCAGACAATACAAGAATTTTTATTAAGGGAATACCTAAGCAGCTATGGGAGGAGTGGTATGATTTGACAAACAGGTTTTGGATACATATCACTGCTGAGGGTATCTCTTCTCCTTTGACAGTGTGATGAACGCTTCTCTTGACACAACACAGGCTTTTAACAGGTATTGAATCAAGAGTGCTTGGATTTCACAGGAAGATGAAGAGAATTCTTTTTTACAGATTTCCATGAAACACTTTGACCTGGTTTTGTCTGGGACACAGTTTATATTCTTCATAGCTGCTACAGTGCTGTGGTTATTTGGAATTAGTAAGACACTAAAGCTGATGTCATTATGATGTTTTGGCTGTTGCTCAGTAGTGCTTCCTTTAACTCAAGGACTTTTGTGTCTCATGCTCTGCAAGTGAGGAGGTGCTGAAGGACACCTGACAAAAGACAGCCAGGACAGCTGACCTGAGCTGGCCAAAGAGATATTCCATACCGAAGGACATGCCCGTACATAAATATGGAGTATTGACCAGGAGGTGCTTATTGCTGTTTAGGGATGGGCTGGGTTTTGGCCAGTGGGTGGTGAACAATGTTATTGTGTATTGCTTGTTTCTCTTGGGGTTTCCTGCTCTCTCTCACTCTCCTTATCATCACCATTACTATTGTTGTTGCTATAATTATTTTCTTATTATTAATGTTATTATTATTATTGTTATTTTTGTTTGTTTATATTACTAAATTAAACCCTTGTTTCAATCCACCAGATTTACATTTTCTTTCTGATTCTCCTCCTCACCAGGCTGGGAGGGAGCAAGTAAGCATTTCTGTGGTACTTACTTCCAGCTGGGGTTATGACCCACCTAATTTCTTATACCTACTATGATTCCAATCTGAGGAAGGAATTTGTCAGAAAGCATGGAATAGAATTTGCTTCTATAAGCATATACAGTTAAAGTTCGTGACAGCATACAAATAATATGCTTGTTTAATATTTGATTCATTATAAATTCCAAATATGTATTTTATTTTAAAAGTCTGATGTGTTGTGTATTTATTGACTCTGGCATAATGAAAAGAGAGATTCATGAAGAAAGGGTTAAACAGAGTAAAAGCTGAAAATTCCCTACCATTTTTCCTGAAGAGAGTGTCAACACAGCTATTTCAGAAGAAGAGGACTAGTCACTTGTGCTGAGTAAGCAAACCCATGACCCACTGAAGTCATGCTGTACTGGGAAGAACAGAGGCAGGCAAGCAGCTGCCTACAAGCTGATCCGTTTTGTCACTTATTGTGCTTACTGTGTTTGAAGTACTTCTCATCTGGCACAAAAACCAGGAACATGAAATAGTACCGTAAAACAACAAATAGAGGTTTATACACAATTTTTCCAAGAGAAGCTTTTATATATGTCTGAACTGTTAATCTTAATGGCCATGATTCTCCATCTTGGAAAAAGTTAAGGAATATTTATTTAAAAATAAAAAATATCTTAGAATGTGTTAAGATAATTGCACATGTATTTTTATGATTATGTCACCCATGCAATTGACATGACTTTAAGTCAGATCTTTGTAAAGAAAGAACCCTTTGGTGCTAAAATGAGTTTGCTAATCTACAGGGAAGGGTAAATGACAAATTCTCTGACATTTAGGGATATGAGTGCCTCAGGACTGGAGCATTCCTCAGTTCCAAAGAGCTGTCTGAAGCAAATCCAGAAGTGTCAGACAGTGAGACCATAAATTAATATAATTTATAATGAACGTACATACTTTCAAAGTTCTGTACTAATATTGACAAAGTAGTCAGAATACAATTTACAGCTAATATTTTTTTTTTTCTTAATAAAAGGTGAATTATTTAAGTGGAATAGAATTATAAATATTATCATCCTATATGATTTAACATTCCAACTAGTGTTAAAGTCTGTGAAGGCTAATAGAACCTGGCAGTTTCTAATGAAGTAAATATTATAGCTACTAGCAAGTGATCTATAATCACTACAAACACATAATGATTTGTATTGTTTAATACTTTAATATTTCTACCATGCTATCATTGCCAGAAATTACTGAATAATATAACCAATATGCAGTGGCGAAGTGCACTAATCTGCAGTTTTCCACGTATTGAAGAAAAAAATCTTTTTTCACAGCTCTGTTTTTAATTTACATTTTCTGAAAAGGCATCTCCTAGTGCAGTTATCAATGCAGATAACAAATGTTTAAAAAAAAAACTTGGATTGTGGCCAAATCCATCAGGTTCATCTTCCAAAAGATAAATTCCGATAGTCCATCCCTGATGACAATGCCTTGAATATCTTTAACTTTTCCATCAGAACCATTTAGTGTAACTATTGCTTCTCCACAGCTTGAACATCACTACCATTGTCAGAACCAGGCAAACAAATTTATGATGATGTTCCTGGGAATAAGGAACTAATGCAAAGGGGATTTCTCTGTAGTTCTTCATTAACATTTTATTCATTACAACAAGGGAGTTATAAGAGTTTCCTTTTACGCAAATTAGGTCACAGGATAAAAAATACACAGCGTGGAAACACAGTGTATTACTACATAGAACAAAAGATCTGGTTAATAAATTATGATAATGGAATTAGTCTACTGCTAATGCTGAGAGGCACATTTAAATACTATGGAATTTTCTTGGAGAAGGAAAAGCTGTTGCATGTATTCATAACTTGTTTTTCTCCTTTGTGCCTCAGTTTCTGTTGTCCTTTTTTATGTTATTTCCTTCTGAGGGAATGTACATATCCTACTTTAAACATTTGTTTTGGTTTGTTAAAAGGAACATTTTGAGTGAGTAAAAGGCAAATTTTTACTGTCCTGTTTTTCAAATGAATGCTTTAACTGTGTTCAGAGATGTCCTGGATCAATTCAAGCAGATTCGTTCTGGAAATGATAGTGTGTAGAGTACAGAGACTGAAAATAAATTAGGTTAATTAAAAAACCCCAAACCCTTAAACATTAATGCCAAGAAGATAACCATTAAGGAAACATGTGGTCCTTGCCGTAGATATCTACTGTCATCAAAGTTCTTTAGTTAGTTTATTTATTTACTGGAGTTATTTGGTTTGTTTGTTTCCTTCGAATTCAATTTATTTCTAAGATTTATTTAAACAAAATAGGCTAAATTCAGACCTGGTTTAAGTGGTCTAACTCTAGTGAGCTAATTAATTTGCAACTACCTCATTAATTCAGTGATTACCTTCAGTTTATTCATTACATTAACTTAGCTCCTATTTTTCCATTTACGCAAGGTCTGAATAGACTCAAAGGATGACAAAATGAAGACTCTTACAAACTATTCTTTTAGCGGGAAAATAAGGAAGGATTCTCCACTTCCCACAAAGTAAAGCAATCCATGTTAACCATTTTTCTGGGAATGTCAATGATCCTGCCAGCTGAGGGCATTACTTTTGCCAAAAGAGCAGGAATTTAGCTGAGCAATATTTGGCACAGAGAAATTTCTGCTCTAAAATTGCAACATTCTGTTATTAATAATGGTGTGATTGACAAAACATGCAAAGGAAACCAAGCCATGAACAACTCACCTAAACTCATTTACTTTTCATTTAAAAAGTATTACTAAAAATTTTATATGTATGGATCATCTCACTCTCTCTTCATTCCGTCTTCTTAAATGACAATGTTATTTTTTTCAGGATAAACTGAACAGGAATGTTATCAGTGTAAATCCCAGAGTGCCTTTAAATCATTTTTAAAGAGTAAAGACTGACCTTTGCAACGCAACATCCATTCATACCATCTAATTTGTTCTAAATCATCATTCACTTTTTAAAAGTCTGTTAAACACTTCTCTTCAGGTCTTAATGTGGCCTTCACATCAAGACCTACCCTGGCATGGGTAACACAGATAATTGCTTCTGTGCAAAAAATTCATTCAGACGGAGTTAAACGGAAAATATTATCATATATGCTGTGGTGTAGGCTTATTCAGGGTAACTTTTTAAGGTCTGCAGAGAGCTGTCTGCATCCTAATGCTACTGAACCATCAGAGAGTAAGTAACTTGCAACTCAACTGGCAGTCCCCATCCATTGGGGTCCAAAAATAGCATTGTCAGACTTGACCTCGCATAGGCTATAGTTGTTATAGAGGATGTTTCCAGAGGAAGGAATGATTCTGTAAACTCGAGCTTAAGCAGAAACTCAGGAAGGGGTACCCCTTGTTACTCTGTTTCTTCCATCCCCACTTGGATTTGAATGCAAACAGGAGAACCCAAGAGGCAAGCAAACCCTTGTTCTACAACTGGAAATCAGCCATATAAAGCTCTTGGTTCTGAATGTGAAGTATGAAAAAAGGCTCTCTGTATTTCTCCTTCCCCAAATCTTATTTGCTCACAGTTTTCCAGATACCTATCCATGAAGTACATCTAAAATAATTTTTTATTCCTACATAATAATCACTATTATTCAGTACCTGCTGGAAAATTCAACAAATAGTAGTTCTCAATCACAACGTGTATCCTGTTAGAAGCACACCATAGCAATACATAAATGAATGCTAAGAACAAAGACCGCTGATTCAAGAGCAATCATCCTTTTCTGAGCAAGCTAATGTGCATGTGACAGCACCCCCTGCACAAGTCTATGATGATGAAGTACAGGCACATGTACAGTAGATAATCCAAACTGGAACTGGCCTTGGCAACAGTCCAGTGATGATATTTTCCCTGGGAGGAGCTACACTTGAATATTTTTGACAAAAGAGTTAGGCACTAACATCATATTAATAGACTTTTTTTCAGTTATTTAAATTATAACAGACTTTATAAAATTACAAATCTGGCGCATTTCCTAGATGTATGCATAAATCTGCAAAATTATCACTAAGCTCAATGGTGAAAACCTTGGCCCATCCCATTTTACAAAATTTGATAGTATCAGTAAAAATAGTACCTGTTGTTACATAGAATTGCTTTTCTAGGAATTCAGTTTAGCTGAAAATACTTTTCTTATCTAAGTGCCAATTTAATCCTTTAGAGACAGTATATGTATCAACCCTTCATTAGACAGCATTTCAGGAGAGAAAGAAAATTTAGAAATTTTTAAACTTTTGAATGACATTACTTTTATTCTAAAATCTGTACTATTTGCTCTAAAACCACAACAGCTTAATAATCTGTTCCAACAAATAACTGCCCAGAAGCATTATTTTTTTGGCTATGTTTGAAATGGTTGAATTCTGTTAAATTCTCTTACGTTCTAAACCACATCAGCCAAATGTCTAAAGCAGCTGTTCTGAACTATGCCTGACTTGTGCTAGCTCTCAGAGAGCAGCATACACTTGTGTCCTGAAAGTCTCAGTGACATGTGGGTGACAACTTCCCAAACTTCTCAGTTACTAGAGGGACCAAAAAGGGATACTGTTCTTTTTGGCCCACTGTTCACAACCAGAGATGTGACTGAGATAACTCTCAGAGACAGCAACCAGGGCTGTGCTGGCTGTTAGCTGATCTGTCTTCTTTAAAGGAAAGCTGGGAAGATAAGCACATCTCTGGTTTTAATAAGAATAGGAGAAAGACAGTGAGGAGGGTTAATTGATTTCAAAGGAAAATATGTTAGAATCTCAGGGACAAACTGGCCCCATTGTGCAGCCAGAGCAGGAGTTTTGGCCAGAGGCCCAGCTGGCTGGGTGAAGAGTTTCTCAGTGAAGTCAGTGCATACGTTACCTACAGCTGGTCTGGCATCCCCACCCTCAGAGCCAGCCAGTGGGCTGATGGGTGTGGGTGGTAGTCCTGCTGTAAGTTGGAGGCTGGTCTAGATGGTGGCACCTCAGGGAGAATTTACTTAAGAAGGTGCAAAATGCTATCAGATGAAAAATGCGTTAGTTCTCCTGAAATACAAATCAATGTAAATAATATCAGAACAATTAAGTTTCTGAGGGTTTTCTTTCTAGATCTGATAAGAACTTACCACTTCACCCCAGATTCTCACAGATATTTAAAGCCCTTACTGTAGCTGACAATAATGAGTTACGTGCCTATGTACCTCTAATAAATTTTTTAATTAGTTCTATAGTAATCTTCCATCCTCAGATGAAGTCTTAGTAGGTGAAAATCATCATAATTATATATATTAAATAACTTTGTCCAGAAAAGGATTCATCTCAGATTTACTTGTCTTCCCTTCTACCCTACAGGATGCCTAACCTTCTTACATTCGGTGGGATTTGACTTAAAATACTGCAATTTGTGGATGGACAAGAGTATAAAATACTTCAATATTTCAACTGATTTTTTAACAAGAGTATGTTCTTCAATTTGTCCAATTTTACAGACTTTTTTTGTGTGATTTTATTACCTCTTTTTGCAGACTATCTGTATTTTTATTTTATGGTCATTGATTTTATGAGCTTCCTAATTTCAAGCTGGCCGAAGCTGTTGAGAAGTTCTGTGTGCTTCTAAGTGTAATCTACACTGCAGTCATTTTTAAGAAAGCATTAATTGCAGTCACTTACTGTACATGAAGCAATAAAATATTACATCTGTATTTCCAAGGACAGTGATCAAGTGAAGGATCTTTTCTCATATATCCTGTTTTCCTATTTTCCTGCCTTTTAAAGTGATCTTTATGTCATTTGTAAAAAAGGAAGGGCAATATATTCAGTATCTGCAGGTATTCTTAGGCCCTTGGTATTTTCTAGAAGCCTGTAAGTTTGGTAAAGCTACCAAACTACTACAAACTTGATAATTCTGAATAGGTGTTTTGCATACCACAGTATATTCTACCAAATATTGAGGTATTGCAGCATTCACCTTTGCACAGGAAGAAGACTAATTTCTGTTTTTAATTTTTAGTAGCTATCCTCTTAATATTAGTGATGCTTTTGCTTTTACATAAGAGTAAGTGTATAAGACTTCCCAGTTAAAAAGATTTAAAACTCCTTTCCTTCTGTTCTTATTGTCTTTGAAGTCAATCAGAAGCAATTCTGAAGATCCTCTCTGGACATAAGACTTTAATGTCGGTGAGAAGATTCTTCAGAGGACCTGTGCATTTGTAGTAAATTCAAGACCTTTTTATGCTTACTTGAAATAAAGTATTTCTTATACTATAAATTTGAAACATGTAGTCCCTGCTAATATTACAGTGAGATTCCAGTTACTATTTATCCTATGTTTTTCATCTGTAGCTCAGAAAATAGTATTTCTAAATATTTGTTCCTAATAAATAGATTGAAGTAATAGTCTCAGATAGAGTACTGTCCAGGAAAAATTTACTATTTATTTTTAATTTCTTATTTCCTAGACTAAAAGTGAGAAGTTTAAAACACTAGGCTATTTCTAAATGGAGACAGAGAAGTGGATTAAAGTCTTCATTAGCAGTACTGAATTAATGATGATTTAGAAACTGATTTCTCTAAGATATATGTCACCTAGTTATGTAGGATTGGAATAGTCTTCAAGATTTATAAAGTCATCAAATTCTTCTTTCTTAACTGAAGCAAGAATACGTGTACACTGATATTTTTTTAACCTATTCCTCTGATCTTCACTCTTTCTAATTATCTTGTTCCAGGATTTGATTATCCCTTACCTTTGAGGTCATTACTCTTTCAGAACATACAGCTATATGCTCACTGGCTGGATGGCCAGGCCCAGAGAGGGATGGTGAAGGGAGATACTGGATCCACCTGGCACCTGGTCACCAGTGGTGTTCCCCAGGGCTCAGCACTGGGGACAGTCTTGTTTAAAATCTTTATTGATCGTTTGGTAGAGGAGATCAAGTGCACCCTCAGTAAGTTTGCAGATGACACCAGCCTGGGTGGGAGTGTTGATCTGCTGGAGGGCAGGAAAGCTCTGCAGAGCAATCTGGACAGTTTGGATTGATGGGCCAAGACCAAGAGTATGAGATTCAACAAGGCCAAGTGCCAGGTCCTGCCCTTGGGTCACAACAATCTCATGAAGCGCTACAGGCAAGGGGAAGAGTGGCTGGAAAGCTGTCCCGGTGGCCAAGAGGGCAAATGGCATCCTGGCCTGGATCAGCAGTAGTGTGGCCAGCAGAATCAGGGCAGGGATTGTCCCCCTGTACTCGGCACTGGTGAGGCCACATCTCAAATCCTGTGTCCAGCTCTGGTCCCCTCACTACAAGAAGGTCATTGAGGTGCTGGAGGGTGTCCAGAGAAGCAACAAACTTGGTGAAGGTTCTGGAGAACAAGTCATATGAGGAACATCTGAGGGAGCTGGCGTTTTTTAGTCTGGAGAAGATGAGGCTCAGGGGTAACCTTAGTGCTCCCTACAACTACCTGAAAGGAGGCTGTAGCCTTGTGGGGGTGGGTCTCTTCTCCCAGGCAAGCAGTGACAGGATGAGAGGATATAATCTTAAAATGCACCAGGGGAGATTCAGGTTGGACATCAAGAATAATTTCTTCACAGAAAGGGTGATTAAGCATTGGAATGGGCTGCTCAGAGGGGTGGTGAAGTCATTGTCTCTGGAAGTGTTCAAGAAATGACTGGACATGCCACTGAGTGCTATGGTTTAGTTGGCATGGTAGGTTTAGTCAGAAGTTGGACTCAATGATCTTGGAGGTCTTCTCCGACGTTAATGATTCTATGATTTTATGATAAGTTGTGAAGGTTGTAATATCGTAGTGTTTCCATGTTGGTTTTATAAAAACAAGCTTGTACTTTGTGAATCAACATCTATCACTGTATTCTATGAAACCATCAATATTAATACTGCTGAGGTTAATGGAGATTTTAATGTTGATTCTGCTGACTATATTGCATGAATAAAGCTAGTCGGAAATCAACATCTACCTTTTGCTTTTCAAATAATCATCAATAATAATAATGTATTTAAATGAAAAGAAGAATAAAAATCCACTTCAAGAATCAATAATGTTGGTAATGATGTTGTAATAGAATATGGCTGGCTATGACTCTCAGAGCTCTCCACAAGCAACTCGTTCTGATTAGTAAACCAAGCAAAATACAATGTGGAAAATATATAGACAATTGTAACCCTAATGTTAACATGTCCAATAATATATGGAATTTGATTACATCAGAAGGTTCTGCTGATACCATGCGCTGCCTTCAGGACAGAATTACTGTCTTAGTACTTAAGAATAATAATTTATTCCAGCAGTGTCCCCTGTTGCTGCTGAATGTAAGACCCTATGTTTCTGGTTCAAGACTGAATTTTAGTTTCATTATTCTCGCTTATAAAAACTACTTTTTGCTGGGTTTCAAATAAAATTTTTCAACTAAATAGAGATACATTATTCTATATTAAGTAGTATTTATACCTATATGTCCTGTGTGCTGGAATTTTATTCAAGGAAAACTGCAGAAAGATATTGTAACTTTGCTGGAAAAGGTTGAATTGTTGAAACTGATATTATTGATTCACATTGTTATTATTATTATTATTATTATTATTATTATTATTATTATTATAATTGACATTGTAAAAAGGCCTGGCTAAAGACTTTTCATGTTAATAGTTACAGAATTTGTACCCTCCAAAAAAAAAAAAGATTTGTAGTTAGTCATAAATCCTTGGATATATAGGTTTTGTGTGTATCTTCTTCAAAATATTTTTAATTTCTTCTTCTGCAAATTATTGTTCTTTCCACACATGAAACTAGAAACACAAAGCCTGACCAATGAGTAGATTTTTGTGCTCTATTCTTGAACCCAGAAATAATTTCTTTGTTTTAATTGTTATAAATTGATAAATACTCTGAACACATTCTGTCTTGTTACACAAAATTGTTTTAACTTAACAGGGCCCTACAAATGAGGTATTAAACTTTAATACAAATGCTATTCACGTGTCTTAAATGTGTTATTAGTCATGTACTCCTCAGGAAAAACTATTATCGTATGTTCTTTTAAGTATTTCATCTACTCTCATTCACCCACTAATTAATGTGTCATGGACTGGGGTGACAAGATCCCCATCGAAAGCCAGGATACAGGTCTTAGAGGGAACAACTTTTTATTTAATAAATAAATAAATTTAAAAAAAAAAAAGAAGAAGAAGAATAGGAGGAATCAAATTCATGGGAAAAGACCAATAAAAAAAAGAATAATCTGCTGATTTTTCCTCTCTTCTTCCTAAGCCCTGTATAATTCTGATTGATAAGACTTAAATAAAAAGCTGTTTTCCTTCTATGTATCTGGTATGCCTTCTGCAAGGACAACTGGAATTCTGAGCTCTGCCTAGGGGATAATAAGTGTCTTTTTCCTCTTCTTTTCTTCTTTTTTCTTCTTTTCTTCTCATTTTTTTTTCCATATGCTTGTGATTTTAGAATTCCAGTCCATGCAATTAATTTCCTCTCAGAATAAAGCATCCAATGTAAGCATAAAATGCAGGAGACTTGTACAGCTTCTGCAGGTTAATAGCCAAAATGGACAATTTCTATACCTCAAAACTGTAGCTGACACAATTCTGTAACTTTTTTTTCAAGATGTCAAGAAAAAACAAACAGAATAGGGAACGAAATACTGCATGCTAGTTCATGAAGGCAGAATACAATTAGGAGATCTCATATAGTTATGAATATGCTAGGTAGGGAACTTAAAAGGAATATTTTTCACAAATTAATCTTTATTTTCCTTACTAATTAATAAACACCATGCTGTGAATAACTGGTGATAATGTTCTAATAAGAAAAATCAATAAATTTACACCCAGGGTCACCGTAATTGATGCTGCAGAATAGAAAAATGTATTCTCCATTGATCCTTTAGCAATCTTCTAACTAAAAAGGAGAGGAAAGAAAGCCAATTACTGTAGTATGCCTCTGAAAATGATAAGATTAAAACAAGCTAATTATGTGTTCTTGAATAACTACAATTTTTGATGAAAGTGAGTAGTATAAGGGCATCCTGCATCTCCAGTACAGAGATATTACTTTTTACTAATTAAAAGATAGTAATTTTACATTTAACTTCTCTTAACCAATAGGCAAATGAATGGTTAGAAAAATAAAACTTTAAAATCTCCCAGGATAAAACCTTTTGATGTTGCTGTGAACACAGGATTAAACTGAAGAGTGAAACAAGCTCCTGCAGCATTGAAGCTAAAAGAATTTTTATACTTGAGCAAACAACATTTAAGGAGAAAGACAGTGACCACAGAAAGAACATCCTAGGAATATATGTCCACTTCTTTCTGTTTTGCATAGAAAGTATCGATGATTTCACATAATGCCACATATGCACAACCATGGTGCCTTCCGCTGCAGGCTTGTCCATATTGGAGGATGGCTGTAACAATTAATAAATGATCAATACAGAATGATGCAGAAAGTCAGCAGCATCTACTGCTCATTTTGATCTCATGGTTCACTAAAGTAATTAGAAAAATCAGATTTCTCTTTTAATGATTAATAAGTAAATAACCTTTTTAAAGATGTTAGTAAAATCCATTAAAATATTTGGAAATAATTTTTCTTCTTCCTTCCATCTGCTAGCATAGTTAAAATGAAGCCCACCAGTAACACAAGGTAAAGGCATTATTCAATGTGACTTGAATGCACGTGCAAAAACATGTATCATTATTCTGACTTCAAATACTTGCTTTCAGTTTGAGCTATAACATGCCATTTTGAAGACTAGATTTAATCAGACTTTTCACCTTCAGCTGTTCATGGATGTGCATGGTTTAAACCTGTTGCTCTGCCACACAGGTGTCTCCTATTGAGCTATACAGAAAATTAGGCAGTTTTGCTTCACATATTCAATTCCCTCTAAAATTGTTGGATTCATTTATTTTGACCAGACTCAGTAGTCTACTCAGTGTGTCCCAAACACAGTTTGTAAACCACTGGAACGGGTTGTCCAGAAAAGGGGCGGATGCCCCATCCCTGGAAACACTCAAGGTCAGATTGGATGGGGCTCTGAGCAACCTGATCTTGTTGAAGATGTCCCTGCTCATCGCAGGACTAGATGACCTTTAAAGGTTCCTTCCAACCCAAACTATTTTCTGATTCTATGTCTCAAACTCACAATATTCTAGTGAAGGTCAGTTTTCTAGTCATTCCTGAGCTATTCAGGATGGGAAGTTACTGCTACCACTGCAGGTACTCTGCACTTGAAAGTCACTAGATAAAAACAAAAATTAGAAAGCAAGGACTAGGTTAATCTTTGGACTTGAGTTTCACTGAAATATCTTAATCCACATAGACTGGATGATGAAAACCAGCCGCACTTTGGTCCTTTCCTAGGCACTGGTTTAGGTTCAGCTGTAAATTCTGGAATACCATTTTCCTTT
Organism: Edolisoma coerulescens; assembly: GCA_013397115.1. Lineage (NCBI taxonomy): Eukaryota > Metazoa > Chordata > Aves > Passeriformes > Campephagidae > Edolisoma > Edolisoma coerulescens. The sequence goes on from VWZW01000996.1 coordinate 92,271, forward strand.
TAGTTTATTGACTATAACATTCTCTTTTTTACCTTTCTTCATTTTTTTTTTCCCTAATCATCAGCTATCTATACTAACTCTTAAAACAGACATAAAATCAGTGTATTTGAAATTGCAGCTGAGAGTAACTACTTACTACTCTAATTGCCTGCCGATTACCTACGACATATGCTTTTTTCTGTTTTTCTTAACCTATCTATATTATAAGCTATTGCCACAATAGTTCCCTTCCTGGGTGTAGATGTGTGTGTTTTAAAGTGGGAGATTTTCTACATACACAGAGCAAGACAGCTATAGATTCCCAGACAACTTCTCAGTGACCAGTCAGTAATAAACATCAGGAGAGGGTGTTGAAGAAGAGTAACATCAGTGTGGAAAACCAGTCTTATAAGTCTGCATTTTACAAAGTCTTGTAAATGTGATTTTTTTAGGATTTTCTTGGTCTCATACTTTTCAGAGAAAAAGCCAAACTGAAAGTTAAAAGAAATGTAAGAAGCTTCACTTTGCCCTGGGCATGCTTTCACTAATTTTAATTTGTTATTATTCAGTTCAGTGAGCTTGCTCAAGTTTAACATTTCAATTAGTTGTGTAACTACCTAAAAAGGACTATCACATAAAGCAGTTTCTGTTTTAGGGGATCCTGATGCTTGTTCATAACATGAGAAGCACTTGTGCATGCTGCCCAAACAAGTTTGATCAAACTTATAGGACTTTTCCCTGGTGGCATGTTCTAGAAAAAATGCAAGAGATTCACTGCTCTGACTTTGCATGGACAAAGGCAACAGTTACAGGAACAATGAAAACAGTCACCGAACGCAGCTCAAGCTCTGTGAATTATCACCATTTGAACTGGTCAGGAAGATTCCTCTTTCAGGGCCCCCTTTTGATCCATTTTTCTACATTGAAATCCCTTTAAAGAAACGTTGAATGAAAATAATGTTCAAAGAATTGTACTTCTGAAAGAGAAAGATAAATGTAAATATTCTCTATTATTAGCCACAGGTATCAAAGAATGTCTCTGAAATAAAAAAATAATAAAAACCCCACCAGTTTTAACTCAAGTACCATTCTTCCTTTAATGTTATGTTGAAATTTTTTATTGAAGGCTTAAGACAACATTGAGCACCCAGCACTATTTCAGATTTCAGCAGCTGAAGCATTTTGGGCACAAAAAAGAAAAAAAATTAAAGGTAAATGTTCAGTACATTCATTATACACACTGTCCTTAATTCACATATGTAAAATCAAAGTCTATTACAAAAATGTGTTAAACAGTTTTGGCTTCACTAGCATTATATTACATTATTAGTGTCACTAAGATGACTATTTGCATTCACACATGCTTCAGTAGGCTTTTTTACAGCTGCAATTGTCATACACCACTGAAGCCATCTTCGTATCTATCAGGCAAGCAAGAAGATCAGAGAAAATAGAAAAGACTGTTTGGAAAGAATAAAGAGAGAAAAAATTTTAATGTTAACCTGAAACCAAATTATAATTCCTTCAGCTTTGTATTGGGCCTGCTTATGTGCTTCCTCGCTCATCTGATTCCTTTATTTGTGCAAAGTGAGTTTAAATTATTTGAGCAGTATTTATAGATACAGAGTAATGAATGTGATTCACTTCTAAAAATTAAGTCCCAAGTATAAGTGCCGTACTTAAACTCCTATAGTCTAAATTTGACTCTTAAACAATGAAAATAACTGAGTGTCACCAGAGGGGAAAAACCAAGTATTTCAGACATTTCTTTCAGGATGTTTTTAATTGCCAGCTATAGATTCCACTGAGCATCCAAAGATACTAGTTTATGCTCATGATTTACTTGCAGACAGCTGAAGTTGGGTGATATGAATTGTATGCCTCTAATTTTTAGATGGCTTAAAATGATATTAGCAGCAAGAGGGAGTAAAAATATGATTCTTATAATACCTGTTGGCTTCAGAATACATGTGGTGTTCAACCAGTTACATATCAGCAGAATGAGAAACAGTACAGAATTTACCAGCAAAGTCTATTTCTGAGGAATTTGATACTAGAGATTTTGATCAAAACTGGTGGTTGTTGCAAAAATCCAAAGAGGATTTGATTCTGTGAAAAAATCTCAAGCATAGCCTCATATCCAAAGTCAGACCACTCTGGTATATCTTTTATGATATAATAAGTGTAGCAGAGTGGGAAGGAGTTAGCTTGAACTAAAAAAATGGTGTATCTTTTGACTTGATATTGTCCTTCTGAGAAGGCAGTATCTTCAGATGGGTATTACACATTCACAGCTCTTAGTACAGGACCACTCAATGAAGGCCTTAAATAAAAGCATTAAATCTGGGAACTCATTTTTGTGAGGATTTAGAGTAAACATTTGGGAAGAGCACTTTGAGACCCCCAGTCCAGGTCTCCAATGAGCAATTTAACAAGTCTGAGTTAAAAATGCTGCTTATGTGGTAAAGTTGAAAAATCTCTAGCTTTCAAAACAGATGTTGATTCTGAATGACAACTGATATGGCAACAAGTATATCCTTACATATCGGTTTTCGAGAACCTAATCTGACATAGATCAGATGAATCACACATAAATGTGCCTACTTCACTACATTGTCTAAAGCTCAGGTAGAGAAATCTTTGCTTCAGAGTATTTGAGTGTTTTGTATGTATTTTCTACACCTTTGGTTAAACTCTTGGCAAAAGCTTTTCTCACTCTCTTCTTCATAATTTGTTCATCTTTCTCCTTACTTGGCCCACATACCTTCTTCCTCCTGAATTTTACCACCACTTTTCTATGATCCTTCTTTTCCTTCCTCTGTCTTCACCTTCACCTTTAGTTTTACCCTTGGTTTTCCTTTCTCATTCTCTTCCTTCCCCTTCTCCTCCTGTTCCCTCTTTTTTCATTCAGTTACGGCTCACTTTTTGCTCCTCAGAGTGGGACCAATAATGTATTTGTATGTCTACATTCCTCTGCAAGTGGGGCCCCTTCTTGAGAAGTCTTCCATTAGTTATAAATATAAAGGTAAAACAATAATCATTTGGGGTTGGAATACAAGGAAAAATGCTGGCTGCCCAGATTTCTAGAGGATCTAGCTAGCTATTCTGTAGGCTAACAGTTGCTGAAAATGCTGTCATTCAGTGCCTAAGAAAATGTTCTTACCACTTCAGCCCCAAGAAGAGCAGATTAAAAATATTTTATCCTAACTACAGTTAGGCAGTGAGTTTATAATTATTTATAAATGAAAGCTGCCCTTTTTGAAAGTGTGCTGCATAATAAATGTCTGAACAGTTTCAGCTCTTTATCATCCACCTCAGACTATATTCACAGAATGGTTAATCAGTTATGTTGTTCAAAATATAAAATTGGAATGTGTTTACATCTTGTATCCTTACCATGTTCAGCATTTTCACAAAACCTGCACATTTAAAAATAATCATATCCACATTCTGAAGGCTTTCTACATAAAAGGTGCACACACATGTTTAAAACAGGTGTATATGTAAACTTATTGTGGTTTGTGTTTGCATATAAACATATATATTTGATTACTGTTTTTCATTCCTTTACACATTCTTGTTCTTTATGATCTATTATTTCTTGCTGGCTATAAAGCAGCAAGTGCTAACACCTCTACAACTAATGTAGCATATATTTCTTCTTTGAATACATTATAGTCATAGCACTAAAGAAAGAGCAGTTGGGGAACTTTTAATAGCAATACAGCATGTGTTGCTCTTCTAATATGTTTTAACTTTGCTGCCTCTGTAATAACGATCAAGTTTGCTACATTCATGCTACAGGTGGAAACGTTTTCCTAGTTTACATAATTCTACAGTATTGTACCTAATTGAAATACAAGGGAGAAAACTCTCTTTTAGATTAATAGGTTTCTAATAGCATAAATTTCTGTATCCCAGAGCTTACAGGATCCTCACATAATGAAAAAATACTCAACACCACCCACCCCTCCCCATTACGGAATAAATCCTATTTTCTTTTCTCTCCAATTAAATGAAAGATTTCAATTTATCTGATTCTATCTAGTAATACATGTAGGATACCTTTTTCACTACAAAAGAAAAATTGTCAAAGCTAAAATGAATTGTTCACATTTTGTTCTGCAGTAGGAAATGATGCAAAAAAAATCAAACACTTCTAATAAAATACTTGTAATAGCTGATTCCTTGCTTAAAGTGCATAAAAATATTCTGGGGAAAATAGTTCATATGATCTTGGATTGCCAGGACAATACACACACACCCTCATGAAAATCCAAACAGGAATGAATAGGAAAAAATAAATGATAATTTATGCTACAAAACAAGGTATGTCTTATACTACCATGATTAGGTAGAATGGAGTAGAGAAAAATCTCTTTCAGTGTGAGATAAACCTTGTACCTGCATCACACAATCTCCTGCATGAAGTTTGAAGACATAGAAAGTAAATTGCAATGTGCTGCCAGTTTTCTTCCAGAAATTTTTTGGAAGAGTTTTTTGGTAAATCTCCCTTTATTACATTTTGCATTGTCCCTCCTACTTTCCCGCATGAAAATTACCTCAATCATATTAAATTTCATTTTAAAATAAATCTACTGCACTTTGTCTGGCAGAAATTACTACTGGACATCAATATCAGGCATCTGAAAAGTATTTTTAGTATTTGAATATTCATTTTCCTTCATGAACCTCAATGAATTTTATTCACAACTATTATTATGAATGAAGTTTTGTTCATAACCCAAAACAATCAGAAAATACCTTCTTTTTGAAATTTCTTTAAAACAGGTTAACAAGCATTCAAGATAATCCTAATTTTTACACTTTGTCAAACCCACTAATATTTCCAGCTCTGCCCTCCAGTGTTTTCTGCCATTCATCAGTTCCAGGAGTATTCATCTCACAAAACACATCTGTGTAACTGGCATTAATTGGCACACTGATTGGCAGAGCATAACCAACCATGTCATGCCTAGAAGTGGTCCATCTATGTCAATGCCAAAGGAGAAGAGGTGGAATGCATGCAGAAGAACTCTATGTCACCACCCAGCATGGATGACAAGACTTTGGTCTCCAGGGCATACTTTCCACCATGATGCTAAACCACTGAAATTTGAAAGTGGAAGAATATACTTTTCGTCTATAGGCCAGTTGTGAGTTAACACAGATGTCAGGAAAATGACCACTTTATCTTTCCTCCTAAGCCTTCTGTACCACTACCACCACCCCCACTCTTCTTCTGTCACTCTTGATTACATCCTAAGTCCAGGTTTTTATTGTGTTGCCTGAAGCTATTCCACCAGTCATTTAGACTCAATCTCTCTTTTGCCCATTTCTCCCACAATTATTTCTGTACCTTTTTACTACAATGTTTTGAAGCAGTAGTTATCAGCCACCCTCCTACAGGTCTTCTGTAAGACCATTGCTATGTCTAAAAAGTGTCCTCAGTACTTGCTTCTGTCACTATATCTAAAAGAATATAACAAAAAAAACCCCCAGAAAAACAAAAACCACAACCAAAAACAAAACAACCAAATGAAAAAAAAACCCAAACAAACAAAAGCAAAACAAATATCAGCTTTGAGAGACATAATTAGGGGGATATATTGATATATTATAAAGGAAGATAGATGCTCCATCATCTTTTATACATTTCTTCTTTTCTGATATTTTAAACACTTTGGGGAAGTTTAGCAACAACAGAATCATGCAAAACAGGAACATATTTGATGTGTGCCCTTTATTCTGACTGTGAGAAGAATCTGCTTGAAGATGCATTTATTTATGCAAAGGAGAAGGCTGATGCTCTCTCACCAGTACAGTGGGAATTCAGACTGCGGAGAGCAGATGCACGATGGGCATTTCATGTGGAACAGCCTGAGTGTTGTGTTTGCTTGTTGAGGAATCGTTCTCTTAATACAGATCACCAAATTTCACTACACTTCTACACTTCTAATAGGGTTATTAGTGTATACAACTTTGAAATAAATCTTCAGAAATTAAATATAATATTAAGATGGGAAACTGATATAACATTTTACACTGTGGGGTTTTCTCCATTACATTAAACATGAAAAAAATCTAAGCATTTTATAAGAGAACTGTTAATTGCTATATGACTGGACATGAATTATACTTCTTTATCTTAATTCCTGACATTTCTGTCATGAATCATCATGTCATATTCAGCTCAGTCACTTTAGTTTATAACTTGAGACAGCAAACATGACAAAATATGTCACAATAACCCAGATAATATGTCAGAAATTTTCAGGAAAAAAAATGCTTTCTCTTTCAGCTTGGACATTATCCTTTCCCCTGCCCTCCCCCAAAAAAAAGAAAAGAAAAAGAAAAGAAAAAAAAAAAAAGGAAGAATTGAAATTATGTTCTTCTCAACTGCAACTGAAATAACACATTTTTAAATTTAAATTTTGTGTTTGTCTCTTACTTTTTTACTCTGGAATTTGTATATCTATATCACTTACAATAGCCAGCTAAAGAAATATTTATAAGGTAACAGCAAAAATAAATGGAAACAATTAAACCTAGCTTGCATTATGGAAGACAAATTTTGTTAGTTCTCTTTTCATAATCTATTCAAGATGAGAAGCTGACATTCAGGCATAACATTTATTCTTCAATGAGCTCTTGATTGTATCCAGTTTTAAAGAGACTGCTTAAGGTTCAAGCACGTTAAGTGATCTGGTCAAGGTTATAGTCTAAAACTATGTATTGAATTTATCTTGGAGCATTGCACACTTCAATTTTCCTGTATCCCATACTGCTTCTCTATTTCTGTTTTAAATCAGGAATAAACCCAGCATGGTATAAAGTATACCAGAATACTATGTACTGAAAAATGAAAGCACCAGATGCTTGATGCAAAATGCAAAACCTGTCAAAAAGAGTCATAGAAAAGTTATTTTTTAAGAATACTTTACTATGTAATCTGCTTATTCCAAGGCCTGTTCAGACTTTTATATAGATTATAAAAGGGGATATTGTAGACTAAAGCTGTTTGCAATTTGTAGGGACCATTTAGTTGTCAATTGCTATCTTTTCCAATGTTTTTCATCATTAGGAGAATCAATTAAAACATACTTTGTTTGTGCCACATATGCTAAGTACATGATTTGTAGAGGATTCTTACCTGTCCAATACCCTTATTCTATTTTATTCTCCCTCCTCCCACCCCCACTCCCCCATCTTGGGTTAGAGGGTTCACTTTTTTCTCTTTTAATAAGAGTTTTGTGTTAAAACTGGCATGTTGAAATGCCTGACGTGAGAATTCTCAAACTGTCTTAACTAGATTTTGGCATTTAATAAGCTGTAAACTGCTGAAGCTATTTGCAGATGAAGCCTCATTTTTGTCCATCAGCAGGGGGCTGGGAGCATAATTAATTGAGTGAAAGTTAAAAGACAGACAGCATGGTTACATTTATGCAAATATTGCAGAAGAACATCTAACAGAAAAGAAAAATACCTTGTAACTGATTGGTTTGGTTTTCGACCAAAATCCACAGGGTCCACTTAAACATTGCTGATTGTGCATATGACAATTAAGGCCTATAGTGGTGGGGTTTTTTTAATATACTTTCTGCAATGTAAAAAATAATAGAAAAGAGAACCTTCACTAACAGTCAAAGTTCCAAATCCAGTGAGACAATTCTATTTCTGTTTTAGGGTTTTTACTAGTCTTGAATGTTAAAATAGATTTTTAAAAAATGGTATTACAAAAATCATAGGATGCATGTGCCATCAAGTATATGCCAGTCTCTGTTGTTTATTTCTTTTATTCATATCACAGTCATATGCATCCTGGTACACCAAAGAGTCCATTTAGTTGAAGTTAGTTAAAAGCTTATACCATAGAGATCAGAACAACTGCTACGGGTACTAGCCTGGGTGCTGCTTAGGGTGATCAGAAGCTTTTTTATTTTTTCTATGTTATGTTGTATTTCCTTGCAAGAAATTTTGTTGAATTTTTTTTCCCCTGGCTGCTACTGTGTATTGGAATGACTCCTGAATTAAAACTAAAACTAGAAAACATGAGCATTTGGATTGAAATCCTTTCCTTTTTATAACTCTGGGGTTTTTATTATATATTTACAAGAAAATAATTGCAATCTTGTTCACTGATTTTTGACTATGCATGAAGAGCACGATGTAGAGCAGATAAAAATTGTAAGGAGATTTTTCTAGGGAATTTAGACTCTAATTCCCTTTTTGTCCAACATGTGGTTTAACCTGAGCATCTAATTCCAGCAAGGTAACAACTGGCAAATAGTTTAATTTTATTAGGCAAAGGAAACACTGTATTATTCATTTGTGTTTAATATAATGTGGACAGATTTCTGCCAATCTCAATGTGCCAGGATCTGACAGATTCTTCCTATATCCTACCGTGTTGCCAATATTCGAGAATCAGCTCAAATTAAAGCTTGAAAAGCACAGGAAGAAGGTACCTTTAGGAAAGAAAATACTCCTTAATGTTTGTATGTGTATCAACAGGAACGTAAACACCTGACTGTCAGGCATGCTAAGGTTTCTTTACAATTTGCTTGGTTTGCTTGGTGATGCAAAGTGCCAGGCATCCCCAGACAACAGCAAGTGCTCTGTGTGGGGAACTGCATCAAGCACCTATGCAACACAGGCAGTGGAACCTGGGGAGATGCCCACTGACCATATTCACACACGCTACCATTTAAGTTCTAGGTAAGATTGCCCCAAAGAACATTCTAATGGAAGGAATGATCTACAATCTCATGAGGTCTAAGCACTTCTCTCTGAAGTCTGCAGTTCTTTTTCATTCCAAGCAAAATTTATAAAAGAATTAAACTTCTTAACCTTCTAAATGCGAAGAGACATATAGATCAGTATCTTGCTGTTTGTTCAAACAAGGCAATATAAGCACCCAGAGCTCTGCAGGTTAATATGCAGTTGTGAAAAACGGATAAAAACCTATGTAAAGAACATAAAGAGGAAGAGACTCAATAGATCACATTAATTTTGATCAGGCTTAACACTGCAGTTAACTTCAGACTTCCCAATATGCAGAACTTTACTCTTGAATATTAAACATCAAACACTTAGTTTAAAATTATTAACTATTAACAAGTAATCAATTAGGTAATACCTATCACCTATCTAATAGCTGTTGCAGTTCCACTGGTGGCTAGAAAAATAATCATCATTCCATTTCCTTTAAAAAAATGGAAACTATTGTATATGACAATTGTGCAATATTCTAATATAAAACAATGCAGTGGTCAAAGAGTAGAGATACTGCTGTCATCTTAAAATATTCAGATATTTTATGATGATTGGTGTTATCTCTTTCTACATTATGTTTCCATTGAATGTGGCATCACAGTCTGTAAATATATTAAGCTGATATATATTTTCAATGATATATGCTCAGCCTGGAAGTAATTATCAGTGTTAAACATACACCTACAGAAAAAAACCACCCAAAACAAAATTAATTTATTTTCCTTGAATAGCACATAGATAAAAAAAAAAGAAGCCTAAAAATTTTTTGAATCTATAATTAGGGTTTCAAAATACATAATCCCCCCTTATACGTATTAAATTTTTTTATGCTTGCCTGGGAGGAGCAATAGCTGCAAATTAACAGCAGAAAAATGGGCAGTCATTTCCCATTAATTATATATTCTTTGTAAAACTGAGAATTCTTAGAAGGAAAGCACCAAAATATACCTATCCATTATACTTACTGCTATCCTCCTCATTAAATTAACAGTTCAGTTTGGAGTCCAATAACCGATCTATATAACTCAAAAGACATCATTCAGTGAGGGACTGAAAGAGAGAAAAGAGAAAAGAGAGAAAAGAGAGAAGAGAGAAAGGAGGAATCAGGACTTCAAAATGGCTTTTTTGAATTTCTTTTCTACCACAATTTTTAAAAGCTGCCAACCGAGGGAAACTAAGAAAGCAGAATGAACAAGAATCTGCCTTTTACTATCCATCCCTGTGGGAAAAATATTGGTTAAAACTACAGAAAAGAATGGAAATAAACTTCCAGTGGTTGTGATTCAGACAAGCTTATCATTCGCTCTTGGAAGCCTCATGGAACAGCAATGTAGTAAACACATGACAACTTCTAAAAAAGTTTCATGTCAAAATAACTCTACCAAGGCAGATTGTGTAAAGCTATATACAGGTTGCTGTGAGCAGCAATAAATGCTACATTTATGAGAATTATTAGGTCCTTTATATAGAAGTTAGAGTGTTCAGGAAAAAAATGAAGTTGACTACAAGTTGCAATATTTACTCAAAATAATTGAAAACCAGCTAACACAGAGGACCCAGCAGATATGCTACCCTTAAAATGTAATCTTTCCAATGATATAAGCAAATTATTTAAATGTATTCCCCCTTCATAGCATTATCAATGAACAATCTGTAGCAGAGAACTTTCTGTACCAGTAGCTTCTTCCTCATTGTAAACTTGATAAGAATAAATTAATGATTTTTTTTTCTATAGAAACATAATTTTATTTTTAGATTCTGCTTAGTCAACAGAAAAAATAAGCATGGCAATAAAATAAAGATTACAGATGTGAAAACTGCAATCCAGGTAAAGGTTTTCACTAATCTGCCATTGAACCAAGGTTCAGTAGGTCCAGAGATGGCCCTACACTCCATGTATGATAATTAGAAGAACTCTACTTGAAAAAGTAATCAAACATAAACTTTTCTGCCAGTAAAAGCAATAAAATTTTGGATTATGTTGAATGACTAAAAACTCATATATACTCTTCTGGAAAATAGTTTGTGAACAAATGCAAAAATATCGTAGAGATCTATTTTTGACATCTTTCTTGAGTTTTAGAATTCATACAGTTTCATGTGAGTTTGAACAACAAAATTAAAACTGACACCTTGTGAGGCCAGAGAAAAACTATTCCTTCTTTCAAAGATGAAAAAAAAAAAAAAAAGAGAAAAAATCCACCAACAAAAGCCCCTGTTTATTCACCTTTTCTGTGTACTTACCCGTTCTAACTTCCAGTATTAGGTTTTATCTACACTTTTTTTTTCTTTGTTGATGTTGTTACGGTTGTTTTTGATTAAGGTCAACTTATTCATTGAAAGCTATAGTGCAGAAGGCGTGTAAAAGCTCATGCTTCTTTTTGGGAGGAGGGGGGTTAGGATGCCTAGGCCTTTGAACTCAACTGAAGATCTTACATTGAAAAACATTACTGTTGATTAATGACCCACAGTTTTTGAGAAAATAGTAACAGATTAAATAACAGATTAAAGGAGAAGCATATCCATGAAAAATTTCCAGGTGTTAGTAAATCTCCAAAAGACTCTTACAAGAGAGGGATATACAGTTTGTCCATGTTCAGCCTATATCACATTTGTACTTTAAATAGCTGGAAGTAGTTGTTCTGGTTTGAAACTTTGTTATGAGTTTACCCTGCCTTAACAGCATTCCTGGTGCATGAATGGTGCTATTCCATCAGTACAGTCTTTCAACTCTTTCTGTGAGCATTAAAGTTCAGTAGTATGCAGAAAGGAAATCACAAGAACCGCTATACCCTTTCAGTATTTATTCAGACAGCAAAGATATTAGCACAGAAAACTGAGCTTATCTCCTGAAGAACTTTCTGAGAGCAATTATTTTTACTGGGTGCAAGTCCATGTGTTTTACTAAACAGAGGATAGGTTCTTTTATTCAGTAATACTAGATACAAACAGGTCCAGTGATTCAGATTCCATTTCAGGCCTTCTTTTTATTCTGATCAATAAGAATTTTGTTCCTCTGTTTTAGATGTGTGATGTCTTATAAATAAGAAATTGACTCAGAGTGATGTGTTTGGATACAGTCTATGGCTTGAAAATATTAGTGCAACACTGTTAGTGTTTGTTACACAGAGGAGTAGAGTATTTATGCACTGGCTGAACCCTCATTTTCATAGGTCAGAGTCAGCTCTGGCATGAAGTTAGGAATAAAGCTCTGGCATAATGTTGGCATAAAACACCTATTTATCATGGTACTTCACCTGAACTGATAACTTTTAAGCAACATCCTGATGCACATTTCATGTTTTTATGACCTCAGATATGATTACACAAACCCAAATGCACTGGACACTTTAAACCCTGATAAACTAAGATATTAAAATATATGAAAACCCATTTTCAGGTATAATTTTATTATAAAGCAATTCCAATCTGAAATAGGAAAGTAATATCAGAAATGGTTGCTTACTACTCCCTGCTTACTTCTCTCCCACCATACCTGAAGAAGAAAAAAGATTGGAGACAAATGCGTTGAAGTGCATTATATAAAAATGTTAAAATAAATCTGTTCAAATAATTTATATTTTCAAGGCATTTTTTGCATGAATTTACCTTAAGCTAGGTTTAATCTTCATTGATGTTAGGAACTTGACTGAAGTCACTCAGAAATATAGCCAATGTAGGCACTTTCTATGTTGAATAATTAGAGATATTTCCTTCCAGAGGCACTTCACCCGGAGGAGGTGCCCACTACTTTTCACCACTTTTCCTAAAGTCTCAGATAATGATACTCCTACACTAATTCCTCATGCTGGTGTACTGGAAGTCACATTTTTCTTGAACAGCCTGGAGGAAAGGAGACTGAGGGGACACCTTACTGCTCTCTACAATTACCTAGAAAGAGCTTGTAGCGAGGTGGGGGTAACAAGTGAAAGGATTAGAGGAGATGGCCTCAAGTTGTGACAGGGGAGGTTTAGATTAGATATTATGAAAAATTTGTTCATGGAAAAGAGGTTGTCAAGCACTGGAACAGACTGCTCAGGGAAGTGGTGGATTCCTTGCTCAAAAAATGTGTGGATATGGCACCTGAGGATATGGTTTAGTGGTGAACATGGTGGTGGTGCTAGGTTGACAGCTGGATTTGGTGATCTTAGAGGTCTTTTCCAGCCTTTACGATTCTATGACTCCAACATGAAGAACAGTCACTACTCCAGAATTCCTGAGAGAAAACACAGCTTTTCCAGAGAACATAGCTTAAACTTTACAAGATGATTTCTCTGAAAGTGAAAACATAAAATTATGCTGCCTACCATGGTAGTCCATCAAACAGAATAGGATTTATTGAAGAATATTTCTTCTCCATCACATGATACTTAAGTCAATAGAGCTTTGAACTTTGTGCATAGAAGGGAGAAGCTCTTTGTCAATAAAAGCTGTACAGTATAAGGTACTGTATATGTATGCCGCAAAAAACTTGAACTGACATACAGGCAAAAGTCATGTAGGAGACATCACCATGTTTTAAAGGTACAACTGAGATGAAGTTTAAAAACTACTCTGGAGTTTGGAATTCCCTCCATTTTGGCAGCTTCATTTTCTGAAGCCTAAATATTGCACTAGTGCCTTTCTTTTTTTTTTTCATTATCTTTTCTCTTCATTATACCTAAAGACTGTACACAAAAAAACATTTGGGGAACAACTAAAAGAAACACCCACACAAGGGAGAGAGAACCCACAGCTTGTATTGATCTTGGCATTTTCCCATGTTGCAACCAAATGAACAAGCCACAGGTGCAACCAGAAAGAGCAGGTGATCCAAACAAACTGTTATTGTGATGGGAATAAATATCATTTTTTTGTCCATAATGTATTCATCTCAAGGCACATTGGTGCATCTGTTGCATATTTACCGGCAATGTTGATTTCTGCCAGAAATTTTAAAAGAATGCAAATCTCTGAATTTATACATCTTAAAGATATATTCAACAGCTTTCTTCTTTCTGTTTTCCATGTCTGGATTCTTAAACTAATTAATCTAATAGTATAACTAACATTCAGTAACATAAGCAAGTTGTGTGCTTATAGACTCATTATTCTGCATCAGAAACATAGGAGAGGAAAGTTATGAAGACATGCCCAGATTTCAATATAAAAAGTTTCACATTATAATCAGGCACCTCTTCACAGTTCCTTTACTTCCTATGTGGTTATTCCCAGCATTGTCTCTTCTTATCAGCTTGATAACCTGCTACTGAACCAACAGAGAGGCTTACCCAACCCAGTGAATACTGATCACTTTATGAAGAACTGTGTTAGGAAAAGGCAAGTATTTAGAAGTGGGAAAAAGCTGAGCCACTATATTGATCCAAGCAGGGAGATATCTTCTAAAACCCTTAAAATGTGCATGCCCTGGAAGCAGAATTTATAGCTGAAAGGGTTGAGGGTAGTGTGTTTTTCCCACAGACCACACTGGATTAGGTTAGCTAGATCTGAGCTAGATCTGGACAAGGTCAGATCCTGTAAGGCATTTCTTATGTTCTCAACTTTACTCTTAGCACTATTAATTCTTACATCTACATAATTAAACTGCGATTTCCTAAAGAAAATGTGAACTCCAGTTTCATGTCTGTTTTTTGACTCTAGGAGTCACACCATATCTAAAATTAGACACACATGTTCTGCCTTTATTGTTCCTACTCTAACCTTATTCTCTTGACATTTCCAGAGGCAGCAAAACTGTGTTTTTTTCCCCCTTCTTTCCTTATGACTCTGGCTTTTGCATTTCTGGTTGTTCATTTACTTCAGCAGGGCAACTTGGGAAAGCCAGTAGTTCACCCAATATCCTGGTGATTGGTACACAGTTCCAGGAAGTAAGAAAGGTTTAAATCACATACTATAGTCCTCAAATCATTTGCAATCATTCTCACCATGAAATCATTGAGTAGGAAATCATAACTACTCTGGCTTTGGCAACCTCCTCTTTTGGTGATCCACTCAGCTATACCAAATGTATGACACCGGTGTAGGAAATGTTTTCAAGCCCATAGAATTTCATGTGTATATAAACAAATTTTTAAAATTACGTGCAGCTACTATAATCCTGAATACATTTCAGGAATAAGCCTGGGACAAGAACTATTCCCGTTGGGTGGTTGTGAGACAACAGCACGTCATGGGTGTAAGTTATTTGGTGCTAGCTGATCTCAGTTCCAGAAAATAGCTTTAGTCATATTTTCTAAACTACTGTAAACATAGCCATATAGACAGAACACAGTATTTGTGAACCAAATACACTGACCACTTTCTATATGTTGTACTATTTGAACAATATTATTTATTTTCCCCCAAAAATTTTTAAAACCATTCAAAACATATCACCAGTAATTTTCATGAAAAATTTAGTTCTTATCTGCTTAAAATCACTGTCAAATTATATCACTGGATTATGAAACAGGATAAATAGCTGTTCTTTGGCACTATGATTCAATATCTAAATAGAGAATTTTACTAAGAAACTGCTTAAAGTGGTTGCTTTGGGGATGAGATTTTCTGCCTAACATTTGCTGTAGATAAATTTTAAAAGAATAGTCTTGGAAAACATTCTATAGGGTTGTTATTCCTCTCCTTAGTGACTTCAATGATATGCCCTTATCCAGAACTCTAAGTATCTTTATATTCTTCCTTATGATATGTAGAATAGGAATTAGTGCTCATTAGAGTGGCACTCAAGACTAAATCCAAAATTACTAAATTAAAGTAATGTGAACATTATCTGTAAGGCATGAGTTGGTGCACACCGAGAAAAATTCTGGGGATCATAATTACAACTAACCACAAGTTTGCTTTTATTTCCTTTTAGTGTACATATAAAGAATCAACATCTGAACACATGCAAACTGGTCACTGAAATCAGGAAAATATAGAGAAATTTAAAACACTGCTGACATGCACATAGCTGTATAAGGCCAGACAGGTACACCAGAGACAACCTCTACTTAAACTCCTTGCAAGGCTGTTGAACTACTTCAGATTTTCAGTGCCATAGTTCAGAATATAGATTGCAAACTAAATTATATAAAAGCTTAAATAGAAAGATGATTTAATCTTTGTCTCTCAAGAGTGACCTTTGAACTTAACCTTTTACAGGAAGTATGACCTGGTTTTATGCTATTTGAGTATTTTATGGGAGTTGTACACTTTTCCCACTGCTCATTGTGATTATAATTGTGTCAGGACTCTATCTTGACAATAACCTCTCCACTGGCTCAGACAGATAGACCTGGAATTGTATCAAAACCAGACCACTTAAATCATTTTAGTGTGGGGCATTCCATCAAAATGCAGATAGCAAAAACAGATCAGATGAATCATGTTTATTCTTCCCCACTGATTGCAGGTATTGTAAATTGATTAGTTTGGGCCTATATATTTCTGTCACCAGTCTTAGATGAGATGAATTCCACTATGGGCATTGATAGCTGATAGTCAAGGAACAGCTAGATTTCACACAATGGTGAAACAAATGCACAGTGCCTGATCTCTGTATAAGGCTGCCATAAGAGCTAAGAAACAAAAAGCTAAGAACTGGGGAGCAATGAGAGATTATAGAAAGCTACCAAATATCTATCTGACATGAGTGCTGTCTAGGGTACTTGTTTATTTTGCCTTTCCTCCCCCACCCCCAAAGAAATGACATCAGAGTTTTAAGGGAGAGAAGTGAAGACTGCAGGCAGGCTTACACATGCTTCTACATGTGCATACAATGCGTGCCTTAAAATGATTTATGATTCCAAAAAATGACAAATGGGCAGTGATGGCACATGTCACACACTGCTCAAAGGTTAGTGTTTAAAACTGTGCTTAATGTGAAGTGAATATAGGTCAGGGGTAGCTTAAGAATGGTCGTGAAAAGGAAAGTTAAGAGATGGTATTTAATGTGATAGAAAGGGCAAAATTCACAAAGATCTAAAAATTTCTGGTGACACAAAGTTATGAGAGTCTGAAAAGTGTTCTAGTTTTGTGGAGACAAACCACAGGCCATGAATCAGAGTTGACGTGCAAGGAGAGCCTTAAAATTTAGGTACCTCCTGGAAGTAAATTAGAGATGTTACGGAACTTACAAGCAGGATAGTGAAGCTACCATCATGGCAGAGGTAAAAGAAGACCGTGATGGGGAAAAATGTAGTTTTAAAGAGGCAGGTTAATCTGTACAGGGGGAAAAATCATAATCAATATTCCAAAATAGTGTCTGTAGTTGTAGTGTTCATCTTGCATAAAAATGAAGACTTACCAGCAGTTCTCCATTATGGCAGCCAGTGGGGAGGAAAAAAATTATCATCGAAGTTGCTGCATAAATCATTAAAAGTAGATGAATCACACATTATAAATACCAATGAAAGTAGCCTAGACAATAATCTCAGGTGAAGATCTTCATGCTGTAGAGGTGTAAGATATAATTTCATCAAGTAATAAAAGTAAAAAGAGGAACAGATCTGAAAGATAGCTCTGTAGAAATCCCACAAAAAGTTATACTGCTGATATTTAAGCTTGTCCAAAGAAAGTTTTAAAGTAATAACTGTGTAGGCAGGAGGAAAGCTGGTGGAGGGCAGAATATACAAAATGAAACTAAGATTTCTTCCTGGAGTTTCTTTCTTGAATTCCTTAAACTCCTGGAAGAAGAGCTGAATGGAGGAGCTTGCTGATGAATCCAATACAACTGGCTTGCAGAACCCATTCTGGTGTTGGCAGAGTAAGCCAAGATAAGACACTGAGAGATGGATCTGTTCATCCGTAACAAAAGAGGGCTTTATCTTACAGTAATCAACAACTACCTAATGACAAATTATAAAGAAGACACTGCCCACTACAACAATGCACTGAACATAATCATGAACCAGGTCTGAACACTGGAAATTCTGTCCCAAGAAGAAAAATAAATACTGAGTGTGGGCACACTCTGAAACAGGCTTCCCAGAGATAGTGTGGTATGTCCACTCTTGGAGAGATTCAGAACTCAGCTGGACACAGCCCAGAGCAATCTATTATTCCTGGATATGCTTTGAGTGAGGCATTGGACCAAAAACTTCCAGAAGTCCCTAAAAAAATCTATAATACCGTATGATTCTAAGAAGGAACAAGAGATTTTTTTTTTTTT
>VWZW01000996.1:110220-232861 GCA_013397115.1 Edolisoma coerulescens
ATCATTGCCATGAAGAATGTGAGCTTTTCTTCAGTTTCAACAGTATGAAGAGTGATTAGTTTGTCAAACTAGGCTCGTGAAAAGTAAATAGAAGCATTCCAGTGCTAAACAAAACACTTTGGATCTACAATTTGTCAGTTTTATCTCAAAATATTGCACATGTTAGCCTGATTTGGTTTTGATTTCTTTTTGAATTAAATAAATTTTAATTCACTTCTAGCTAAAATACATTACTTACAGGTAACCATTAGGCTTGTGACAAGACTACACCTCTGCCTTTAAGTCTATTACTTTAGGAAAACTTCACCTGTATTTAACCTCAATTTTCCTAACTGTGGAAGGGAAACAATGAAAAAAGCTTGCTTTGTAGTCACTGAGCTCTTCAGATGGTGAGAACTGTTGCTGTTCATACTGTGGAGTCTGAAAGAGAATAAAGCCAATTTTCTTTTCCATTCTCAAATACCTGAAAGTCCTTTGTCTATCTCCCACAGGCATCTATGTATGTTGACTCCAAAGGAGCTACTTCATATCCTTTGGGTTAGTCATTTCTTCAGATTTATTTGATGTATGCAATATTTTACAAGCTCTCAAGAAAAGCATTTCCTAGGAACAGCAACAGCAAGGCTGAAATGGAGATTGCAGAGGCAGCAGGCAGTACAAACAGGAAAGCACATAGGAAAAGATACCTAGGGCTCAGCCATGCCCCTGTTAGAACTGCCAGGTCCTAATGGTTAAGAAGCAAATAAAGAAGACAGCTATTTTTAATGAATTATTATAAACTTATGATTACTCAATTTAAGTAGGACCTTCTACACAAAGAGAATCATTCTTCAAAAAAAAAAATTGTCCAGTTAAAAAAAATACTTGCAGTGGCCCTTTAAGTTTCCAACCAAATATTAACGTACTTCAAAAGTGAAAGATATTATAGTAATTTGAATGCTTATGATTGTTATGCCCTATTCCATTTTATATATGGGTCCTATGATTTATTGACATCCCAATATAAATGGTTCTTTATTTTCTATTCATCCTAACCTTGGTCAAATAATACCACCTTACTTCTCTTCACAATATTTTCCTAATATCTCAGCTCATTTAATTCTATTGATCCACTGAAGAGTATAATGGCAATGAAACTGGAATTAATAGCACCTCCCTTCTCCAATGCTAAGAGCTTTCCTATTTAGTCTGTGGACCATCACACAAAATCATAAAAGTAGACAAAAAAGCAGACTGACCTTTATCAGCTACTATTGTGTTGCAAAATTCAGCAAAGCCCAGAACATCATTTTCAGTTTTATGGCTCTGTTTTCTTAAATAATAAGGGGAATGGAGGGGAGGAACTGACCCCTGTTCAGCATTTACTTAAGCAGAATTGGCATTAATAGAGTATTCTGTCAAAAATTCAAGCCCAGGAAAATGTATGGCTTTGTCCACAGCAGCAGCTATCTTAGTAGATTGCACTGTCACTGCTTCACACAAAGAGCATTGCAACACCATTAGTGGACATAAATAATGCACAAGCTCTTATGCAGTACTCAGCTAAGTGCATGGAAACCTTGGGCTCCTGTTGTCAGAAATTCAATGGATTAGTACCTAGATTTATTTTAAGTCTGTAAAGCACTTTGTTCTTGACAGCGTTCAAAGTAGAAAGAGTGCTGTCCTGAATGTGCATCTTAATACTGTCATTCTTGTCTTGTAAGAATAGATGAAATATGGGATGCAATACTTCTTTTTAATATTTAAAAGTTTTCACTGAGTGGACGCAGTACACACATACCCACATACCCCACATGTATATATGTGGATGTATGTATGTACATATGTGTATGTGTGTCTTTATAGATATAGGAACACAGTAACCCATGGTTATCTTATTGATCTGGAAATGCAAAAGACAAATATGCAATGGCATGTTAGCAGTGAAGAGTATCGCCACTACTCCAGATTATCAAAATATATGCTGATAAACAAATATACTGCCTGCTACTGTTATTATTGCCTGGTTTACTTTGTAAATTAAATGTGCCCTCTACCAGATTCCTATATAAATCTCACATTTACATTTCCATTACAACACAGTGTTTAAGCTTCTAGAATGAGGATTGCTGAGAAGAGATCATATGGTTAACTGAGATGATCATGAATGTTTTAATCTAATTACGAACATCGAGAACTCAGCAAATCCTTATTTACTACGTAGAGAATAGTGTTCTTGTACAAGTTTACAGCAAAAAGTCAACTTCCTAGTTCAAAACAAAGCAAAACAAACCACACACACACACAAAAGCAAACCACAGAAGTTTTCAAACCCATCATTGAAACACATATGAATTATATTCAAGAAACTGCTTCACAGCAATAGAGACTGTGGGGTCTGTTTGCCTCTCGATGTTCTGGAGAGTTAAGCATGATAATCCCCCATGCACTGAGAGGATAACAGGACCCTTTGTGTAGATTAAAAGCAGTTTTCTATTGATATCAGGGTGGTAATGCAAGAACAGCAATATCTCATGTGAAGGTCAATCTTTCACAATGCCACTAAGACATAAAATCTTCGTTTGAAATAATAACAGTTACCTTTTCTCTTTGCCTGCATGGTCCATGAATTTCCACACAATTCATTGAACCAGCAGTCAATGAACTATTCATTATTGAACCCAGTGATTTAAAAGTCACAATATGTACATCATTAATGCCCATTTGGAAAAAAAAGTCACATTTCAGAAATCTTGGTAGGATTTGAAATATGCTAAAATCAGATTGCAGCAACTATAGAATAATCTTTGAAACACAAACTCGGAATTGTTTTGTTGCCAACCTTGTGATATTTGTAGCAATCCCCACCCTCACTGAAGGGAAAATTAACTGTTTCTCCCTTTAACTACTAGAAGATATATGAGATTGTCTATTCAGCATGCAGAGTTCTCCACCAGATGCAAAGCTGTTGCAGTGTATAGAGTCTCATGTTTTGCATGAGATTGCAAACAAAATTTCTGTTAAAGCTGTTCCCCAAGTCCTCTCTACCTCACAAAAGAAAGCTCTTTTTTGAAGAGAGAAAAGAGACACAGGACAGAACAAGACATAGGAGAGGGTAGAAAGGAGAGAGAGAGAAGGAGGAAAGAGGGGACAGATATGTGCTGGAAGGAAGAAAGAAAGAAAGAAAGAAAGAAAGAAAGAAAGAAAGAAAGAAAGAAAGAAAGAAAAGAGAAATAAAAAAGAAGGAAAGAGATTTTGTTTCTGATACAGCACTACTACTGTTTAAAATATTCATTTGGCTTTAGTTATGTTTCAATACATATTCTTTAAACACTTCAACATGCAGCCTGACAATATTGAAACTTGTAGCAAGTATGTGCCTCTAAAATGCCGGCAGTGCTCCTTAAGCACAACCACAGCAGGTACCGAACAGCACCGAGTAAGTTTGCGAGCCACGATCAATAGGTGGCGCTTTTCCCCTTTCTCATTTCCTTCAGCTCCTATTCAGCTCCTATGGAAAAACTGTTTTCAGAAGTGATTTTGAAAAACTCATACTACTTTAAAAAACTTGCATTGCTTAGGAAAAACGGGGAATTTTTGTCAGTGCATGGGCTGGCTTTTGCAGTTCTACACAAGAGACGACCAAAGCAGCATGAATCATGGGATAAATGACTTTGGTACAGAAATGTGTGTTTTCCAAAATTATAAGAAACTTGATCCCATGGCTGGTATCATTCCTAATTGATTTTTTTTTTTCTAAACTAGGAAGAGGTCTCATTTTCAAAGAAAATTACCTTTTTTGATTTGGCCGCATTACTGTTGATCTGATTAGAGTTTTTAAACATTTATATGGAAAAAAAAATCTATTGCTGGAACTATTCGTCTACAATCCTTGGTATAAAAAATGCAAAATATAGTGCTTTTATTTTGTTCATCTTACTATAGTGAAAAAAGAAACTTTCCAAATATTATATATAACACTAAAATGACATTTAAATATGCGAACAGACCACCTTTTGTTTAACTACGTAATGATTTTACTGTAGCATGAAAAAAACTGTTGAAAAAATATTCTAACTTTAAGCCCGAAATCCTGGTTCAGCTGTGAAACCTATTTTTACATCAGATTTCATCTTGGTTTCCATAAGAAGGGAAAGGGATGTCTTATCTTAAGAGAACAGAGGCTTACTTAAAACTGCCTTACATTCACAAAAAAGGACAGAATACATACTCATTTACACACATACACGTGCACAGAAGGGCATATTGTATATTCATATACAGAATCCTATTATTCCCAAAGTAGAGTTATTTTAAAAGCAAAGAGATAATTGATTAGCAGTGCAAGATATTTTCTAATGCTGGAAGGCAAAGTAAAGTTTCTTATCTAGCTTCTGTTATCAATATCTTAAAATGAAAACTACATTTCAAGAGCAAAATTATGATATCATGATAAGAAGTTTCATCCGTAACTAAGACTTTTGCATTGATTAATAACAGGAGTTAGAAGGTAAAAGCAGTTTACTTTTTGAAAGAGTGACTCTTTTCCAGGAGGTTGTCCCACATCAAGGAAAGCAAAAATGGGAAGATCAAGTGGTTTCCAAGGTTATTAAATTAGACTAGTAGATGTCACTAGCTTCATTCTATGTTTTTGCTCCACACACTGCATACTTAAATTACCAGATTTTTAAATGTATTCCTGTTAATTACTCACAAATTCTTGCAAATAAATCTTTTTTTAAAGAATGATAAGATGACCAGAGAATAATTTAAATTTATAAATTATAAAAATGTATCACAGAATCACTGAATGGGACCTCTGGAGGCCAGCTTGTCCAATCTCCTTGTCAAGCAGAGCCATCTACAGCCCAGGCTGTAGTTGCCCAGGATTATGCCCAGATGGCTTTTGAATATCTTCAAGGATGGAGACTCCACAACTTTCCTGGGCAACTTGCAAATATCTGTAAAGTTAAGACTTCGAAGTTTGCTAGTGAAACACTTGCAAATGTGATATTAGATTTGAAATCAGCTTCCTAAAGTCACTACTGCAAATATATCTTGCCAACTCTATAAACCAGCTGTGGCCTTCCTACCTTTTAATTAACTCTTCATTTAGACGCTAATCCGACCAAACAATACGTTTGCTCTGTTTGATTCCATAGCATCTCTACGAGCTCTTTGGCACCTTGTGAAGTTAGAGGGAATGCGTTATATAATTTGGGTCTCTAATCAGTATTTCTCAGCACCCCAACATTACAGGATTATAACAGGAGTGTCTTCAGTAAGAATGAGTAGTAGTGACTTGAGAGCAGAGACACTGCCATGGGACAGAAGGGGAAGAGAAAGGGAATATGGAGACAGGCTTTGAGGCAGAACAGGGGGACGCCTTCATCAGGCTCCCTATTTGTTCAAATTTTATACTCCTTGTCTAATAGCAGACAAAGTTATTCTTTCTTTTTTTGCATATTCTCTGATTCAATAAATCCTATACATCAGAGTTCAAGTCATACTTACGCAGATACATAAGTATTTGTCCAAAATAGAGCATACGTGATATCCTCAGCTATCAACATATTGATTCTGCAGGCCCAAAACCTCCATTCTTCTTTTAAGCTGTTCTGCTAAATTTGTCCAAACATACTGCAACCAAAAGCTTATTAATATATATACTTTTGTGTGCAACAGAATATAATGGATGCAAAGAAAGAAGCCAGAAAAAAAATCTAAGACTGACATGGCTTGCTTAAATTCAAGTTTACTTAATATTGCCTAGTGTTTAAATCTTGCGTTGCTTTAGGCTTGGATAATAAAGGAGGCTGGCTAGATTCACTTTTCTTAATTGCCAGTTTCTAAACAGATCTTATTGTCAGGCAGTAAGACATTACAAGCATGAGAATAAATATAAACAGATAGATACATAGACCTTGTTTCTTAATATGTTCACCCCATAGAATATAGATACATTTAGAGCTGTAGGAAATATTTTATTCACTAAGGTGAAATACTCTAAAACAAACAAACAAACAAACAAACACAAAAACCACACAGACGACAGGTTAATTTTGGATTTGATTTTTTTTTTTCATTTTTCCATTTCCATTGTATCAAAGCTTCCACTAAGAGTTATTTCTTAATACCTACATATTTGGCCAAATATATCTAACTCAAATACATCGCAACTCTAAAATCTGGGGAAACTGATTTAAAAGTCGTACATGTGTTTGCTAAATATGTCTTTGTATCATATCTATGTGAAAGGAATTGCAGTTTACAAGTGAAAGTTTGGCTTTATCTCTTAAATATATATAATTATTTCTTATGAATATGCGTGTTTACAGTGCACTCCATAATATACTGTGATTTACGAGGCAAATTATGACTGTTTCACTATATTTAACATAATAGCAATGATTAACTGTGTGTTTGTGGATACATTTTCCAAGAGTTTTGGAGCCTTATCAACGCCATTCACTTGGACATTGAAGAGGCTGGATGGCTGAAACTTCATGAAGTATTTTAAAGTTACTATATCCATTTTTTATGTTGGTTTTTTCTCCTAGGGATAAATTTTGTATCTTAGAATTCAAGTTTCTGTAACATTTTTATTTAAAATACTTCTTTTTAGTTAGTTCTCAGAAGATTATTTTTTTAAAAATCACATCTATTTAAAAGACAATACCAAGTGATCCTAACTCAAGGATGATGCCTTGAAATAAAGGAAGTAGAGAGAATTTATTCCAGAATTCACCAAGCTGATAACTGGACCCTGAGAAGAGAAAAAAAAAAAACAAACAAACATTCCTATAGAATTCTATTTCAATTAAAACGTATCCTTTAAAAAAAAATTAGTTTACTTGACACCTGTCAAAAAGCTTAGACAACAGGCTTCATTTCTCAAACTATTCCACATACTAGAATCTAATCAATCTGTCCAGATTTTCATTCATAATTTGCATAGTACATTGAATGCTATAATTCTATTGAATCAGTATTTTATCCTGTATTTTATCATCATCAACTTTCAGCAATCATCACTAATTTAAATAAGAATTTTATCATTGTCTTGCTGACCTTGGTACATGAAAAAAGTGGATGAAGAAAACTGGGTTTCTAACTTTGCATGGCAGTCTTAACCATTTCTTAGCAAAAAGGCAGAGAAAAATCAGCATTATCTGACTCAGTTTTAAAGTACAGGATTACAAATTTTAAGTTCTCTGAGGAACCACAGAACTAAAAAGGAGAGTGATCTCATCCAAATATCCATTTTGTTTTCTCATGCAGGATTTCTGTTGAGTTTTTTAGGTAGGTGACTAGCTCTAGCGGCTGGAAGACCTTGAAAACATATGGACACACCTCTAACTCATTTATTACCCAATTAGCTGTAATTTACAGCCTTAGTCAAAAAAATCATGAGAGCTATTGTAACTTCTGAGATGGGAGAATGGATTTCCTTATGTAACGATTTTTTACTGCTAGCCTATGTGTGCACTGTATAGACATTTCACAGTTTGGGTGTTTGCTGGGATGGGGCTGTGTATCTGCACGTTGTGGGCCACTACAAACTAGTACATACATGCTTTTGAATTTGAGAAAAGCAGTACAGAAATTTAAATCCATGAAAATGTTAGAATTCAATGGTGCAGATTCCTGGTCTAAGTAATTTCTCTCTAGTTTCATTTTGTGTATTTGTATATCAAAATAGATTCCTAAGAGAAGTCTATTTTGACTTTAAATATCTATGTATTAGCAGCTATCTCTCTTTAATAAGCATGCTTTTTAAAAAAAACAAACTAAAACCACAAAAAAACCCAAACACAACTAAAAATAAATAAATAACAAAACCAAACCAAACCAAAAGAAACCAATCTGCCAACATTTTCTATACTTTATTACAAAATTTAATACTTCAACTTTGTCTTAAAAGTCATCCTAGGTCATCTGCAAGATTAATGCCATCTGTGGAGATATTGAACCATTTGGGAACTAAAACTTGCATTGATTCCCTAAACTACTCCACATTTCCGTGTTACTGAAACCCAGTCCGACAGTGACCTATAGTGAAGCAAATTCCATAAGAAAATGCTAGGATATCCATATCATTAGAATACCTTTTGCTTTTTTCAAGATCAATGGAGTCCCTTTTGTTACAAAAAGGTGGCTATATATACACTCTTTCCGAGGAGAAATACACATATAAAACTCCTCAGTAGTCAATAAAAAGCTGAACATTTCAGGAAGCATCAGTAGTCATATGGCAGGGGGCATTGGCTACCAAATACACAGAGGTTGATGATCAGGGGAAATTCTGTGATAAATCTGTTATTGAGATCGGGACAAAGTTACATTTCCCATCTCTGTTGTCTTCTGTTCATTAGAACCATAGCTCAGCAACCTCTTCCAGATTTTCAGATTACTTCAACTCTCATTTAGATGTCACTGGAAAATCTGCAGGCCTTGTGTCATTGCTAACCTACTTCAGCTTTCTGCCTCTTAATTTTCCCTTGTACTTTTGCTGCAAAAGCTAGACATATAAGAAAGCACGGCCTCAAAAGTTAAATAGAACCTTTGAAACTATCTTTTGATTACTTGTATAGGCAAAAAATTCTGCAATCCCCTTTGCAGGTTGTCTTCAGAGCAGAAAATCTTTATGTTTTTGGTCACAGAGGCTAATAAAGCTAATATAACAACCTAATTGAAAAATATAACTAAACTGATTTAAGACACGTGATTAGAAGTTTGATGTCATAAATTTTATTCATCACTGTAGCATTTATGATTCAATAGCCCCTTTGGGTTTGTAGAAGTGGCTTCTCGCTCTGTGGTAGAATCTATGATGAATTTGTATATTAAAAGCTCCTGTATTCACATTGCATAAATCTGCAAGAGCATTTTAAATAAAATTCACCTTTCATTGCATTCTACTGCTCTCACATGTAATATACCTAAACAGAGATCACCTGTAGAGATTGAACCTGAGACCTTTAATATGGGGTTTCTTCCATTTGAAAGACAGGAACTCAATCTGCCACTAACACTTGCAGATCATATTCTCCTGGTCTACTCATTCAATACAATGAATACAATACAGATACCCAGTGTAAAAGAATAGGCAAGATAAGGCAGCTATCTGGACCATTAATTCTTAATTGCTTTTGATGTCATTCTTTCAGCACTGACTGAACAAATGAGAGCTGCAGCTTTAGGTATAACCAAAGGAGATTGGTTTGATTGGTCATAAGTTTAATTCCTGCCCTGATGTGGAGCATGTTATTTTCCCATTTCCCTGAAATGAAGAAACCAGAAAAATTCTGCATATCTTGAGATATATTTATATTTATGTACTGTATTGGGTGCAGGTGTCCCAGTCCTGGCAGAGGGGAGCTGCAGGGACTATGTGAGCTGGTTCTGGATGATTCCAGATGGTTCCAATGGACCCACCTCAGGGCATGGCTGAGCCCTACAGCCAAGATTGTAATGCCTCAGGGAAAACATATTTAAGGGCAACATGCTGAACAGAAGAGAGGAGAAATAGGGGGAAAAGGAGGAGAAACATCCCTGCAAACACCAAGGTCAAAGACGAAGGAGGAGAGATATTGTCCCACAAGATGGAGGAGAAATTCCTCTGGAGCCCACAGGAGAGACCATAGAGGAGCCAGTTTGTCCTGAAAGACTGATATCCAGCCCAATCTGAAGCAGGGGAAAACCACAGAATCACAGAATTTTTTGGGTGGGAAGGGACATTAAAGGTCATCTAGTTCCAATCCCTCTGCCAGAGACACCTTCTTATAGATTGAGTTGCTCAACAGCCTGTCCAAGTCGGCCTTAAGGAGGAAGAAGGTCTGCATGAGGAGGAAGAGGAAGCAGAGAATTGTTTTGAGCTGACACAGCTCACATACCCCATCGCCCTGCATCACGCTGGAGGGTGAGAAGGTTGAGGAACTGGAAAATAAGGGCTGCAGCTGAGTCTAGGAAAAGGAGCAGAGCCAAAGGTATTTCTAATTTTTGTTTTTGTTTTTCACCATCTAGCAATATTATTAAAAAATGGGCAGTAATTTAAATTGATTTTCCCCAGGTTGAGTCTGTTTTGCCTGTGACAGCCATTGGTAAGTGATCCTTGGTCTTTATCTTGACCCATCCTTTCCCCCTGCCCTGTCCTCTTGAGGAGAAGCATGAGAGAAGCTGGGTCAGCACCTGGCAGCTAGCCAAGGTCAAATCACAAATTGCCACAGTCTATGCTTGCCTATATACACACCCTATTTTAGGTACATGACTAATAATTTATATTTAAAACAAACAAAAACCCAAAATAATTGCCTTCTGTAATGCAGTTACCTAGATAGTATAATTTTAGTTTATGTCAAAAGCTATTGTAATGATGTTGGTTTTTTTTTTTTTATTTGTTGCAAAACCAAACTTAATTATGAGTAAGCTAAAATTGTGCAGAAATATCCTGATAATCCTACGGCATTTCTTAACAGTTTTCTAATGGACAGTGTCTTCCAATCAGAAAAGAAAAATTTAAGGATTGTTTTCCCTACATCAATTTAGAACATAATTAAATTTATCTGTTAAATTAGAGTTAAAAAGAGATGTTTGTGGCAGGTTCGCAAGTAAATCAGTGTAACTGTAGACTTAAACAGATGAGAATTCATTCATTCTGACGTGTCAGATGAGGTCTGACACAAAATATCTATTTCTAGTTCAAGTTTATGAACTTCATGTTGCTAGAAACTAAAGAACAGAACAGATGAACATTTGAAAAGTAACTATTACCCTACTAAAAGAGCAACAACAAAAACACCCCTTAATATTAAGTCAGGTCAGTTATGCTGGAATAATATATTTTAAGTCAAAGATGCATTTTAAATCAAAATATCCCACAGTATCGATTGTAGCTTGGTTAATAATTACCTAATTATAATATTGGGAAGTAATCAATGAAAACAATGACATAGTATTTTTAAAAGTACTAACCCCACGGGTGTCCGTGTAAAAATGAATGTCAATTGCTGGCTATGAAATAATTAAATTATGTTTTGAAATCCACATCATTCTAATCACCAATCCAGGCTGCTTCACGACTTTCTCAGGTTTACAAGACGAATCATTTGTCCACAGCAGGTAAAATTGTTCTTGCATCTCTTTGCACTTACTGAAGCTTCATATTTTGCATTGTTTTGTTCAGGAATCTATCACATCAATTTACTTTTTTATTCTTTCTGAAATGAACCAATGTTTCTTTTAGGATAACAGTAACAGTTAATATGTAGTAATGTCTTCATTGATTTCTTCCAGCTGATCTTTAATTAGTACTACTCTCTAATTTCACTTTAGCATTGTAGGCTTTTCTAGAATGTGAAACAGAACAGAGGCAGAAAACAGAAGTAAAAGCAGGGATGTTAGTTGCAAGACTCATAACACCATGTCTGTCAGGTACAAGCACATTTTTTGGTTTTCCTTGACAAGAAAAAGGCAAAGCTAAAAGGTGTTAGGACAACTTTTTCACCCTCTTCTATGCAATATAAATTTTAAAAAGCATTATTTCTATTTGTGGGAGTTAAGAGAAACACTGAAATTATGGAGGGAATTAGATACTTGGTAGTTTCATTCTTAAACACTGGAAATTTGTGAATACAACTCAGGAGTTGGAACTGTGAGGCTAAGTGCTCAACTGACTTCAGAAAGATGGCTCCTAGATTCTGGCCCTTAAGACTGCTTTTTATCTTATGGTTTTGGTTTTGGTTTTTTTCCCGTCTTAGAAGCAAACAAAAATTGCCACTGATAAAAAAGTAATGAAGAAAGAATTTCAAGGTCCATCTCTTCATCCCTATATTCAGATTTATCCTATTCTCTCTTTAAAATTCTTGTTTGTGCAAGATACAGAAAAAGGTAAATGCAGCTCTGCTTCTGAAATTTGGGAGCAGTGTCTTGCTTCTACATGTGCCTTCCTGACTAGGCAGGCTAAAAGATAATTTCTTAAAAGAACAAGAGAATTCCTTTTCTTCCCTTTTCCTTTCCCTTGTGCCTATGTTATCTGTGCAGTACTCTAGAAGAGAAACTTGGACAAAATCTTCCTTTACACAGAGAGATTGAAACTCAGGCAAATATCCTGCTCACTGAGCTTTTATATGAAAATGTGGGTCGATTCTTTTATTTTAACCTCTTAATAAAAGCAACTATGCTTGCACTGTTTAGTTACCCCCATTCTACTTAACCGCACATGGAGTTTCTCGAGGAAGACTTAATAGCCAAAGTGCTTTTGATTAGATGTGAAAAGAACTAGTTCCTGAAATCTAGTGGGATTTCAGCAACATGTATGTACCTCTCAAAAGAAGTAGCAGTTCCACACAATTAAGTTTTCATATTTTCAGCTTTCAAGTTGGGTTTTTAATTGAAGGACCTAATTGCAGGCATCAAAATCCTTTTATACAGTATACTATTAAATACCTTTTTTTTTTTTTGGTATGCCAGCTATATCATTCTGGGATCAACCCAAAGTATTGACTGACACCAAAATCATGATCAAAGTGCCGGGCCAGGTAGCTAAAATATCAGTACAGACCTAGAGAAGGTGAGGGGTAATTGCATGGAGAATAACGGGGGTGAATACACGTGTCTACACTGCAGACACTTCCACTGGAGTTAGTAGAGTGACGAGGTGAGCCAGTCATCCTGACTTGGCCTTACAGTCAATGAAAAACTTCCATGTTTAGTGTAAGATACATCTTGCACCTACACATACATATCAAATGAGTCAGAAAAGTGACTGTGAAAGAGTCTAGTTGTCTATGGTTTAGACCATCATCTATACCTGGCCAGAAAATGGCTTTGTCAAAACAACTGATAATCAAAAACCCCACATTCTGACACAGAAGACCTGTTTACTGCCAACTCAGCTATCTCCTTTTCGCAGGAAAGCAACAGATAGAATGGCTGTGAAGTTCTGAACTGACATAAACGATAAGAATTTTCTGACCCTTCTCAGCATTTTTTTGAACAGCACAGAGATTCCAAAGGTCTTTTTGTGACCCTAATTCCTGGCTTTGTTTCTTCACCATGTTTCAGTGCAAACGCCTCTGAATAAAATGGTTTCTTCAGCTAATAACAGACTTCACAAGAAGTATGAATTATTGAGGATTAACTCTGACACTAAAATAAGAAAGTCATTTTTGAAGAACTGAATTCATGGTTTCTGTGGATACCTTTTTTCTGTTCCTCTGGAAGTGTATCTAAGAGATGGAAGTTAACTGGAGACTGGTTTCCAGGCTCATTAAAGTATGCAACATACTCCATGAGTAGAGCAGATCAGGAAAATATAAACCAAATTTGCAAATTTTTAAAATTCTTATATGCATGAAAAATACTATATTGTTATTGTTATTATTATAATTATTACTACTATTATTATTGAAAACACAGAGTTAAATAATTTTGCTCTGTCTCCTTAGTTAAAGGAAACCTTGTTAAACAAAATGTTTAAAAAATTCTTTCTGGCACAAACAGATACTTGCATGTATGTTCCATAAAAGACAAAGCAATTTTGTTCTCTGAAGATTGTAGTAGTCTTAACCTAGTTATGGTTGAAATTAATATGAAAATATAAATATGTTAAAATATTTTTCTATGATATATGTATTGTAAATAAATTGCTCAAAATTACTCCAAAGCATGTCTTCTTAAATTAAATAATTTACAAGTCTTTCCAGTGTTCTAAATAAAAACATGTAATTCCTATTCCATATTTACATAAATAGTCTGCATAATTGTTCTTTTAGCATGGTTATTGCATTGGTTGATTTGACTAATATTAAATATGTATGAATTTCCTGCTATTCCCTAGGGCTCACAGAAACAAGATGAATCTCAAGAGACTGGTTTAAAGTTTAGATTTAAAGAAGAAAAGCCTTACAGATCCAAGCACCTTTGAATCTTTTTTCATTGATGAAGTCTAATTTTCACCTCAAGTAAATATTTAATAAATAATTATAACTTGAAGATTTACAAGCAGTGCCAAGATTAAGTAAATTATTTGTGTGTCTTTTTTCAAGCTTTTAGACAGTTCTACATACAACCAAACAAAAGTAGGACATGATTGATCTTAAGCATATTGACTTTCTGCAACACTTTTCACACTGATGAATTAAAATTCTCCAATCCAGCTGACCAAGTAACTAAGTTTCTATTGGAAAATGCAATTCTTATAACACTGTCCTCCAAAAATTGCTGCTACTTTATTAGCTGCAGATAACAACTTATAATAGCTATCAATAATAATATTATAAATATAATAAAAAATTAAATAACATAGGTAACATTTTGTTCATGCTGATAAGGTGTTAATCGTTTTTCATGCAGGAAAAAATCTTGTGAGCTAAAATTCAGATATTGTCATCAATGGACTTGACATTGCCATTGTTGCAGATGGTGAGTTTACACAGAAGACAATGGGTTTGCAAAGTATAGTATCCTGTTAAAAGAAGAATGCATTCTTTTAAGTCTAATCCATTCAGCATATGGTATATATGTCTCATTATATTGATCATGCATTCTCAAGAATGCCTTAATGTACTCCTAAATGTTGTACATAGAATCATGGAATCATAGAATCATAGAATGGTTTGGTTTGGAAGGAACCTTAAAGATCATCTAGGTTGTTCTGAAATGCTTTTAAACCAGTTCTTAGGCAGATAATGATGAACTCTTCAAAAGCACCTGCATAGGGGAAAAAACCCCACTAAAATAAACAAGCAATTATCTGGAGTCTTGGTCAAAATATAGCAACAAGATGTTTTGAAACCATCCCTTATGGGTTGGTTACGTGTGTGCGTATATACAGATGTATATATATACATATCCGTAGGCACGTGTGTGTACATATATATATAAATGTATATAACCACCTGGTTATATATTTACACCTGTCAGTTACCTTTGCTCCAAACTTTGCACATTTGCAAGTGAAATGAATTTCATTCCACATAAAATCCACAATGTGGTTCTAGCAAGTGGCACCTCTGCTAACCCCACTAAAGTTTAGAATGTGACACACAGGTGTAGAGAAATGCCTTAATACCTGTAATAACTGTTATGTTTTCCTGAATCTGTAGATTATAAGCAGATACTGGATCTTTTCCAGTCTAAACAGAAGC
The DNA here is from genome assembly GCA_013397115.1 of Edolisoma coerulescens. NCBI lineage: Eukaryota > Metazoa > Chordata > Aves > Passeriformes > Campephagidae > Edolisoma > Edolisoma coerulescens. The sequence goes on from VWZW01000996.1 coordinate 125,349, forward strand.
CAAAGTTTATTCATATGATGGTTAGAAAAAAAATAAAAATAAAATTTGAGGTGACTTCAATGTGAGCCAAGTAGTGTAATGAACCTATAAAATGCTTAGTGAGATGCAGTCAGGCTTGCAGATGTGTTTACAAAAAAGAATGTTCTAGTTTCATATTTATTATGAGCTTTCTCTGATTTAAGACTACTGTATATTGAAACTGAGTAAACAGATCTTTATTTACATAAACGTGACCATATCAAAGCAAAACCAAACTGAAAAAAAAATTCTTTCAAAAAAGTATTATCTTCTGTAAGCTTTCTGTAATTAGGGAATAAAGAAACCTCATTGAACCCAAGAAACTGTTCAGAAAGGCTATTAGAAAAAAATCAATACCCTTAAAAATAGAAATGCAAAGATGGGATTCTAAAATGATGTTTGTTGGATTCTGACTGCATGAAACCATCAAAGTGCAGCACTCCAGTAACATTTTAATAACACATTCAGGTGGTAGTATAATAGATAGGCAGCTTTTTTGCATTATAGTCCAAATGTCTTGATGCATAATTCTACTGTATGAAAGAAGAATTCTTATAAGTAACCTTCCATAAGCAGGTCTGTGCTTCTCCAGAAGCTGAAATACAGAATGTTGATGAGACTCCCCTTTTATCAAAGCAAAGGAAGCATAGTTGTATTGTAAACCCCAAAACAGTGATAGAGCAGGATTCTATATCCATTTTCAAAAGTACAAGGGACTAAACAAAATACAAAGTAAAATATTTGGATCCTTAAAAATGTAATTTTGTTCTCAAAAAGTTAGTAGAAGAGTAAAGATTTCAGCAGTGAGTAGGCCCAGATCAAATGGATTTTGTCAACGAGATGCTAAGCATTTTCTTTTGTGTATTGAGTGAAATCAAATACAACCAATTCCAAAAAGGCCTTAGCATATCCGGAGAAAATGAGACTTTGACTGTTGCCAGTGATGTCAATAGCAAAACTCCATTCAGTTTGTGCAAATGCAAGTCCTAAATACATGACTCTTTAGTGAGTGCTTTCCTGGCTAATTATACAAAAGAATGGCTCGTTCTTTGCTCCCTTGAATGGCTATAACATGAAATGATTAATTTAAGGAAAATATTCCTACTGTTAAACCAGTTACTTTTCATAGTAACAGATAATCATCATCAAGGGAAATTATTTTAGAACATACTTCATACTGTTTATGCCATACAAATACAAATAAGTAGGAAAATGTTGTATATCTGTTCTGCTGCTCCTTTGGGAATATGGTAATGGCAGGAGAAACTGGCCAGTTCTAGCTTAGATAAAATCTGTTCAGTTTCCCTGTGTTTAGTTCCCATATGTTCTGGTCCTCAGGAGATGTGTTTTTCCGTTATTTAATGGGACTTCTACCCCCTCCCTTGGGAGACCATAATGTAGTCCAATAAATCACACCATTAAGGCAGATTTTCAGTCTAAATTTCCTTTTTATATAAATGTATGTATGTATACATCTACTTTCACATAGTTAGATCTCCAGTTCTTACAGCCAAAAGAGTGAACAGATAAGACATTGCCATACTTTTATGAGCAAAGTAGCGTGGTAAGAGATAGAATGAATTTTTTTTCCCTGTATAAGTACTGTGGAGTAACTGAGACATATTATTTTCAGCATTTTACTCTTCCAGGGTGCAAAATGTTAACTTGCAAGAAGCATCCTCACCATGCGAAACATGAGTATAAACTCCACCTATGGTAGAAGCACTTCTTTATACTCCAATTTCAGAAACAGAGATCAAAAAGAAGCCAAGTTCAGTGTTTTAAATTTATGTCAGACCTCTAAGTACTTAATATGTATTGTGCTTTAGCTCAGAGGGCAGCCCAGCATTCCCAGTTATCTTATTCCAGCCAAAAACACTTATTCTAGCTGAAAGCGGCTGTGCACTGATGTGTGCAAACCAAGAGGCAGGAGCCACAGGCCAACAAATGACACACACTGCCCAGGAACAGCTCTCCCTTTCCCTGCTGAGCAAAGGTCTAGGGCTTAGGGGGCAGCAATTATTTACTGCTAGTGCAGTTGAAAAGTAAGGGGACCAGAGGCCTGACTGGCTGCTGGGATTATTTTTTCTCTTGCTCTGTGTAAAACTGCATGGTCTAATTTTAAGAGAGTCAAGGGTTATTATTTTCTTATTTGTTAGTTTTGCTTACATTATAATGTAATGTGTGAACCCAGCACTTTCAGATGGAGAAGAGACAGGAATTAGAGACTGTAAGCATTTTACAACCTTTTGAATAGCCAAGAGCACAAATCACAGTACAAATCAGGGGGCAGGTGCCCCAAGCATATCTGAAAAAAAAAGCATATAAAAATCAAGCCTTCTGCCACTAAAGAAACAATCAGTCACACTCAAATACATCCACTAAAGACACAGATGAACTTTTCATCTCATATTAATGCTTCAAGATTTCAAGGGGATGGTAGTTGTATACTGGTCGGGTTTTTCGTGCTTCGTTGTGAGTTTTTTTAACACTTGTACATCATCAGATTTGCAGCTCCTGTATGTACATTGACATTTTTCTCCTGACTTCCCTAGAGTTGTGACAATTTATGTTAATTGAGGATCTGACTCATCTCTCCCTTCTGAATGGGAATTTTTCTATACAAACCTCTGTTCTCCACTGCAAGATCTTTGAGAATGTTTACTTTATTTCAAGGTGATTCCTGAATTATAAATACACAAAGAAAAGCATAATCAAATGAATGCTACATGCAGCTTTATTGAATATACAGTAGATTCACTTGATTTCCTTTTCATATTTGTATCAAGCTGGATATCTATTCTAGACAGACTATCATTTAAAACAAGAGACACACCAAATGAGTAAATGAGGTTATATTACTAATTAGCATACTGTCTCCTACTACCTCCAGTAAGCTACTAAAATGTGACTTCCATTTTATCACATAGATGAAACAGTTATCTTTCAGGGTTTGAAATTTCTGTGATCTTTATGCTTAATAAGCTCAGTAAAAGGCATTCAAATTACATCACTTTTGTCTTGGAAGTTAAATTGGGAAATATTGCATTCTCTGAGATGATAAACTCTGTAGAAGATAAATTATCATGAGAAATAGTTTTAATTGATTTACCATAATAAAAGTTACGTGACTTTGAAGTGCAAATGACACATTAAAATGAAGCTACAGTATGTTGATAATACAGTGGCTTCTTTGTTAATGGAATTACTGACACTGCAGATGCTTGCTGAAGAGTTGTCCTCTACTGTTAAGTGAGAAACACTGATGGAAATTGAAGATATTCTATATTTAAATCCAAGCCCAACTCTCCTTCAGTGAGCTTTACACTGATCTCAACAAGTATAATTTCAACAACTGCACAAGCCGCATGAGAACAGCTTGAGCCTGAAATTTCAATTTGGGATATGGTTATCCTGGCTTTATCACTGCAACTGCACTGAAGCCCCAGGAAAAATGTTTCTCCTTACTTCATTTTCCCCATTTGCAAAACTGAGCTAATAAAATCACTTTCATGTTCAGAGGTGTTGGCCAACTGTTAAACAAAAGTGTGTCAACAGCAGAGATATCTAGTGTTCTAAATGAAGGAAAATGCACAGAGATCCTACACAACAATCCCTATAAACATTCTTCTTTTACCTTTGCAAGGGTAAAGATGAAGACTTAGAAGCATATAAAGCCAGCAGCATAAATCAAAACAACTTTGCTTTTTCTCATTGTTTTCTCACACCACTTAACTCTGTGATCTTTGATGAGATCATATACTCATAGAAAAGCTTGGGTTGGAAGGGACCTTAAAGATTATCCAGTGATTCTTCTTCCTTTATCCAGACCTTTATCTTATCTTTCTTTTGATTTTGCAGTCTTTTTCCCCACTCAAAGCATTTCACTTTTTTTCCAGTTCCCTTTTACCTGTGAACCTGTCAGTTTCTGTTTTTCTTTCCTTGACAAATGTCTTTCCTGCCTTTCTTTCACACAACAGTATAAATTTTCCATCTTTTCTCTGACTTTTTCTCATCTGCCGCTGTATGTCTTATCCAAACTTCTCCTTTACCCAGTCCCACATTCACATTCTTTTTTTCTGGACATATTGTTATCTTCCTTATGAGATTTCTTTTCATTTATCACTTCTTTTTTTCTCCTTACTGTTTCTGAATTCTACATTCAGAAAGACAGTAAAAGAAATTTTCATGTCTCATCATCCTGTTAATTTTAAGCAAAAAGGATAGAATAACTATCCAAACTATTTTGAACCCATGGGTGATAGAATCTGTAAGCACTCTTAAGTGTGTGTAGTGGGTCAACCACCAGCTGGCCACTAAGATTAATTAAATTTATTGTCAAATTTAAACTCACTTTATCTCCACTCTCCCTTTTTCCCAGACTCAGCTTCACCCCCAATTCACCTGCTTCCTCCCCCAGAGCCACACAGGGAGAGGGGGAATGAGGGTTGCAGTCAGTCCCTAAGGCTTCCTCTCTGCCCTTTCCTCTTCATATCCTTCCCCTACTCCAGTGTGGGGGTTTCTCCCACGGGAGAAAGTCATTCACAAACTGCTGCAATGTGGGTCCTTTCCATGGACTGCAGCCCTTCAGGAATGGACTGCTCCAGTGAGGGTCCCCACCAGCCACCATTCGTGCCAGAAAACCTGGTCTGCATGGCTTCCTCTCTGCAGACCACAGTTCCTGCAGGATCCTGCTCCTGCATGGACCTCCTTCTGGGCATATCCACCTGTTTCAGCATGGATCTCTGCTCCATCATGGTCCTCTATGGGCTGCAGGGGCACAGCTGCCTCACCATGGTCTTCACCACAGGCTGCAGGGGAATCTCAACTCAGGTGCCTGGAGCACCTCCTCCCCCACCTTCTCCACTGACCTGGGTGTCTGAAGGGCTGTTCCTCTCACATATTCTCACTCCTCTCTCACAACTTTCTAAATGTTATCACAGAGGCACCAGGCACCACCAGCATCACCTTTGGCTATTTTGGGCAATGGCAGGTCCATTTTGGAGCTCTGCCCAACCTGGAGGCAGCTCCTGGTCTATTCTTAGAGAATCCAAACCTCTACACTCCTTTCCCCACTACCAAAACCTTTCCAGATAAACTGAATGCAATTCCTGCTTAAAAGAGGTTGTTTGGGTTTTTTAAATCTTGAAAACTGAATGCAAAAATACATTCCTGTTTAAAAGAGGTTGTTTGGGTTTTTTTAAATTTTGAAAAATAATAAAATGCAGTGTTTGCCGTATGGTTTCACACACCTAAGCTAATAATGCTAAGTACATTACTTAAACTATTCATACTAAGTAATGGACAAATACAGTGAAAATTGTAGGGGTAATAATAAGTATCTGGATCTTGTGCATTAATTTGCCAGTTTGCAACATTCATATATTCCACAGCCTTTCAGCTTGGAAAGCCTCTATCCATTTTTTTAGTAGCTGTTTAAACAAAAATAGATGTTTATCTCTTTAAAATTTTGCCAGGAAGCTGTCACTTTTCCATTTACCCATGCTATGTTGTGACAGAATGTGTCAGCTTCTTGCACAAATGAAAAGAGATATAGATCTGTATTTACTTTAGCTGAAAAATAAGTAGTCATCAATTCTGAGAAAAGTGTTTTCTCATCTGAAAAGATGGATAAATAAGAGAGGTTTTGTGAAGTAACTATTTACCAATGCTTAAAGGGTAGTTGAGAGCCAAATATTCCAGTTCAGTTCCTCAGTAACCATCACTGAGAAAGCTCATAGACTCATAACATGGAGAATTAGATAACTGTAGCAGATATCAAGGGAGCTAGTGTTCTTGTTCAAGCCTTTGATGTTCAAAACTATCAACCATAATAAAAACAGGTAGATGAACCAATTTAAAATTTGCTCTTTGCTCTCATGTTTGACACAGAAGGGAAATGCCAGCTGGAAAATCTTTATCCTAGGTTGGACTCAAATGCTCAAAAGTATGGAACTAAGGAGTGACAATTAAGTAGAACTGGTATACTACTTGAGGACCAAGTAGAGATATTTTTATAGGAAGGAAAAAAACAAGAGACGAGAGTAATGCATAATATCCATAACTTTATTCTCTTGAAAATTCTTTAGTCTTTATCAGTCTCACAGAATCCAAATTTCTACTATGTAAAATTGAAATGCAACTTGAAATTCAGAAGTGTTTTTCAAGATACTAATTGAAAACAACTAATACAACAAATCAGAGTATGGAATAGTAGAATCCTTTAATCTATTAAATTCCAACTCAAAAATTCCATGCATCATGAATTCATGAAAACAAAAGAACTGGCCATGAAACATAAAGGCCACATCTTAAATAGACATCAAAATTAAATTGCAGATCACTGAAATCCTGTGAAAATACTCACAAGTTTTAAAGAACCGAGGTTTCAGCCTGGAGGTTAAATTGGTAAGATAATTTATGATGCAGCACAAATATGTCTACCTCTATATAAGAAGGAATTAAATGCTTGATGTCTGTCTTGAGATGCTCAAAAACTGCGCTCAAAGTGAGGGTGGACCATCATAGAGCAGAGCAGGACAATCCCCTCCCTTGCCCGGCTGGTGATGCTGTGTCTGATGCCCCCCAGGACAGGGTTGGCCCTCCTGGCTGCCAGGGCACTGCTGACTCATGTTCAACTTGCCATCCACCAGGATCCCCACATGTCTTTCTGCAGGGCTGCTCTTCATCCTCTCCTCCCCCAGTTTGAAGGTGTAACCAGGATTACCCTGCCCCAGGTGGAGAATACGGCACTTAGTCCTGTTAAACTTCATATGTTTGGGGATTGCCTGGGTGTATGATTTATTATACATTAGAATGTTCCAAGGAAGGGATTATTTTTCACAGTCACTGGAGAACAGGGTTCTGGTTTCAGAAAAATAGTGAAAAGCTCTCCTTACAAGTGTAAAAGTAAACAAGATCATAATCTGTAGATCTCTAGCATCTGGCGACTATGTCCCTGTATCTTCTATGGTCAAATATAAGTTTCATAGCAACTCTGATAGGGTAAATTCTATAAAAATCTCTTTGTATACTTGCTTTCACCCTGAAGAGTAAGTAGGAAAGCAACCTCGCTGGGCTTACATGAAAAATTACCAGCTGGCTTGATAGTGAACTGGATCTTCCTTGTTTTTATACATTTTTTGTATCATATGGTTACAAATTGGAGATCAGGGAAATAAATCCTCTATATATATATATATATGAATATATATTTGTGGATGACTGTGTGGGTGCATGTGCTTTAATAATTCAATGTCCTTTCTCTATTTCATCAAAACATGAGAAAGAATAAAAGCACAAATGGGAGAGAAAAAGCACTGTATCAAACTGATTAATTCATTTTAATAGTGCAGGAATAATATTTCTGAAGTAAATCACTGCAAACTGTGATTTGGATAGAGGTCATATGCATACCTAAAAAACAATGTAAAGTCAAGGTCATTACATATGAAATTTCTCAAAAATAAACACTTGGGCTTTAGGATATTTATTCATTGACCCTGAAATGTCAGCTTGACACTGATACTAATGTAGCACACTTGTCTCTGGAGTTTATCCCACAATGCAAAGGCGCCACTTACTGTGAGAATCTTTCTGAGGTGCTCCAAGTGCATTCTAGAAACCATCTGCATATGTTATTTTATTGCTAGGTCTCATAAATCAATATTATGTAGAAACATCTATAATTTCATATTGTATTAGAAATAGGATAGCCACAGAGCTGCACATTTGAGTTCCTAATGACACTAGTGGTACAGTACTTACATTTTAAACATTTTATTGAACAGCTTGAGGTTATTTGGTTTATAAAACCCCCAGACTGTTTCCTCACAAAGCCCTGGGGCTCTGATCTAGTAAAGTTCAGGCTGATGAAGGCAGAGGAGGAGTTCTACTTTCACTTGCTAATGGATAAACAGTAGAAAACATCAGTGGAAAATAAAGATCTGAATGCAGCTGGCGGTATATAATCAATACAGCTAATAATAAGTAATGACATTTTTAAATATGTGAACACGATGCTGCAAAATAACTTCCATTAAATGTACAAGGGCCCAACAAGGAGAAACAGGGTCCTCTAATCATAAACATGAGCACAGAAAAGTATCAGCTGACTAACAACCAATTCCTGGTTCTGGGCCACGGTGCTGTGATGTACCTGTGCGCTGTGTCCACTGCCCACTGTCCTACTCATTTTACTGAGTATCTCAGCTGAATCATCATCCAACCCCAAGTCCAAAAAGGATACACATCAGAAATTGCAAGAACAATTCCTTTAGAAATTTCTGCCTATCTTATCTGTTTTAGACAGTTTTGTCAAATCAGAGATATTGTAGAAGATATCTTATTGTCCATTTTCTTTCTGTTTGCTACAACACTGTATCGAAGTTTATGGCTTTGCATAGGTACCTTACAGGACCACAATTCCAGATATATAGACTATTTCAAATTTTTCTCTAGTTTTATATAGTTAATTCAACAGGGCCAAAGGCCAAATGAATTTTTCCATTACCTAAGTGTTGTTGGGCAATGCTGTCCGAGATGTCCTGAGATATCTTTCCTCATCCTCAACTGCTGTTTCAAGTAGATCATCTGCTATCCCCAAATGAAGAACTTAGTTTTGCTCAGGTACCATGCTCAGCCATCTGATCTTCTTCTTACCACCCTCTTTTCAAAAGCAATGTTCTTCAACATTCTGTCAGTTTTATTGTACAAGGCTCACACAAGTTCCTGCAAAGACTAGGCAAAAGCGATAAATCAGAATGGAGTATACAGGGTACTCTTCCAGACTATTCAATTACAGAATAATTCCTGTTTCTATGGATATTTCTAGGGTTGCCTTGCATGCATTCTCTCAATACTTTTGTGTTATTTCATCTGTTTCTATCTCACACATACATAAGCCCTGTACAACAAGCATTCAGCCCTTTGATTTCCCTCCAGAATTCATGTGATCCCAATTCTGCCTGGCATATGGCCTGCATCTTTGGCAACAACTCTTGTTTGAGCCAAATATTTCACAAATATCTGAATGCTCTTTTATGATTCATCTTATTTCAGAAGCTTAAACACTCACTAGCTTCACAAAAATTTATCCAGGAGAAAACCAGCATGGTGAAATACTTTTATAAACCACACAGATACTATCTTTGATGTGGTTCTACAGTCTAGAGTTTCTCAGATATGAAAAACAGATCTACCAGTTGGAACTGTGTTTACACCATTGTGTATTTATTTTGCACATGTCATGGTTAGGCTACTAAGAGCCAAAGAATTACATTTCTTTTGTTTTCCCAGTTTGGCCATGACTAGATGCTTGGAAATTTTGTCAATGGTGTGAGAAACTAATGATGGAAACAGCTATTCTAACACAATTCAGCTGTAAATTCAGAAGCTCCAGTAGCTTTTGTATAAGATCTATTACCTTGGACAATGTAGGGAACTCAGTGAAGGGCTTCCGAATAAGGGAAGGAAAAATCAGTTTCATATGATTGACCACAAGCCTCCATGAAACATTTAATGATATAGTAATCCTTTTCCTTAGTTACACTGGGGAAAAGAGTTTATATGACACCCTAGAAGCTTAGAAACTTGTCCTTTCCTGCAGACATTGCTGTCCTATTTCTACCCCATCACAATTTCTGCTTTTGAATATATGAGCTGTTAAAAGTCTCACCTGTCCTCTCAATATACTCATCTACTCACAATAGTACCATGCAATTCCTTCTGAAGCCTCCCAGACCAGATGGAAGTAATGCATCCTAACACTTTTTCTTGTATTACTTTTCTCTGTTCACTGTACTACATGTTCTCATGCACTATAGCACAAAGATTACCCTAGTACAGCCAAAAGAAAAGGTTATCACTGCAGACCTTTTCAGCACAGGCAAGTCACAAAATGGAAGCAGCCTCACACTGCTAGGGGTTGTACACTCCTTGTATTTAAGCAGCAGGTTAAAGCATCAGGTTCTTGTCAATGGGACTAGTCAGCTCCTAGCGTACATGCTACGACTTTTCCTTTACAGGTTTCATTGATCATGTAGGAAGTTCAGTTCTCTAATACAGCTTCTGAAGTTAAATATCTAATGTTAAATCTTTTGAATAAATTTGTGTATTTACACAAGTAATTATTGCAAAACCTAAAACTTCAATTAGTTATCTGCGAAAGAAAATAATTTAGTTGTGTTCTGATAATTTGTCTTATGTCATAGTCTCCAGATATCATTTTCCTTGCCTAATAAACACTGGTAAGTCACTGTTTGTTTTTCCCATTTTCCTAGGAGTAAACATACTTTTCAGAAGCTGTGCATTACTTGCTAGTAATGTGGATCTCAATATAAGAATGAAAAAAGAGAATGAGTGACTGTAAAAACTCAAGTATGAAACAGTCCTATGTAAATACTTTTATCTTTGTGACACTAATCTTTTGTTTCCATTTTGTAACTTTAAAAACAACATTCTAAAACTAATTCTCTTCTGCAATTTGAACAGAAAATAGGAATTTGTTTTAGGGAGCAGGTCCAAGACTGAAAAACAACCACAAAGTACAGGCTTATTCTTGAAAAGCGATGTTTTTTGAATATGCTTTGGCTAGGTTTTTTAAGTATCTAGCTAGGGATACTTACTTATGGTTTTGACATTGGTGTATATTTCTGCCTTTGAAATCCTATTATTTAAGAACTGTAAGAAGTATGATTCCTGAAGTTTTAAAACTAAAATTTAACTAAAAAAAAAAAAGTGTTTCTTAAGTAATTTGTGTCTGGTATCTACATACTGTCACCACTTGCCTAAATCAACTTTGCTTCAACAGTATCTTTTTTTTTTTTTTGATGCCTTAGTACTGCTAACACCTTTCTAACACCTACTTTGCTATGTAAAGGAAGGAATATTTATGTCACAAGAAGACCCAAACTAATCCTTCCTTTTGAAACAGAGATAGAGGGATTCCTTATGTTCATGGAAGAGTAAGGAACATTTTATGTTCTGAGGACCCTCCCTCAGTTTGAACATACCTAAATGCTGTCACAGCACCTTTCCAAGATAAATACTGTCATAGATACTTTCATGGAATTCCATGATACAAACATATGTTTCCATGGCTTAGTAATTCATTTTCTAGACCAGCTGTTTAGACAAGAGTCTCATCCGGGGACAGTAAGTGAGGTTCTATAATGTCTCCACAGCTGGCAATATGAAGCATTTTGCTAAAGCATTTGAAGACTCTCTGGACAACTTTGTTAAGTCCAGCACTGGGCATTAGAATCACTCCCACCATTCAATATTATTTTGAGGCCACCTGGCCAAATGGGGCTTCCTAACATACCTGAAGTATATTCCGTGAACAGAGAAAGGTAAGGTATATAAACTCTGTGTTGATTACCTTAGAAATTCATGATACATTTTCCATCTCACTAAAATAAACTGTCAAGATTTACAAGCAACACAGAAAACAGTATCCCAAGCTTTTTTGCACTTCAGAATAGTTTGAACTGGATAAAGAGATTTGACATTTCATGTCTCATTCTGCCTGCTATCACAGAGTCCTCTAATGTCAGAGAACTGTGTGATTTTTACCATACAGGCTTGCAAACTGAAAGTTACTGCAGTGTCATAATGGAAAACTGCATTCCCACTATTGCATTTTGTGAGAAGATATTATATTAGAGAAATTTTGCATTGTTACTTAGCAAAAAAATTGTATTAACTTTGGTGACATTTAGTACATTTAGTTACATTCATTTGAACTCTTTTAGCTATTTGCAGAATTTTTACAATATATCAAAGGATCCATATATATATATATGAAAACAAAGTTAATTTTTATCTAAAAAGACCAGTAAAGGCCCTTTCAAAATAGTACTAAAACCTAGTACTTAAGCTCTTGTACTTAAGAGTTTTAAGCTCATATACTCCTCAGATGTCCTGGCACACATAGAGTAGAAAACACATATTACATTAATATATAAGCACCATGGCCATAAGAAATTAACAGAATGAGCTATATTTTATGAGTTATATTTTATATTTCATTTTATTGTGTTTTCCTAGAGTATAAAAAAAGAAACAACGATGTTAATTGCATGAATCTAAGGATGGGAAAGGATTTGGGGAAATGACATTGTTACCTTCATCTATTCACTGGTTGATCCAGATTAAGTAGAGTTTTGTTAATCCTGTCAGCAGAAATTAGCCTCTACATGCTTCAGCAGAAATTCCTAGTGATAGCACAACCAACAGGGAAGCATCAGTTAAAGGAATCATGATATGGTGAATGTGAATCCATAAGTGAACTTTTTGCCTGAAACAGCTGAAACATCAAAAGAAGTCAGCCTGTCATAGTCTTTTGAATCCTTGTGATTTATTCCCCTCATGGCAATTGAACAGACTTTAAAATAGGCGTTGTCCATTTAATATAGTATTTCTTGCCTGGCAAGTTCGTTGCTGACAGCAGAATTCCTGAAATCTTCAACGTATTATGTATTTACTCTGTAACTATGGGCAGCATGTTGCCAAATCCACAGCTGTCTATCTTTTAAATGATGTGTATCACTGCAGTATTATCAGAAGGATCTTGAATTAAAAAGCTTTTCAATCTTCAAGAACATTGGACAAAACGAAAGAGGACCAAATGGCTGGTTCTGTGCCAACGTAATGCAGAGAGCCTAGTCTTTCCCACTGCCAATCACAGCCTAATGTACAACCATATAGACATGTACTCCTATAGATGCAATCCTAAGGCTATATCCCATGACATCCTTCATTTAAAATAACATTTAAAATGCCTCTCTGTAGGAAGAGATACTCTAGAACCACAGAAATTTCGAAGAAGAAATGTCTGAATGGTGTATACTTTATACAACATTAAATTACATTACCTTTACAATGATTGATATGTTCGCAGTAATTGTTAAAACTACAAATTTAATGAAGGCCAGATTCAATGAAGATCTTAGTAATAAAGGGTTAGATACAGTAGTTTGTAAATTGTAGGTGATAAAATCCTGAGTGGCTGCTAAAACCCAAAATGTGTTTTATATGAAGAGTTTGTGGATGAAAATAGACATAAAAAAGATTGTAGGTTTCTGGTCTCATAGTTAAGCAATTTACCCACTAGGTGACAAAGTCACATTTCTTATACACAGGCCTTGAAGAAGATTTCAAGGTTCTTAGAAAACTCATTGAAATGACACCTAGCAAATTTTGACAAAAAATACTTTAAGTAAAATCTCAGAGGGGATTTTCTAGATCACAGTTTCCTGATAAAACCCTAAGCTCACTCAAATCCTTTGTCTTGGATCTGGCCCTACATATCAAAATATAATAAATAGAAATGAATGGAGACATTGGCTTCACAGCAAAGGTAGAACAACATAAAATACTGGTAACTACTTAAAGGCTTTTACAGAGGGCCACTTACAACAAAGCATGGTAGATTCAGAACTATAAAAAATTCTTAGCAGAGTAATGCTTCTTATCCATAGAAAGTGCTGTAATAGTGTTACAAGCTGTAGTGCTTTTGATCATTATTGTAAAACACCACAGTATCAATTCATAAAGGCTACTGCTTGATTCACCACTCTGTAACACCAGCTTTTATGCCTCCATAACGACTCTAAGGGTTTTCCTTTTCATTAGTACAGTACTTGTGGCAGGTGCCAGGTTGCAGAATCCAAGGCTCATTATTCAGTCATAGAAGTAATTTCTCAAAGTCTATAGGTTTTCCCACTGCTCAGCAGCTGCCCTTGCCCTGTTTGGTCTTTATGTGTTGTTGATGTAATTCAGGCTGCCTAAGATACAAACATGAAGCCCTGAGGAGTCAAACCAGAAAGCCCATCTCTCTGACCAATGAATGCTCTTTTTAAAGCCTGTCAGTTTTCTCAATGGCAATAAGAATGACAACTACAGTAACAATTTTAAAATATTTTAGCAGCAGAAACCAGAACCCATGGATATATAGTTTTAAGTTAAAAAAAAGTGAACAGTCATTCACTTTGTATCTGACTACATCATGGACCATTTTTAACAACCAGGCAATAGAAAGTTCTCCTCAAAAACATTCTATGGTCTAGCTTTGGATGCATGATATGGGGAAAATCTGGAATTCATACTGTCCACTTCCTAGGCAGGTAGTCCTATCACAGCCTGGCATAGTGATACTGAGTTTCACCAACACTTCATCAGCCATTAAGTGCCCAGCATCAGGTTAAAGGGAACTGATGAGTTACTAGATGATCAGATTAGGCCAACGCCTTTCCTCCTTGCCAATAGAACAGCACTCACTGAACATAGGGACTGGATCACCTTCTCCAGAATGTCAACTCAAACCCACTCAAAACCACTATTTCTCTCAATGGACTCAGACTCTGTGTGTATGTTTGCATGGGGGCTGGCCGACTTCAGTCACAAGACTACAATTTTACAAGGAATGTAACATAGCTATGCTATGTTACATAGCTATTCTAAACTAGGTGAACATATCTTTGTACCTCAAACATGATAAAAACTAAGTAGGAGACATATGAGATGTTTTTATCCTTTTCTGAGCTCTAGCAACATCTAAAACACCAATAAATATCTTTTTAGAGGATTTCAAAGCTGTTTACACAGTTAAGAAATTAATCTATTGCAAAAATAACTAGGACTTCCCGACCTTATAAAATACTTTTGTATCTGTAAGAAAGGGGAAGATACTTCATATAAGCTTTTTTTTCTCCTAGCACTTCATTTGTATAATTGTATGTATATGTATAAAAATGTAAATATAAATATAGACATGTGAGTAAATTACAGTGCTCTGAAAAAGACATTTTGTAATAAAAATAACCTCAGATGTAAAAATGCAACTGATTTTGAAATTACTAACTTTTATATTTAATTGTTTAATATTTGGTCACAAGATTATCAAATTTTATCCTGGTCATTTAATTCTAAAAAATAATTTAATTTGATATGTGTTATAATCGTAGAATTACAGAATGCTTTGGGTTGGAAGGAATCTTAAACCTCAATCCCTCCACCGTGGTCAGGGACAACTTCCACTAGACCAGGTTGCTCAAAAACCCATCGAACCTGACCTTCAGCATTTCCAGTGATGGGGAATCTACAACTTCTTTAGACAACAAGTTCCATTGCCTCACCATGTTCATGGTAAAAATTTCTTTCTTATACTCTGTCTAAACTTACTGTCCTTCAGTTTACAACCCATATTTCTTGCCCCGGCATTACAGCCCTTAGTAAAAGACAAATTTTGTTCGAGAAAGAAAAAGACTTTTCCAGTTCATTAAAAAAATCTATACCTTAGAAACCAAAGTATATTAGTTTTAAGTTCTTCAAGAACACAATGATCAGAAAAAATCAGCCGAGCACAGTATCTAAATATAGTAGTCTCTTTACTGTTAACTTTGTTATTTTTAAATATATGTAGGTATTGTTTATCCTAAAAGACAATTTAAAATAAAAAATTTTGGAAAATAGTGACTCAGTCTTTGTTTAGTAAAATTCCTAAATAGTAAAAAGAAAAAAAAGGAATTTTTTAATTCACATTTTTCAGCTTGCTGATTAAAATTGCTCATTTAACTAAGTGAATTTAAATCAAGAAAAAATTTGGAGTTTTAAGAATAAAAAGTAATCAAGTAATCAATTGCTCATTCAATTAGCTTTTTCCTAATTCAAGTAAAATTAATTAATGTAATGCTATATCTTCCTTCTACCATGTATGGCGGAAAGACGTGAATTTACAGCTGAGAGAATTTCCAGATTATGGCTTGAAAGTTGAGAGACTTCACCAGTCTCAGGTGAAGTGCCATTTTATGTAAAAAAACAAATTCTAACTGAAGGGAATTCAGAAACAAGAGAAGTGGTAGGTTCAGAACCAGAAGAGCTTTCTGGGGAGAGACAGAAACTAGGAGGGGAAGGGATGCACTGAGAAGACATTTACTCCCTCTCTGGGGACCATAGTTTACACAGTAACGACTGATTGCTGAACCTTTAAAGAGATGGGATCAGTTTCAGAAATTATATAGGGCCTGTATATTTCATACAGCTTAGCTGGTTTGCATGGAATACAGAGTATGCTAGGGAATGAGGTTAAATTTACTAACAAAAATTTAGCCAAAAATCGTAAGAACCTCAACAATTGGGGTCTAATCTAAAATCTAGTGATTTTATAATTGGAAGGAGAGTTATAACATCAGATCAAGTGTTACAGGCCTTTTTTTCCAAGTCTTTAGGCCCAAAGTCACTTATTTGATACAATAGACACATTATTTGTGATTTTGACCATTTTCATGTTTGCCATGAAAAGGACACTGGGATAGAAATACACTGGAAGTACAGCAAGCCACACATCCTACCCCAAACACACCAGGTCTTTGCATTGCATCCTTCCCATTGCCTTTGGTCTTCATAATTTTTATGAGAGAGACTATGTGTACATCTTCTGGCATGGATTTCTATTACAGAAAAGAAGTAGAAGTACTTGGCTTAGGTCTTTATTATAGAAAAACCCTAAAATACACAAAGCTACTTCCAGAGGAAAATAGAGAATATTTAATGAGCCTGATCCTGTTATAGTTATCAGACTTACGGGAGCCTACTTTGCAAAGACTTTTCTCTTGCTTGTTTCCAGATCAGAAGCCTGAATGGACTCTTAACTGCCATGAAAGAAAAGGAAAAAAGAAAGCAAAACAGTAGACTTCTCCTGTTTTCCCTCTATTTTCCCATACTTCAAACTATTGTCCAGTTGACTTCTAACAGAGCTGTCATTCCTTGTGAAATGACTTATGAAAGTGTAGGAAAGTATTTTATACTATTACCAAGTAGCAATTTTTGTAATTTCTATGAGCACGACCCAAAATGAAAATCAATACCAGATCTTACCCTTTGACTTGTCCTGTAAGATCTCACCAAAATTCTGCCAATGAATGTTGTATTAATTGGAAAAAGAGATCAATTTCTCAGCTGAGACAACTTTTCTATGAAGACCATTATGGAACTGTCTGTAGATCGTAAAAGGTAGGATAGCTTCATCTGTCTGCATAGTACTTGGTCAAATATATAAGTGGAACAAGACTTAAAAGATTACATTTCTGAACTAACATAAACAATTGATTTCCTAAACAATTCCTTTTAACATAAAAAACAAACAAACAAACCAAAAAATAAAAACCCCAAACAAACTGATGTCTTCTGTCTTCTAACTGAATTTAATTTAAGGAGTAAGAGAACATCATGAAGAGCAATATGACAACATCCAACATCCTCAGGAAAGGATTAAGTTTAGACAGTTTACTTTAGTAAACTGTACACTTTAGGAAAGGCTTACAAACCATGAAGAAACATATCAAGAATGCCCAAGGACATAAAAGGAGAAGAAATTAAAATTTGCAAAGTCTATTTAAAAACTGTACCATGCAGTCATAGGCATATGCATTCTTTTATAAAAAAGTAGACATGGGAAGATCAAGAAAGACATAATAAAGTTCCATAGGAACTCTATAAATTCACTGAAGTAGAAGGCAATAATTGGAATGGAAAAGGAAATTATACATTAGGTGAACCATTTTTCTTTGTATGTTTTTTTGCTTTTAAGTTGCTTACATATATCCACCTTGTACAGACCTAGTTCAGGTGTTAAAGAGTCAATACAAGAAGATACCAGTGTGTCAAAACAGACATATTTGAACAAAACTATACTTCAACGAGCAAGTATTCTCTGAGATCAAAGGCTGAAATATCAGAGGAGGTAAGAATAAAGTCATCAAACTGATAACAAAAGTATACAGTTTATTTAATACATAGTTTAAGAAATGCAATCTAAACTGATGCAAGGAAATCCTAAATTAATGGCGGTCTATTCCATGACAGGGTTGAGCCAATTTAAAGAAATTAAATTAATACTTATTTAATTGAAGTTATTCAACTTCTGTGTGACCAAAGCAATTTCCATGGATTAAGAAAATATTAATGTTGTTGTAGTTTTAAAATACTCTAGGATAATAAAAGGAATGAAAATCAGCCTCCTTTTCTTTGGTATCCAAAAAACTGTCAGGAACTTGTAGCAAAGAGGAAATGCAGGAGTTCAATTTAAAAAACAAACAAACAAACAAACCAAAACAAAACAAAAACCAAGCAAACAAACAACCTCCCCCAAATAAACAAAAAAAAAAAAACCAACCCCAAACCAGCCCTGTTTCTCAGCCCTGTGAGAGTTAAATCCTTTAAATCAAGCAAAATGAACCCATATGATTACAAGGAAAAGGGAAATGGGAAAGGGAAAAGAGGAAAACGAAAAAATACAATACATCCTAACTGGTAAATTAAAAAAAAAAGTAATTTGAGGTTATTTCAGACTGAATACTTTCAGAGAGATTTGAAGCCAGATCATTAGCAACTGAAAGTCACTAGAGTTCTTCAGGAATTCCTATTATAATGTTCACCAATGGAAACATGTTTTTTCACAAAGCTTTTCAAGAATAGTCTTGGAAGTCCTTTTACTGAAAACAATACCACGGTGAACTATTGGTGTAAAACAGGTGAGACCCAAAGGTTGCAAACTCTAAGATCAAGGTGAAGGTTCCATGATCACTACATTTCTGAGTCCTAGACTGTAACAAAAAAATTCAAGAAATCCATTGAGCAAAGAGCATTCTGTTCATCACTTTACACTATTGATTGCAAGTAATTTAAAACATGTTGGTTTAAAGAACTATGAGGTTTTTTGGTAGAAGAAGTTCAAACATCTTCCAGATTAAAAGACTCACACTGAAAAATAAAATGAACTGAATGCAAACCGTATGTCTGAATAGGGGAGAACAAATTGATGAGCACAGGATAAGAGAGCTTTCAGAAATTAAAATATTTCTGCAACTGTAGTTGGCATTACTTGAATCTCAATTCCATCTTCCCTGTGAATTTGCAGGAGCTCCATTCAGCTGGCCTTTGCCAAAGGGACTCAGCTCATCTTTTTTTAAACATTTACATTCAGGAGTTGTGGAAATGGAGCATGTAGGAAGTGAGAGGAGTTTAATTGTATGAATCCATTGTAATTGACCATAAATTCCAGAAATCAAGCACAATATTAATATGCAGAAAATGTGAGGATGAATCAAAAATATGTATGCATGGAAATAAAAATTGTAGAAAAGAGAATGATTTATTTTAGGTCACTTTTAAAGTCACTTGCCATCCACTCATTAAGGCAGGCACTTCCTCAAACAGTAACCTCTTCTCACGTATTTAATAAATGCCGGGTGTGGGAAAGGGTTCTACTCCAAAGGTTCCGTAGATATGAGTAAAATGACAAAGTAAGGGTTAAATGGAAAAGCATAAAACCAGAAAAGACTGAGAGAAATAATACATGTAGGAGGAATATACCTGAGAGGAACTCTATACAAACAATATCACTGAGAGATTCACACCCTTTAGTGAAAATACTGCAAAGTATTTTGTCCTGATCAACATTGCTTTTATCATGTCATTCCCAGATTTTAGATGAAATAATGCTGTTTGCTTAGATGATGACATAGAACAATAGCTAAATCAGAAATAAAATAGAAATTTCTGTTACACTACCACAATCATCTATACATTTATCTTAGCCTATATATAAAAAACATATATCTAGATCATTCATACACCCATTATGTTTAAATCTTTGACCTCAAATAAAAACTGAGATCAGTTTATTTATAGGATACACCATCCTACTGTTTGCATAAATGAGAAAAATAATGCTTTGTTGTTTTTTTTTTGACATACACATAAAATACTTCATGAAGTTCAAACACAAAACCATATTTCCTTTCCAATGCACAATATATTTTCTTTTTTACTCATTCTCTTCTAATCCTCTCACCAGATTTCTCTTATTAAAATAAGATGATGCTACAAAGCTACAAGGCTTCTGAGCTCTTTCTTTGATTGATAGTAAAATAACATAGTCCTGGATCTGTTCCACTTACTCACATGGAATAGTAATCTATTCAGGCAGCAATTTCAGTTGTAACAATGTACTACTCAGTGAATAAGTTTTATTCCTTTGTAGAAGTTTAGCATAAACTCAGGTACTGATGGAACCTTTTCTCTCTTTCTGAATAAAACCGATATATAATTCTTGTGTGAACATTTCCCTGATCTCCGAAAAATTGGTATTTTTCCCAGAAACTACGAATCTGAGAAAGACTCTTGAATCCTAAGCACTTATTTAATTCTCTTGTACTCTAATACAGTAGTACTCAACATTTTGAGAAAGTTGAGACTGAAATGAGAGTAGCTGCTCTGTGCACCTGTCCCTGCTCATACACTTTATTCTCACCTGCACTTTTGTTTTATGATTTTATAATTCATGAAAACTCCAGAACTCCAAAACATTTTCTTTATTTTAAGGAAACAAATTATTAGAGGTTATTTTAATTTTTTTTAGTCATAGATCATTCCCCTTTTTTCCTATGCAGGATGCAATTGTCTAGTGTGTGGCCTGTGAAGATACTTAGTTTCTTCAAGCATAAAATACCAGTTTTCTTCTTAAGGAAAGCTCAAAAACATTATTTATTTTGAAATGTGTTACAGAAAGAAAAGGTTCAAATATATATTTTTAATATGTCACTTTCCAAAGGAACCTCTTTATTGTAGGAGTAGCACTGGGCAAATGTAATACTGGCAATTAAGCTAATCAAATACAGCATGTCTGTGATGTTAAGGTACTCTTTTACTCTTGCTTATTGATGGTGCTTGGTGAAATACATGGTTTGGTTCAGGTTTTTTCTGACTCAGCTGAGACATTTCAGATCAAAACTATGAGCTATGCTATTTCAAATCAGTTAGTGATAGTTCCCAGCAAATGACAGCGGAAGGGTTGTTCTCATCCATTTTCCCAACCCATGCAATTTTCCCATTAAGCAGGCTCTTCCCATCATCCAATGTAGGGAAGTACAGAAGAGAAAGAGGGGAGAGGTAGAAAATCCCTCTTCCCTATTCATTTACCTTCAGGGAAACCATGCATTTTTAAGGAACCTTTCAACATGCCTTATATACCATGGAAAATGGGAAGACCAAAAGCAGTAAAAACCCCTTTTCCTAGGTCTTACTCTATGTAGTTAATGGTGGAAAGCTGACCAGCAGTATCAACAAAGTTAAAAACAGTACTTCTGTGGGTAACAAAAAAAATCCACTTGGAGAAAAGAGATGATTCAAATTTCCACTTGTTCTCAAGTTCTAGAAAACACATCCCGTGAAACACATATAAATTAGTGAAGCTCTCCTGTTCACACAGTGATCAACTAAGAAATATTTGACTAATTTTGCAATCCTTGTTTTGGTAAGACTTACACATTTCAGTTAAGTCCTTAGACTAAACGTAAAACAAATTCATAGAACTTATTGTTCTCCAAGTTAAATGTAAGATAATGCAGGCTGACAATGGATTATGATGCAAGAAGATGCAAAATGTGACAAATCTTCCTCTTTAACAGTAAAACCTTCTAAGCCATCCTTAAATCTTTTTTTCTTTCTCTTGGTTTTGGTTTTTTTAGCCTTTGGCATACTGCAGTTCAAGGTATTATTGTTTAAAAACTTGTAATTTACACAGCAAAAGAAATGTTAGCAGCCATGTCAGTATCCCATATCTGATAATCAAATGTTTTCTCATCAAGTGAGATTATAGAGCTGTGTGATTTGAGTAATTAAATAGATTTATATTTTTAAATAGACCCAAAAAAATATTTGGGGGAATGAAAAGAACACTTGTAATGTCAGTGTACCAAAATAAAATGAGATCATTACTACCATATACTGTAGAAATAGAGGAGGATGAAAACAGTTCAGCCATAATGATTTCATTAGGATATGTATGTGGAGAGATGAAAGGAAAAGATCACTAACAGATTTCTAGTAAAACAGAAAGAGTGTGAAAGCAGCTGAACGTGGTATACTTAGAGAAACGAAAGTAGAAATGCTTCAAAAAATAAATGAAAATGAAAGCTTTTACTCTGTTTAAGGCAGGACACAAGCAAAAGATAAAAATACACACTTTGTCAATTCACCTTGGAGTCATTGATCTCTTTTGCACATTGAACCTAATGAGGCAAGTACGAGAAAATTGTAATGGGTCTTTCATGTGCTTGTTGGACCTGGATTATTGTGTAGAACTAAATAGTACTTTTTATCAAAATGTCTTTCAAATACTGGCAGGATTCTATTACAAATAAGATTACAAATACTATTTTATAATTATGAATTCCTGGGCTTCTTTAACTAATAATAAATATGCATTATGTCAACTATGCAAACAAACACACTTCTTTTAAAGTAGCTACATATTACTTATGAATATCAATTCAGATGGGTAATTTTTGAGGGGCTATGTTTTATATAGACATAAAAATGAAACTGGAGACTTTTCCATCCTTTAAGTAACTGCTTTTTATTTAATTTAGTGTTCTGCAGATCTGTATGAGATACATTTCAGCATTGGTTAAAATATCTTCATAAGGTTTTATAATTTGATATCATACATCTTTGTAGTGCATTTGGAAATGATCAGTAATAAGACTCACACGTATGCAGTGAAAGAGTCTATATATATATAACAATTACAAATGCCAAAATCTGTCTTTTTTGCACACAATCATGAACAAATATGTTTGATTATGTAAACTAAGTAGGGGTCTTCTTCATATATTCAGCAGTGTGCTTAAAGTGTGCCTAAAAAACAGTCCAGGAAGCACATTACTGAAGTCACCTAGAGAATAGCCATCAGGAAGTGCTACGAACAGGGATGATTCTGACCTGCCTTCTAGATGTTGTGCTACTTTTCCCCTTTTCCCACTACAGACCATGTTTCTAACCAAGCAGCATTTTCTGTTTTAAGTGTGCTTTTAAATAAAAGAGGACAGGAATCAATCAGTGATCTACAGGCTGGCATTCCTTACGGCTAGCTTCTGCATGAGTTTCTTTTTGAGGAGAGTCACCCAAAACAAAACAAACAAACAAACAAAACCACAAGACAAAAACAACAACAAAGCAAAACAACCAAACAAAAAACAACCAGAGACCAGAGAGCTAATTAAAAAACCCAACCAAATAGCAAGATAAAACCAGTTGCAGGTATGCACATCCAGGCATATCTTCATTAGAACTGTGAGTGTAACTGTTCTCTATTTGTAGATCAAGCAGGGCCAGAGCTCAGACTCAAACTCTTTCACAAAATCATTGTTTTGGGAAGGAAGAGAATTGAACACAATGTGAACATGACTTATGTAGTCCTGCTCTAGGAAACAACCAAACACTTTTTGTGCCTTCATGCCAGAGTTCAAAACCATGTGTACAAATAAACAAGTTTCCTCTATAAACCAAGTATTGTCAGTAAAAGTTTCCTTTTGTGTAGTCTCAGACCTTATTCTTTTCAGGACATATTAACTGAGGTTAATAGTTACAGCATAATAATATCGCAGGGAACTTTTTAAGGCTTTTGAGTGTATGTAAGTGTAGCAGCATGAATATTCATGTCCAGGATGCCATGGTGTACAATGCTGTATGAACACTGCTAACACTCTCAGTTCCCTTGATATTTCAGTAGCCTATTGTTTCATTTTCTTCAGTTATGCTTCCCAAATTATTGCTCAGTGCCAATCAAAATTCTTCGGGAACCTTCAGCATTAACCTTGACAGACCTTTCTTTGGAAGAAGAAAATTAGAAGGTTTCTGTTTATCAGACTCACCTTATACCCACAAGACCTAGAATTTTTTTTTTTTTTTTTTTTAAACAATACAATGGAAATGCAGCTAGTCATGCCATCGAGATGCAGACTCTCCAGACTGCTTCTTTTGCACATCCTGTTTGTTCCAATCCCTTTTTTTCCACTTAAATTTTCCCTGGCCACTTTGTCATTATGTCAATTACTAACTGACAGAGTGATGTGTGTGACAGAAATATAAAAATATGTTCACTTCATTGGCTCTATTATTTTAATGTCAGAATGCAGGTATGAGAAAAACAGCAGCATGAAAGCCAGATTTTCATCCCCCAAAACTGAAAAAGTCAGAAGCACCTGAGAAAATTACGTATCTTTTCACATTACTTTTTCTCCTACAAAAACAAAGAAAATGTCTGTGAGATATTTCTCATATGACTTTACACTGCCTGTAATTCCTTTATAATGTTATAGCTGATTAAGTGGGAAACAGACACAACAGACTTCCTGTTGAAGCTTTTTATTACATTAATTGTTCTGCTTTTTCTGATTGCTCAGAACTTCTCCATACTTTCTATTAAAAGTAACTGGCTTCAGATTGCTCTTATTGCTGAGATAAAATCTACACTGATGAGGTGACAAATGTACAGCTACATTTATAGGTGTGTGTGTGAAAAAGCAGTAGTTCTGTGATTAGTGGCTACTGAAATCTACCAGCCTCAATGGTCACTGGATTGGACTCTGCAAGAGATGTGATCCAAAGTTATTTTAATACATTAGTAAAACTGCTATTTTAATTTCTTTTTTTATCAAACACGGTGTCCTTTCAATCTGGCAGGACTCTGAGGAATCAGGGTGTATAAAATAAAGAAGTCTAATTTTCTCCAAATAGATAAAGTGTCAAAGAAGCAAAGTAAAAAATGTTCTGGTATTATCTGCTTAACAAGAGCAACAAAATAAATGAAAATGAGGACATTTGCTTCAATACATAGCAGCAACTTGGATAACATCATACAAAGAACAGGGAGCCTGTACTTTGGCCAATAGTAGATGTCAAGGCTTGGGCACCATGCCTGAAATGCTATTATTAGATTAGAAAAACAGATTTACTGAACATGTTACAATCTTGTCTTCATTTTGCTACATGAACATATATTACACCGTGATGTGAAAAGGCTCTGATAGGTTCGAACTAGTCTTGATTATCAGAGAGAAACATAACTCTTTATCCAAACTGGAAGGTCTGGGCAGAAGTGGCAGTACCCTAAGCAAGCCAATAAAGGCTTAAAAAGTGGTTGAGCTCAGAATCCAAGTAATCAAGTAACATTTATGTACCTCAAAAACCAAGAAATATACATATTCATGGATGTTAGAGTTTCAGTTTTATTATATTAATAAGCAGCAGACAAAATCTTCATCAGGGAATGAAGAAATCAAGGAAAGTACTTGGAACTGGAAAGACTGGATTAAAATGAAGTTCAATATTCAGGTTCAAGTCAGTAAAGGAATACTATTGTGTAAGCTAGAATTTGTATATCTTTTAGGATGCATCCATGTTTCTTTGTTAGGATGCTGAGAATAAAACCTGGGCATGGCCTCCACTTTGCCCTGAGTAAGAAAGTCTCCTGCAACACCTCCTGGCTCATTGTCAC
Source organism: Edolisoma coerulescens (assembly GCA_013397115.1). Lineage (NCBI taxonomy): Eukaryota > Metazoa > Chordata > Aves > Passeriformes > Campephagidae > Edolisoma > Edolisoma coerulescens. Next base: position 150,709 of record VWZW01000996.1, read on the forward strand.
TTGCCAAATCTGACTGATTTGATGTCAAGACATACTCCTAGCCATTTTATATAAACAAACAGCAGCAGTAACTGGGTCTGTTGTTCTTTCTTAGAAGCAGAATCTGATTGCCCATGTTCAGATTTTCTCCACTGGATTACTGTAATGTGCTTTACTACCAGCTCAGGATCTATTTAGAAGACATTGTTCTGAGGGAGAAAAATAAAAGCGAGTTCCATTATATTTTAGATAATGTTTTTAAGGGCATGTAAAGAAACTGGTTTACACATTCAATGTCTGGGTCCTCTGTCCAGGAGGATGCTAGAGTACTGCTTCTGACTTTTGAGGGTCAAAACGGCTTTGAGCAATGCACTCAGGAGAAGAATTTTTTCCAGTCCTACCAGTCCTTCCAATTAATCAGAAGACAATCAAAAATCATATGACAGGAGCAAAAAGAATGCTAGTGCTTGATTTTCCATAATGTTCCTGTAGCTCTCTTCCTTCTTGTTCAAGAATAATGTAAAAGTGTTACCCTTATCAGATTTTCGAAAAGCCAGTCTTATTGAACAGATGCATGCAGAGAGTTGAGGTTTGTTGAGGAAGAGGCTTCATTTGGCGAGCTTAAAGGGCTGAGAGTTTTCATTGCCAATAAATAGATTTTTGCTGACTGGTTGTTATATTTTGGCAAAAAATTGTTGCTGTTTTTTTCCTCTATGCTTAGAGATTATGTTTTTTATTAATTGGTGGCCTGGTATCTTATATGGGCTTTGAAGGACCATTTCTGCACTGTAAATATAGAAATGCTATCTGCTCATTCACACTGTGCAATGCTCTGAGAGAATGCTCATATCAGACTGAAGGGTAGAGGATTCATACAAGTGAACTGCAGCTAAAGAGATCATTAAATTAAAGAGTCCCTTGGCCATGATATAACATTCCAAGTCACTTCCATGCTGTTCCCATAATTCTTAGGTATATTAATTGTGAGGGAGGTGCTCCCTGTAGGCTATTGAAACTTCAAATTTAGGACCTTAGTCAGGCAAATGTCTTACAGATCTTCAAGGGAATTTTCCCAGTTTTCTAACATAGGTTCTCCCTCATGTGCGCAACAAATGCAGAAATATTCCTAAATTATCATGTATGAATGGTGAGATGAGATATCTGATCTCTCAGTATATCAGTGCAATTCTGCTGACATTACACATGGCAATATCCAATTTAATTTTATTAGTCAATGGATGTTTTTCATTGACATTGGAGATTAGGGCTTCTTCCAAAAGTAGAAATTATTCTTATGACCTTAGACTTTGAGTCTAGTCAGACACCAAGGCCAAGTTAAGCCTTTATTGAGCTGTGTTGATTGTGAATATATTTGATATTTTCATTAATTTACTGGCATCCCAAGCAATTAAAACAGGATGTAAACATTGTACTATAACCATCAGTGGTTACAATTTCACTAAATACAAATAGAATAAACCCTGAAAGAGATTATGGCTTATTGACTCAATAAACATATTAAAAACAATAAAGGAAAAGCAGGAGGAAAAAAGATGGAAGTAAGAGAAAATAATATTGCAAGGATGTAAGAGTCACCATCTTAATTGTATTAGCCCAGCATTTCTTTCCTGATGCTCACAAGCCACTCACACTTCAGAGAAGTTCTCTGGTTTGACCTTCAATAGGTAGAGGCCAATTCAAATCACAGAGCTTTTCTTTTTCCATTTTTTTGTTATTGTTTCTAGCTGTTAACTCTGAAATTAACTCTGGATATTTCTACTACCCACAAGAGCTCTGAATCTTGCTAAAATCTCGTTTCTTAATTCTGTGGGACACAGGAAAATTTATAAAATATATAATTTTAATAAATTATAATTATAATTAAACTATAGCAATTTAAATTATAGCAGTAAAAATTATAGCAATTTACAGACATATCAAAATGGTACTCTGATTTAAAATCCCAGAAGAATGAATATAGAAAGGTGGAAATGGATCACAAGCTCTGTACGCTGTTTCTTCCTTCTTTTCTTGATGAGTATCTTTTACAATTGCAGGTATAGAAAAATGTCCACAGAAAGAAAACAATGTAAAGTAAAACAAAAAAGGAATGTCTAGGCTCTCATATCTATCACATTTTGATAGGCATAGCATCAGACTTTGTTTTCCCTTCCATTCCCCTATCCCACTCCCCCCTGCCCCCAAGAAAATAGTTTAGCAAGAAAAAATATACTGTGTTATTCTGATTTCACATTGACCAACATTGCTGTGATGTAATTACAAAAACATATATTTCAAAATTACCTGGCTAACAGTAGATATCCCCCTATACAGGGAAGCTCAAATGTACACACAAATGTATTCTTCATTTAATAACTTCCTACAAATGATACATTCATTGCAATTCATTACTTGGACAATTATGTGAAGTCCCATAAGGTTTGGGGTTTTTTTATTTGAAACACTAGTAGTAATGTGTGATTTTTATAAAATTAGCAAAGTAAAAGGTCAGAATGGTACACACATGCATTCATAAATCCATATGCACACATATCTACATGTGATAACAACCATAATTGCTCTGAATCTGAATTTCAGGCATTTTGTCTTCTATGGACTGCAAGGTTTTTTGATAGTGTTAATTTTTTGCTATGTGTCTTAAAAATACATCTAAAGGTATTTTTGCTAGAGGTTTTAACATTTAAAGTCTGAATAAAATATTTGAATAAGTATTGTGATCTTTTTATCACACTCTTTTTTCACTGCTTCTCTGTATATGATCTGGCAATGTAAAAATATAATGACCTTACAGTCTAAGTGACTTTTCCAAGCAGCGAAACTAGTGATTTCATGGGATGACTAAGTTCAAGATTCTATCTCCTTGAAATTTGTTTCCAGGATGTTAACTGCAAAGCAAGTTATATATAGCAGTAAATGCATGCTTAATTTGTGCAGAAATCATGGTGTGATGAATACAATTAAGAGCCTCGGAGGGAATAATTATATTACTGCATAAAGCTGGTGGATCTCAAATTGCTTGGTGCCTGGACTTTAAATTGGCCTGCGTTCCTGTTGTGAAAGTCATTCATAGTAGTAACAAAACTGCAGTCAGAAATAGGGTAGTTTCAAAGTCATGTAAGTATATTTACTCATCTGCTGCAAATGACAGAGCCTAAAAAATGGAAGCAGCATTTAGAAATAAATGAATAAAAATTTAATTCTATTAAAAATATAAACAGTGTGCATAGAAATATTATTTTATGCAACAACAAATCTTATAGAAATTATAAAATCATAATGGTTCCATTTTCTTTCATATTTACACAAGTAGCATGTTGTAGTTCTTACCTGGTCTGTACAGCCTACCATAGGTATTTCCAAGAGGCTTTAATGAAGATCTATAATTGAATTAAAAGCCACAAACACAGCATAATTCTAAAATTTGACTAGTAGAAAAATTTGACCAGTCAGATTCCTCACCTAAGGTGTGTGGCAGTCACATTCAAGAATTGTGGGATTGGATCATCTTAACTGCCAAGCACAATTCAATGGGCTGACACAGGGTTGTACGACCTAAAGTATTATTAATAATAATACTTCAATAAATAATAAAAGTATTATAATAATAATAAAGAAAATTTTGTAGCACAACTTGTTGTTCAACTTGGAGGTTTTTCCTATACTGAACATCTAGCAATGGTTTTACAAGAGCTCTGTGACTTAAACCAGCAATTTCTGAACACAGGATACACAAGCTGCTGCAGCCCACTTAAGGTCTGAGGTTTTTAAAATTATTCATCTTCTTTCAGCATTTGGGAACCATTTTCCTATTCTTCTACTTGGTTTTAAGCCTCTCAAACACACTACAGAAAACATGAAGTTGTGTATGCTGCACTAGAAAAAAAAGAAACCAGCAAATAAATAGGGTCAATGGCTGTAAAATATTGCCCAAGGGAAAAAAATAAAAATTATTGTGACCTGAAATTGTGACTATGATGTGAAAATAAAGGCTATGAGCATTATTCCTGAACTGTGGTAAATTTTCTCTTCCCTGGTCATTATTTTATGAAACTCTTACTTGGAAACTAAACATAATTTGTTCTTGATCCATTTCTACTCATTTGAAAAAAGGTAACATTGCACTGTTTGCTTTATCAGACAAAGATGTTTTATCTTTATGGGAAAATATTAATACATAAATTTAAGAACTATTTTTTTTTAGATAATGATATAGAATGCAGGTGTTAGTAGTCTAGATATAAAACTAGAGTCACAAAATACATGATTCCAGGTTTTGAACCCTAAGACATCATGGTGATGCTGATGATGTCATAATGACAATGATAATAGACCATGGCTCAGCTATACCAGAATTTTATAATAGTGTCCAGTGCCACTATTCTGCTTCCCACATAAAATCAGTAGTGAATCAGAAGTTAATTAAGGACTTCATGTAACAACTTCTCCATCAGGTCAAAATTGTGGCTTGTTAGGATTTAATGTTTCTGTAAAAGTTTTATTCAAAGTGTGGTCTGTGGTGATGGAGAGCCTGTGCCAATTTGCTTGAATTGTTCTTTTAACAGACTGGGAAGTGCCAAATATACAGGCACCCCATCCGCTTGTTCTTTTTGTTGGAGAAGATGGCCAGTGCAATGTAGCATCCATCTTTATGCCCAAAATCTCATTCCCTCTCTTCCCACACAGGTGGAAAAAAATCTTCAAGCTACAGTCCTTAAAGAAAGACATATCAAAATTATCCTGTGCAGCATTCATTTAACCACTGTTTTAGTCAACACTTTTGATAAAGTTTGCATCCACTATGGGACTGCTGGGAAAAAAACATTTCCAGATGACCTGTAGGAGATGCATTAACATCGCAAGTAAAGCCATGCTTACAACTAAGTCAAATAAAATCAAATATGTGATACCCACACATTAGCTGACATATTGATTTCAAGATTCCTATCAACCACTCTTACTAGCTCAAACTGAGCACAAGGGCTGCTTTAAAGGATAGGGGATGTTTCTCTACATTCTTTCTCTTTTTAACAAATTCAGCTACAAAATAAATACCTTCTAATGATATTTTTTTAATAAGAGTATCTGCTGGTGAAACATGTTTTAATACACATTATCTGTATCTCAGTGTAGAATAGTTCTTTCCTTCATTTCTGAAAGGTATTCACAGTGCCCAGATGTTAAGCCGTAGAAATTTCTTTTTCAGCAGTAGCATCTGGCTTATTGGCAGGCTCTACTTGCTCTTTTGTTGGCTTCACTGCAGTTGTCTTTAGGCTGTGAAATGATTAGGATACTGATGTGATATCTTATTCACTAGAATCCCTTTGCTTTTAGCTAGCTCATGGTTTCTGTTCTGTAACACTTCCAAAAAAATCTAAATAACAACAAGATTTCTCCCAAAGATATCTCTATGAGGTGAAAGCAAGGGGCAAAAAAACCAAGATTATTTCTCCAAGGATAAGGCAGAATTAATGCTTTGCAGAAAAATCTGGAAAAGCCATGACAAAAAACATAGCTAACAGATATCTTATTACTCTAGTGTGATTCAGATTTCCAGTTTAATATATTTCTTCTTGAAGAAAATGTTGATAAAATGCTTTATTTTCTCCTTTAAAAAGATTCACTTTAATACAAGATGAAAGTTGGGATCTTCCTTCTATCCTGCAGATGAGATACCATCTAAACATAATAGAAAACATATCAAATTTTAGAACTCTGTGCTCTCTTGAGAAGAGAAGCAAGAGTGGACAAATATTTATTAGCTACATGTTAAATTAAATTGCCAGCCATGAGGGCTTTCCAATATGTACTACCTTCCTTTTGTATATGCAGTCTTTCTCTTGTGGTCATATGCCTCTTTGAGACTGAACTTCAGTGCACTGTCTTTTAAATGACTGGTTGATGATTATCTAATGATTGTAAGACAAACACTTTTTTATTCAATTTCTGAGTTGATATTATGCAATATAGTTTCAAAAATACTATTAGAATAGTTACAGAGCAATGATGTAGAGGGGTTTTTTTGTGGGGTGAGAGGAGTTTTGAGCCTGAAAGTGATATATATGGTCTTCTTGAGTTTGTCTTTAAGAACCTTTTCCCTAGGTTCTATGTAACCTATGAATATTTCACTCAGTTATTTTGGTATTAGATATAAAATTCTGCTATGTGGAAGCCAGTCTTTGTTTTCTTATGAATATCCATACAAACTGTATGTTTAGCTATCAGTACTGTCCTGTTTCAAAGTCTCATAAACTTAATCTGAGTTTTTAAACTGATCTTGAAAATTCTGTGATTTCTAGGATGCATTTTCGATCCAAATAGCCATCTGGCCATATCTCTGTTATATAATGATAGAAAAGATTGAGCCAATATAAGTAAAGCAGATGGTAAAAGGCACCTGCTGACCAAACAGGAGCAGTGGGACTCAGCTCGGACAGGTCAGCCTATCTGTAATAGATACTCAATTGTCACTGCTCATATCTACTGCTTATGATGTTACCCTATGTAATTTATATGACATATATATATATAGTCATTGATGTTATGTATTATAGCCTTCTTTGAAACCTTTACATAATATGGTTCAGAGGTTGAAATATTTAGTTCATATATTTGTGTAGAGTTTATGTCTGCCCCCCCCCCTTAAGAAATTAACGTCATTGGAGTTATTTTACTTTAAATTAAACATGCATCCTTTTCTAAAGATACAAGAGCATTACTTGATATATATCCAATTTGTCTTCTAATTTATGAAAGTATAATGATATTGCATTATTGTTATAAAGTTAATCAAGACTTTAATGGGACAGCTATGTTACTATTGAGTGGTTGTTTTTTTCTTTTACTATAATGCATGTCTTCAACAAGCTGATTATGCAGCGTAGCAATGAATTCTCTAATTAGAAAGTTATTACTACATCTATAATGGGCAAGAATTCTAGCTTTGTAACTTGCATTTTTAAGATGCTTTTATATAGAAAATAAAAAATTTTAAAAATACACATCAATAGTTACTACAGATGCTTAATCTGTAGGCACTTTGTCTGGTTTATTTTCTATTTTTTCATCTGATGATCCATATTTCCATGTATGCAAAGTAAACACAAGATGACTTCACTTAATAACTCTGTGACTTGATAATTTCTCAAATGTGTTTTGAATAGATGTGAGAAGCTTGTGCCAAGACAAGGACTGAGAAAAATTTTCAGGTTTGGGTTGTAAAGAAGGTAATTTCTTACAGATTTTTAACGTTGTTTTGACTTTGATTTTCACTTAAGGATTGAAATAATATTTTGTCTCAGAGCAAAAGCAGAAAAGGCCATATGATTATAAAGAAACAGAAATATGTTTAGTATTAGGAAGTCAAAGTGTTGACCATATTAGAAATTATGCTGCCTTTTTTTTTTTTTTTTCTGCTTTGCCTTTAATTGGAATGATATTTGAATCCTGGTTATCAGCAAACAAGTTATCTTCAAGTTAAATGAGTACAATGCCTTCGACCAGAAACTGAATCTATGTAACTTTACTTATAACCTGATGCTTCTAGTCTCAAAACTATTCATATAACTATTTTTTCCAGGCTCTAGCACCATGAAAATCATTATGTGAAACTCTCCTAGTCAAGAGTTTACGATTTACCATCAGCATTACCTAAAAAATTAATTGCTTCACTCAGAACAGTGTTGTGGCGAAGGTCAAAGGGCCAGAGAGCCCTGGTACAGAAGAAACCACTCGGTCTCGTTGGTGGGTTACCTCCGAGAAGTAAAAAACTCCCCGACTCAGGTTACAAGGGAAAACCTTCTCCCCCCACCTGGTAGTTTGGCCTGGTCCCTCATTCCGCCCCTTCCCTTCTCCCATTGGTTGTTGTTGTATCCCCCCACCTCCTCTCTGCCCCTATGCCCTCAGTTTATTGGCTCTGTATCCCTATATAAGTCTGCACACAAGGTCACTCACCCTCTTTCACCTCTGGAGAGCTTTGGAGTAAGGCCTTTCCTGAATTCTGCACAAGAGAGCCCTCCAAACTCCTTCCCTCTGGTAACGCATGAGCTACCTTAGTTTGAGTGTGGGCGTGTGTTTTAGTGCCAGCCAACAGCACGGGTGTAGAAGTCAGCCTGCAAGTGTGCCAGGCTGCACCGCTGGGGCCTACCCTTTGCCAGGAATGCTTTCGGGATAACATGGCGTCTTTGGTCACCCCACAACCACGCCGCGTTAGAGCTCATCTCTGTGACCTCAAGGCTGCCAGTTCTGAACCCAGTCTGAAGATCACTGGTCTGAGATCCAATCTCTGCACTTTTTCTAGTTTTTATTTAATTATCATTTAATGAAAAATGCATAAAAATATCATAGGGGGAAGAAAAAGGATGATCAAAGCAGGCCTCATTTACAGCTTAGTGACTGAAAATTAAGATGCTGATTCCTTGTCTTGTCACTAACTGCAAAATCCTGGAAAGGCCTCAGATGTCCAACAGTCATACAGGATAAAACTAAAAAAGACTGCCACAGATAGACTGAGAGTGTAACCCTGAAGAAAGATAGCTATCAGCAAGCTGTTGATAAAACACCAACTTAAAGGATCTTGGAGCCATGAGCAGAGCATTTTCTGGTCATGCAGAATAGGTGTGTTATCTGCCAAATATTTTCTTACAGTAAGCATGAGCTCACTCATGCTTATGTAGAGCCCTTTTTATCACTGATGGCCCATCAATTGCTCATTTAATTACTGGGTATTATTACAGCAAGTTAACTAAGGGGCCAGCTTTTAGATCTACGTAGCAATGAATTTCACTAAGAATATGATAAAGTGTTAAGGACTTTTTAAATAAAGTGGCCTGTATTGTGTACAGTATCTTCACTGTATGCTTTACAAATGTAGAAAACATAAAAAGTTCGTGCTATTCCTTTGTTTTCCTGTGTGATAGTTTTTGAGGGAGTCATTGGGTTTTTTGTGTGTTTGGGGAAGAACCCACATGTGAGTCATACTGTTCTAAGGACTTGCTGCCTAGTTTTGGCAGACAGCAGCAACCCTGCACTGCTGTTTGCTGGAAGATGTTATTATAATGGACATTACTCCAGTGAATTTGGCAAGCCTAGCAAGTAGAGAGAGATGCTGCTGTGTCTTTTGGCACTAGCATGCAGCTTAGATTTGCAGTCCCCTGATGTTTCTTTTTTTCTTTTTCCTTTTTCCTTTTTTCTCTTTTCCTTTTTTTTTTTTTTTTTTTCCTGTTTCTTTTCCCCTATTATTACTGTAAGTGAAGATTAAGATGGTCCGGACCCATGATCCCAATCTAAATTAGCACTGTCTCTCACATACAAGAAGTATGCTTGAGCTTGTTGCTTGAGGCCTAGGAAGGGCTGCTCAAAAAAGTTCCATACGTTCCTAAAAGAGAAACTGAAGGGAATAGAGCCTGTTCTGCTAGTCTGACCACTTCCAGGAAACTCCTGTTTATCCCCGGGTCTGTTTCTTCCTGTCATCTCTTTGAGTAAAAAAATAAAATGTTAGAGAACAGAAAATTCAGACTCTTCTGATCATTATTTAGCCTATTTTTTTTACTTTAATAAAATATATCCTTCTAAATTTTATTCACAAAATTATTATTCACTTTTGCATCTCTCTTTTTCATTTCACTCAAACATTCTTCATCAAAACCAAGCAGACATAAACATTTAAATAAAAAAAAACCAACATGTTGTCCATCACTAAATACATGCTTATTTTTCCCTTGTAATTATAACTATGATGAATGCAAACTGTATCTCTAAAGTTCTTAAAAAAAAATAAAGCCTCTATATGTTCTTAGTAAATTAATACTATGGACCTTGGGATATTCTTATTTCCAAATTACACATCATTAAAAATCTTTGTTATTCAGCTCTAACATATGTTTGAAGTCAAAACACCTGCAAAAATTTGTCATCCAGAGGCTCCTCAGAGAGAAAAAATAATATTTTAGCTGTTTCTGATGAGGAAGACTTTCGGTGGTATATAAGAATGAGTACTAAACTTATTTTCCTTACCTTCTCCAACTTCTTACATAAGAGATAGGGTTACAGATATTTATTGAAGCACTGAAAATGTGAACAGGGCCCTTGAATCCACTTCCAAACAAAAGAATAGCTCTATAGGACTTACCAAAAAGGTATGCAGTACAAGGAAGTCCATAGTTAAGGAACTCATTATTTACTGAGTATCTGGAAATATGGAAAAGCTTGGCAGGTTCTGGTACTAACCAGTAGCTGACACCTGTAGTGGAATATAGAAATAAGCAGATACCTAAAATGTCTTCTTTTTTCCTTGATTTTTCTATAAGGTTATGTCCTTACACAAGTATTTTATTGGTGTTAAACCTTTCATCACCTTCTGTTACTCAGCAGCTGGTACAAGCCTCTTTTCCCTGGAGTAGAGGTGTAAAAAAAGGAAGTCACTTGGAATATAGATGCATTTAACTGAACCACAGCTTTTTGTCTCTGATATTAATTGTAAACGAATACTCTGTACATTTGAAAGTTTTTATATAAAAATATTATTTAATTTTTATTCTTTATTTATATTCTATACAGTGTAGAAACAACAAGTAATTCACCACAAATGGCAAATGCTGTCATATTTCAGAGTTTTTGACCCCACTTTATTCAGTTAAGTGAAGTAAGAATTTCATACCCAGTTCTCCTAAGGCTTCATTTTCTTCTCAGGTGTTTAGCCAATTTAGACTGACTGAAGGCATTTCAATGGAATTTTTCTGGATTAAAATGTAACACAAAAGGACCAAGGACCAAGAACTACAGCAGAGGTTGACACCGTGCATAGATATTCTAAAACTGACACTAAAGAATCATCAGAGTACACCTGAGATAAAAAAGGTGATGCTGAAGAGCATTCAGAGTCTTACATTTTCCTTTCTGGGAAATGGATTCCCTAAAATATTGGATAGCCTCCACTAAAACAGCAGAGGAATCAATCTAGGAAATTACAGAACAGCAAGTTTAAATTCAATAGCTAGTAAATTGCTAGAACATTTATTAAAGCAGTCAGTGTGTAAGCACCTAGAGGAAAGTAAGGTGATAAAACGTCGCCACCATATAGTAGTCGCAGAGAAATCATGCCAACTTAACTATGTCTTACTTTTATAAGCCTTAGTAAATTAAGGATATGTTGGCAACACACAGTAGATCTCAAGCTAAAATCCTGCATGGTATTCTCACACAGCAATTAAAACACAAGGAGGTTGAAATACTGCATTATGAACACACAACCCACATTAAGATCGACATAAACAGATAATGATTGCACTTCATTCCTAGATGGCTGGACCACTAATGGAATAATTTTCTCAAGAGAGTTACCATGATTTTTTTTTTAATATTCTATATATGTTTTTTTCTAAGTTTTCCTCATTATTTACTAGTAAGTGAAGAGCCTCTGTATTGTATTCAAAGGGAAAAGCTTTACACATACAAGCATTTTCTGTTTTTTCAGCTGAAAAAACACCCAAAATTTAATCTCCAGTTTCCACTCACTTGGAAGAGAAGTGTAATTCACATTTTACAGAGAACAGAGGCAAAATCCACTCATGAAGCATTTTGTAATATTGCTAGCCCAGGGATGAGACAGCTGCCCAGCTTGCTGTCACTGCCTACATTAAGTACAATGGACTGTATTCACATGGAATTAAATCAGAGTTTATAAATAAAAATCTCTCGTCCCCACTAATGATTGTCTGTGAATTGGAGAGGTCTTTTAGTTTTAATAAATGGACATAAAGGATGTATATTCCTTGGACACTGTGGGACTGATAAAATATACAGTTGTGTGTTGCAGTCCATCTCCTTTGTGCTGCTTTTCAGCAAAAAGTTCCTAGAAACAAGAACTTAGTGAAGAGAGAATCCAGATTTCTACAAAGAGCTGAGAAGGTCTTTTTAGTTCTGCATATTCCAGGCCTGAGTCAAGCCATTTTTTCAATGCCTGTTCTTTTACACTTAAATTCTGGGCACTTTATTCAGTTGAGAAGGCTTATAATTCAATCTTAGCATTGTTTCGGTCTGAAAAATGATCCCATCAAAACACTCAAAAAACACTATGATGCAGAGACGCACATTTTGCCAGGTAAAATCTAGCAGAAAACGGAGGAGATCAGTCCCAAGTGGGAGGTAATAAGGTTAGCTAGAATGCAGCCTTTGCTTCATTTGCTGCTTTGTGCTACATGTACCAGAAGGCATATTAGTTTTCATATAGTTTCAGGCCTGACCTGTCTGTGTGCTAAATTCAAACTATGTTGAAGTTAAATTTCAGATACTAAATCACTGCAGGATGTAGGAGTCAAGAAAAACTCAGCAAAAGGCACTAGATTTTTGTGTATTTATCTTTCCCAACTCTCTCAACTAAAACATGTATGAGTACACATTCAGCAGTAGCACCTGACACTAATCTAGGATAGAAATGACACTAAGATTCTTGAATAACGAAATCCCTTCCCCTACAAGGAAGTAGAATGAGTGTTTGCAAATAGAGGCCTCGGGTAGATACTCACATTCAGAGATTGAGATATGGATGTATGCAATCTCATTTTCTCACACCTACGCTGTGGGGTGAATTTACTTTTACAGCAGAGGCTAGTAATACCAGCTGAGATGTTCTAGATCTTCCATCTGGCCCATGGCTACCACAGCAGAAGGGAACTGGCCCTTCTAAGACTGTGTGTCGCATCTCTGAACTCTTGTGGCAGATACTCTAGAGTGTCTCAGCTGGCACAAGAGTCCTTTCTGCAGGGAAATGAATCATGTCAGATTTATCTTTATATATATATATATATATATAGTTCACCTATAGTCCAAGGAAATAAATAGGCAGTCTCGGGTATAATCCACCTCTTCTCAGTTAGACATCTAAACATGTTAGACAAATCATACTTCAGTATTTCCTATTTCCTCTATCTCTCCACTTGGAACTTATTTTGATCACATTCCTCAGAGCTTCATAGCAACTCTTTTAATGCAGTGCTTCTGACTCACCTTTGCCTCAGAAAATGCAGAGTTTGCTGTAGGCTATAATACATCTGTTTTCTGAACTGACAGTTTAGAAATCCTAGCTTACCAGAGCTGGTTTGGGCATCCATCCAACAGTTTGTCGCATGGTATAGAAGTACCTGACCTGCTGAAGACATTTTGTATTCAGATCATTTAATCACATTTTGTTTTAAGTAAATTAGCCCACTGGTCCCTCACATGTTATATCCATTACCTAGATTCATCTTGCGATGTTAGTGCTGTTAAATTGCCAGTAGCTGCTCTTATTCTCTTTGAGGTTATTAGGACTTAGACAGCAATTAAGCAACATGTCGGCTACACTAGTGTTTCAACATACAGTATAAGACCTAATAAGAAGATTGAATGTAGCTCCTGACTAACAGAGCATGTGGCTACATATTGTGTTGTATATGAATGTATATGTCAGTATATGATATAATTTTCCTAGGACAATATTGTAAATAAGTTAAAATATGACATGACAAAACTTCAGAGGATGTGCTGCAAACATTCTGTTCTGAATTTTGCAATGAAAATCGATTAATTAGTAATTAGGACCAGAATCTGTACCATTTGCATGTCTCCTCAGGTAAAGCTCATTGTCTTTCATCTCTTCAGGTGATACAATTATTGCATCAAAGGCAGGGTTCTGCATTAGATGTTATGTCCAATGTGTGGGGAAGAGCATTCAGCAGCTGTGTACTTATCATATAAATACACTACATTTGCAAATACTCCACAACTGACCTTACAGAAATATTTCATCAGTGATTTCAAGGGTGGATGTTCCTTTACCATGAACCCTTATTAACTATGTGCAAAAAGTGATTGTAAATTCAGGCTGTATTTGATAATCTGTGCTCTGATAATTTTGGCTCATGGAGGCTCATTGTTGCTAATCAGATACACCAAATATTTTGGGGTTTTAACTTTTAATTGCCAATATAAATATTGTAATTGAATAATCAAAGAAGGAAAGTAAAAAATTAAGCTTGACTGTGCCAAAACAAAGCATATTTAATATGTTCAGAAAATGCTTTATAATTCCATCAACTCTTCCATGACTTCAGTCATGTGGTAGTTCATAATAGCGTGGTTCCGTTGCCTAAACACAAGCACCATGTGAGATCAGTAGAGTGTCCTATCTCAGTTTTAGCTGCCATTTTGGAGAGGTACAGGTTCTCTGCAGGTGGTGTCATATCTGCCAGTTCCATGTGGACTTTTAATAGACAAAAAAAAAAAAAAAGGGGGGGGAGGTTGTGATTAATATAAGTCTATTTGATGTTTTAAAGGGGAATAAATCTACTCATAAAAATGCTGACATAGATATAGTTTGCTGTTAAGCTTTGTAGTTCATTATTAACTATCTCATATCTAGAATTCTCTTGAAAGACAATAAACTTTAAAATATGCAATTTTTACTTTATTCATGTATTAACAACTTATTCAATAATACATATTTGTCCAACTTGTGATAGTGTTGCATTTGTAGTATGTAGGATTGGATTTTGACAGTACCTTGAAGATAATAAGATTAAAACAACTTGAAGAATATTAACTTGGCCTAAGCATGTCTCTGGCATAGAAAGGTATTAGTTTTTTCCCTATTTAAAAAGAGACTTTAAGAAATCTTTCACTCATGGGAAGAGATTAATCTCACATGTATTAAGACATCTGAAATTAAGTGTTTAGCTTAAGCTAGTTTTCCTGGCATCCTCTGCAGTCAATGGAGAACCATTCTTCTTACTTGTTTTAAAAGAAAACTTGTGATCTGGAAGATCTCATTTCTCTCTGTGATTTAGAGAGATTCTAGATGATCTCGAACAGTAGGGCACCTCTTCACAATAGCAAGAGACTGTTCTGTACTGGTGGGGTGTGGGACACTTCTTTAAATTGCTGAAGATCCTTGAACAGTCTTTCCACAGGCAAGATGTAGGCCTGTATCAGGAAAGAGATACTTTCGTCATATAGCTGAGTTTGGGAACCAAATGATCCACTCTGTTCTCCTTCTTTCCATGATGTCATTGCCAAGAAGTTGGCATTTGGCAATGGCGAACCCGTAGAACGTTCCGTCACATGGTTCGTGTACACAATCAGGTGACTTCACCTGCATTTATAGGGGATTGCTCATTTTTTGAATCCTTATAGAGTACCTCCAGCATAGCTAATTCTCTCAGGTATTGGATACCTTGCTCCATGGTGTTACATTCATCTTGGTGCAACAGTAGACCATACTTGAGAAAATACCTTTCCCTTGCTCTTGGTAGGAGTCACCTCCAGAGGCTGAGAATTTCTGTACTTTTCCCAATTCTCTTGTCAATGCCTGCATACTGGGACAGGGATCCCAGTTGCTTGTCTTCACTCCTATCTAGCTTATATCATGGGCCACACTATCTCACCATTAGAGCAGCCAGGTCAGTAGAGGCTCACCCAACTGGTAGCTGAAATCTTTTTCCATGTCTCTCTGCTCACTCAGGGGTAGGGATCAGGTGACCATCTATGGCCCTGCCTCTACCTCCTGTTTTTAGGGCCCCACCTCCTCTTCATCCCTCACTAACTTAACTGTTTGTCTTGGATTTCTTCTTCTATATAGGTGCCACTGCTACCAGAATGAGTTGTTAATAACAATGATGATAAGAGAGGCAAATGATTCGCATGCAAATGCTCACCACTACACCAAGGGAGCCCCGCCATGCTACCCCGACCTGGAAGGAACCCCTTCCCCATTCCTGAAAGATTATGTGAGGTGGTATAAAAAACCCCTCAGATCTTAGCCATGCTGCCTCCTGGCTACTGAAAAAGTTAACCCTGTCCTGGCCGGAACCAGGACACATCTACCACTCCAACCCCTAAAACTTACCACCCCTAAACCTTTTCACCCAGCTCCAGATCCAGAGGCCTCTTAAACACCTCCAGGGATAGTGACTCTACCACCTCCTTGGACAACCTATTCCCATGCCTGACCACCTTAACAGTGAAAAAAATTTTTCCAGTATCTAATGTGAATCTGCACTGTCTCAGCTTCAGGCCATTTCCTATAGTCTTCTGACTGAAGGCACAGTGGAACAGGCCAGCTCCCTCCTCACTACAATCTCCTTTCACAGGGAGTTGTAGAGAGCAATGATATCCCCCCTGACCCTCCTCTTCTTGAGACTAAACCAACCCATCTCTCTCAGCTATTCCTCATAAGACATGTTCTCCAATCTGTTCACAAGCCTTGTTGCCCTTTGCTGGACACCGTCCAGCACCTCAATGTCCCTTTTAAAGTGAGGGGCCCTGAACTGAACGCAGTACTTGAGGTGCAGCCTTACTAACGCCAAGGACAGGGGGATGATCGCTTCCCTAGTCTTGCTGGCTACACTACTCTTGATACAGGCCAAGATGCCATTGGCCTTCCTGGCCATCTGGGGGCATGCGGGCTCATATTGAGCCGGTTGTCAGCCAGCACCCCCAAGTCCCTTTCTGCTGAACAGCTCTCGAGCCACTCCTCCCCAAGCCTGTAGCTCAACTTGGGGTTGTTGTGACCCAAGCGCAGGACTCAGCACTTCTTGAAACACATGCAATTGTCCTCAGCCCATTGACTGAGTCTTTCCAGGTCTCTCTGCAGAGACATCCTACCCTCCAGCAGATCAACAATCCCACCCAACTTAGCGTTGTCTGTTCAAACCCCATGTCCAGATCATCAATAAAAATTTTAGTGTCTTCTGTTAAAATGTTTTCTGATCATCTTACAAAGCAAGATACAGATAAAACAAAAACAAGGCTAAAAAAATCTTAAAGTGTCCTTTCTTTAGGAAAAGATATTCTTGTGTTTCTCCTTTACAAAGGAGGAAGTGGATGTTGTTATCAGAAATCTAAGGCAGATTTCTCAAAGTGGCTATAATCAGCCATCACATGGCTCTAAGACAGTCTTCATCTCCTATGGAAATAGGCTTACTTCATGTGATCACACAATAAGAAGTTGTCTTTTCTTAGAAAGAAGGAAACAATCTTGTCACAGCTAATAAAGAGAGACATGGGCTACTTGCCATATTGACTTGAATGAGAGTCCAACCATAAGACTGGTCTTCAGAGGGATGTTTGAATAGGTATTCAAAGGAAAATCTCAAAACTTCTAAATCTACTTGAATATCATTCTGGTCTAAAATAGAGAAACTCTATAGAATGAATGGGGAAGGAGATTTCTTGTTTGGCTAAAACAAATACAAGTAAAACAAAATAACTTTTAAAATTTCTTCATTTTCATTTCAAGTGTTCTCTTGCCATTTTCCCATAGTGTTAGAGACTAAGACTGAGACAGTTTTGTAACTGTTCTTTAAAACAGTTTTGGGAGGTTTGGGTTATTGAGCACCTTAGATAAAAACATAAACTCATGTATGAATACTTGAACGAGATACAGATCGATATCTAATGAGGTTCTTAGACATATAGTGGATAAAGATGCTTTCCACCCTTCCCCAGAAATAAGACCATTGCTTTACACAGCTTATCCTCAGATCCCTAGAAAAATATAAGAAGTTTGTGTACTAATTCTTGTCTCCAATAAACTCACTATCAAAAATTGGTCTTCTTCATTTTAACCTATGCCTAGATGGGTAAGGAGTGAGTTCCCAAGAATAACAAGGGCTACTACAGGTATGTCAGACAGAAAAGAAAGGCCAAAGAAAGCATTTACCCCTGATGAGCAAGACTGTCAGACAGGTAACAATGGATTGGGATAACACTGAGGTACCCAACACAATTTTTGCCTCAGTCTCCAATGGCAATGTCTCTTCCTACACCTCTCAAGTGTAGGAAGGACTACAAAACAGGGACTGGGGGAGCAAAGTCCCTCCCACTCTGAGTAAAGACCAGTTTCATGACCACGTGAGGGAACGTGAATGTACCTAAGTCTACAGTACCCAATGATACGCATCCCAGAGTCTTGAGGGAATTGATTGATGTAGTTACCAAGCCACTCTCCATCATACTTGAAAATCATGGCAGTCAGTTGAAATCACAGATGACTGGAAAAAAATGAAAAAATTTACCCATCTTTAAAATGGTAGAACAGGTGATTCTATCAACCTGTCAGCTTCATTTCTGTGCCTGGAAAACTCATGGAAGAGATCCTCCTACAAGCTATTTTTCACAATGAGAGTAAACCCTGGAACAGGTTTCCCAGAGAGGTCGTAGATGCCCCATCCCTGGAAACATTCAAGGTCAGGTTGGACAGGGCCCTGAGCAACTTGATCTAGTGGAAGATGTCCCTGCTCATTGCAGAGAGGTTGGACTAGGTGACCTTCAAAGGTCCCATCCAACCCAAACTATTCTATAATTCTATGATTCATGACATCATATATCCCAGACATGAACAAAAAATTTTGACAGTTCTGAAGGTGTTCCCTTTTCACAATAAGTTTTGAACCATACAGTCAATGATATGAAAAAAAAATCAGTAAGTCACTAATACCACTTTGCACGTTCATTTCTAAAATATGCAGGTAAATAATGTGTGAGCCATTTACATATATAAAAGGAACAAAAATGCTGTCAAATGAAGACTTGGACTAATCCATTGGAAAAAATAGAACTAGAAAAAGAATGAAAGGATTTTTTCTTTCTGACATCTTCTCTAAACATTTTATGTGAATCATGTTTATGACATACTGTAGAGATAGTGTTAACCAGACCCCTATATATTCTGCAGAGACTGTTTGGAAAAAGCTCCCTCCCTATTTAGCCTCCTTTGTTTAAATATGGAGACCCAAATACTCTTGATGGCAGTACATAGAATGATAGCCTAGTTACTTGATGGCAGTGTCCATTTACACCTCTTGCTTTTGCAGCTAAGTGCTTATCTTAAAAAAGGTAACTTTGTGAGAGGTGAAGAATGGTTTTTCTTCTATTTATTAAGTACTTAATGATTAAATGTCTGAACAATTATCCACATGCTCCCCTCTCTCAGAAACCTGACATGCTAACATATCCTTTGTAATACAGCAATTCCACAAAACCAGTTTGTTCCTGAAAATTAAGACTGTTAATCTATACCCAAATATTCCTTCACACTCAGAAAAAGGTTGAGAAGTAAGTAAGCATGGTGCTTCATATAGAATCTCTGAGTATTAATAAATAAGTGCAAAATATATGACTAGGATATTTCTCTCTTCCTTTAAGATATAAGCCTACATAAAACATAGTTTATTATTTTGCTGTTGAGCTTCGTCCTTATAGCTTATCCTAATAACCTTAAAATGGTTTCTAGTTACAGATAAAACACCTTTCTGGCCATAAATATAAAAAAGGCAAACTGTAGCGCGCACTTTCTTGTGTAAGTTAGATGCAGGAGAGTGTTGGATATTTGTTAATATCTACTGTCTGGTACACAACTTTGGTGCTCACTTTGGATAACACAAGCTCCTTCTGTGAAATGAACATCTTTTCAAAGCACGAACCTTGTTTCAAGAGCCATGGAGTTACCTGCTTGACACACATGCTGTAGGGATTACAACCCTGAGATAGCTACACACTGTGTGCACTCCTACATGGGTAATACATACCATTATTTGAGATTCTCTGCCACAAGCAAGCAAAACACAATAACTACCGACAAACACAAGACCCTATTCCAGGTGTACAGTAAAAGACAAATTATTTGGAGATTAAAAGTAAAGCTAAAGCCACATCCTGCAGCACTGGTGCAGTGCAGCTCAAATACAGAAGGAAGAGGAACCTAAACTGTCTGCCTGGGGAAAAGATTCTCATTTGATGGCTCGGTAGAGAACTGAAGCACCTATACGGAGAGAATATAGTAAATAATTATACTGGTGATGAGGAAAAGGTAGCACTTTTATGGAGTGCAGTAGGAGTTGAACCTAAACATTTTTGCATATCTTCTGCTGCTTTACAAAAACACAGTCCTAAACCAGTGATGAAATTGCAGAAATTCTAGAAATATACCTTACTTCAGAAGTTGCTAGTGACTGTAGAATGTTTACAGACTGGTTAAAGAAAACAAAACCATAAACCCCAGCCATTAATAAGTTGCTGAATTAAAGAAATGCATTTGTAGTAAAAAGGTGGTTTCAATGAAAAGTTAAAGGACAATTCTTAAGTCTGAAGGGACATATCATATGTAGCATGCAAAATTAAGAAAACATAATTAATCTACTAATCTACTAGTAGTTGCTTTCACCATAAAATATATATTTGGTATTACTGTTTTAATTTGAACTGCTACTGAAGATGGCAAGGGGTAACAACAGCATCAGAAAATCTGTTTAGCAGCAAATACACCAGGAGAAGAGCAGGAAGTACAGTGTAGGGAAAATTACAGATTGTATATTTTTATTATGAAACACACAGTCTCACAGTGCCAATTATTGTTGGTTCAAGGACAAACACTATGCAAAGAAACTGGGACATA
Organism: Edolisoma coerulescens; assembly: GCA_013397115.1. Lineage (NCBI taxonomy): Eukaryota > Metazoa > Chordata > Aves > Passeriformes > Campephagidae > Edolisoma > Edolisoma coerulescens. The sequence goes on from VWZW01000996.1 coordinate 171,134, forward strand.
CACAGAAAAGATGTACAGGTCAGTGCAAAAAGCACCTCATGGGGACAATACCTGAGAATTCCAGAATCATCAGCTTGCAGACGACAGCACAGAGTCCATGGAGAATACCTTAACATCTCCACAGCTGTTTAATTTAGAAGTTATTATTTTAATTCCTTTGCAAGTGAAAGCAATGCAATATAAAATTGAGCTTTATCCAGCGTCCGCTGCTTCTTGTAATCTCATGGCAGGTTTGTCAGAGGCTACTTAAGAAGGTGAAATTGCAGAAAACTTCAGTGTTTCTAAAACATATACTACGAAACCCCTCACTCCCCTGAGTGTTATAATGGTGGAGGTAACATATAACTGTAAACAACATATGTTAAATCCTTATGTTGTGAAACGAGGAGGTCATGCATTATTTCGTACAGGATGTCTGAGAAAGATTCAGTTGGACTGACAAAGTGTAATATGTTTGCAGGTTTGAAATAACTATGGACTCCAGCCCAAAACAAAAATAACTGTTCTGAGTGTTTATACAATTAAAACTGTCTTTAGAATGGTATCAGAACCACAGACATCATCAAGACATATCAGCATAATGTAGCTGTGACAAAAAGGCAAACAGGAGAGGTTGGGTGTACTAAGCAAAGTGCCAAGAGCAATAAAAAATAGTAATATCATAATTCAAGACAATCTTCATGTCTCTTCATTCTATAAAGTCTGTGTGGATTTACTTTTTTCTTCTGATTAAGAAAGGGACAGTTGTCTATGTGCCTGAATCCATCTATAATTCAAAAATGACACACTTTTTAGTAATCAGAATGTATGCATACTGTAAGCATAACACACATTGCTGTTATCAGAACTGTTGTTGAACTGCTGCTCAGAAAATCTATTTTTCATCTTTTTGATTTGCATTTCCAGTTCATAAAACCAAATTTTGTTGTTTTCCAGGTTTCCATCAATTATGTCCAGGATTTCCTATGGGCCATCTCAAGTTACTATCACAGAAAAATTCATACAATCTAAGAAATTTTCACCCCTCAGAAACTAGTTATTTCCCTTTTCTCTGAAGTGTCGTAATTGATCTAATAGATAATCTGGGCGTATTTCAGAGGAAAGCCAAGCACAGTAGCTTAGATCATCACCAGAGTAAAGACCATAGTATGTAGCATCACTGAGTCAGTGAATAACGATAGTTTAATGAATCTTATAACTCTTTTTCCTTCTCCAAGCTGCTCTGGCACATGAAAGTATGAAGGCTTTGCTGATACAGTCACATCAGGAAGAGGGAGGCAGTACTTTCTTACCTTGTACTGATGTGGTTTCAGAATAATAACTTTTAGGAAATTTTACAGCATACACGGAGGACTCTCACCTAAAGTCCAACAAACCCACTTCACATTTGCACTATTAACATCAATAATAAATTGCATTTCACTCATCAGTCATGAAGACTTGCTTTTGAAGGGCTAATATACCTCTTCTTCCTTGTAAGCCATTGTCCATAGAGAGACTACTTTTTCAATGAGACTTTGTGATCTTCCTCAAATGGCAGTTCTTGCGGCAGATGGGACAAAAATGTCCTCCAGAGAGGATGTATAAACTAGCTAAGACTGCAGCATATTCTGTATCATGATAGAAATGCTGTAGTAATGGATTTGTAATTTTTGTGTGAGACTTTACATGGTAAGAGTCTTTCAGATATAAGGAATAGATTGGTTCAGGGGATGTACTGAAGGCCTCTCTGAGACTTGCCAGTTTTCTATTACTGGAGCCATTTAGGACCCTACTAGAGCAATAACGTGTACAAACAAATAAGCTTTTCTTACTTCTAACCTGTGAACAAGTACTGCTAGTATTGATACAGCTGTCTTGCTGTCTTCATGTTGTGAAAAAGGAGAAGTATTTTTGTCCTTGTTCCACAGTCAGATAAGATAAGCCATAGTGGTCCCAAGGTCTTGGATATTAACAAGGTCTTGGGCTAGATCTAGACTTGTTCTTTTACCCCAGTATCCCATTCCTCTCACTGTTGAGGCTTCCTAGGTTTTAGAGCAGGCTATGAATGCTATCTAATCCAGATCTTCTCAAAATTTATTCTTTGTGGAAGCTGGTTGAAAACATCTAACAGCAGCAGCAACAACACACAGTGAAATGCACCCATGTGTCACCTAACACAAATTTGGGATACAGACAGTGTGAATATATGATCACGGGATGCAAGAGATGCTTTCAGATTCCTTAGCCTAGAAGTTGACACAAAAACATGATAAGAGACAGGAAGAAAGTCTGTGTGTACTGGGAAACAAACTGCTTTACTGAATCACTCCACCAGCTTTCAAGACTATCTTCTAAACACGTTTTGCCAATGGCTATTATAATTTTTTCTGGTGTAGACTTCAGATACATTGCAAGGATTAATTTATCACTTCTGTGGGAAAGGTACAGCATGAGTATATAAAGGAAGATAAAATTTTCTTAATCGTAGCAAGAAATGCTGTGAAAGTTTAAAAACTAAGGTGACAGTCTCTGTGAGTCTGTTCTTCTACTAAATAAAACCTGCAGTGCATGCTTTTAATTATAGGATAAATATTTAACTTTTGTAGTGTAATTTCCATGATTCTAACAGTATTAGCTGAAGAATGTCTTACTTTTTAAACTGAGATAAGCAAACCTGATTTTCTTGTGATAGTGCTGCACTTACTATGGAATTACATAGTAAATAAGTCATGAATAAAAAAATAATGGTATGTTTCTTTTTAATCTATTTAATCTAAATCTGGGTCATAAAAGAGTTCCAGAACTCAGAGCATCTCAAGGATTATCAGATGTCAGCTGCTTTGTTGAAACTATGGTAAGAGTGGAATGCAATTGAACTCTAAATATGAAGTTATTATGTATTAGAAATATTGTAATTGTAATTAAAAGAGATGCTAATAACAAAATAAACCCCTCCAAATGTTTTTGATATAAAGGCAGTCTAGACATTTTTTGTATCAGTAACTGCAATAAATATTTTTACAGTTAAATCCCACATGAATTTAGGATAGTTGCCCCTCATGATTTTTGAGGTAAGGTGTTATCTTTCTAAAAATGCATGGTTAAAATGTTAACCATGCTCTTTCCCTAACCCTAATGCTCTTCCCTTTTTATGTATGTCTCTGCAAAAAACCAAAACAACTGAAACCAAAGCAAATAAACGAACAAAACAAACAGCAATGTAAGTGCATGCTTATCTCTAAATACAGCATGATACAATTAAGTCAGAAAGATGCCAACATGATTAAAGATAAGCTCAAAAGTTATTTTCTTAGTTAGCGTTTGGGTGGAACAAAATCTTCCTTAAATGTTCCTCTGCTAAGTTCAAGATTTCTTCTGACAGATAGATTGGTTAACTAGCGTCGAGCAAATGTGGTAACTATCCTAGTGAAACGGCCTTGATGGACATACTGCAGACTCTCGTGCTGGCTTCTAACTTAAACCCTGGTCATCCTTAATTTCCTTGAGTCCTAACAGAATCCAGACATTTTTACTTACTGGGATGTTTATAAGCACTCTCCAAGTAAGTGGGATTCATTTCACCTAATGTGAAATATTTACCACATAGTCTAGTAAAGCTAAAGTAATCATCTTGGTTTCCCTTTTGAGTCAATGGGAAGAAAAAAATGGTTCAAAAGTATCACCTATTTTGCAAACCCACTTAAAGTTTAGATGCGTTGTCCTTCAGGTGTTTTTCCCCATTTATTATGTGTGGGTGAATTGATTCAGCTTAGCAAAGTAGCAACAACCTTACAGACACTGAACTTAATGTGAAATGAATCCCTACTTTTTTCTCTAACACACTCTTCTGAGTCCAACTTTAACCATTATTGGTCCTGTAGACATGCACACAGCAAAACAAATTCATAAACCTTCTAGATGGTCCCCCAAACAGTTTCTTCAAAATAACAGAGCACTTGTGTAGTTCAAGTCACTGTACTGTGCTGTCCAGTATTTTGCTCTGTAATTCAAGGTGTTTCTTCTGAAATACAGAATTTCTCTTCTATGTACCATAAATTCTTTACATTCACCTCCATCACTGTGTTCTGGTCATTCTTTCTGACCTGGGTTTATTTTCATCTTAAAGACACCTGAAAAGGGCTTTCCTACCTCCCACACATTTTTTCTGTTTAGGTTCCAGTTGAATAGGTGCCATCCTTGATTTTTAATGTACATTTAGCCTTTTCTCCTTATTTTATTCACTTATAATAAATCCCACTGAAATCAAAGGTATGACTTCTTGAATAAGATACCATGAATGTGAGTAACAGAATCTGTCCTACAGTAAAATTTCTCAAAGAAATCTTTGAGGTTTTTCCATAGCACTTTAAAACAAAGTATTGAACATAATGTATTATAATGTAAATTCCATCAAACACTGTGTCATTAACATTTAGCAATTTTGTTTATTCAAGTCAATCCATCTATATATACAAATCTGATATTTGCCTTTTTAAAAATTTAACATTCCTAAGTGCCCATAAATCAGTTATGACAATCATTGTTAAAGCAATCAATAGTAAGGAATATGCATTAATTCAAATAATATTGATAGCCACATGAACCTGCATCAGTCTTCTGTGAAACAAGAAAAATGATACATCTTTTTAAAATCAATATTTTCCTTTTTATGTCATTCATTTGAAGAGTATCAATAATACATTACTTTATACCTTATGTGTCAGTAGTCCTACTTCTAAATGTAGAGATATCTTGAAAAAATATTGAAGTGAGGCAAAAGAAAAAAATCATCAAAGCAATGACCTGCTAAAAAGCTTACATTCATCCATTGTATTGTGGGTATTCATCTGAACTAAAATATGTATGGGCAGCATTACTGGGTGGATATATTATTTATGACTCAGACCTCAATAACAGATGCTTGTATACCACATTTGTCCTGGAGTTAAAGAGCAAGAAGAACAGTGAGAGAACTCAGTATTGCCTTTATCTATCTTCAGACATTAGAACCATGAAGTTAGGCAGGTGTGCAGACCAAAGTGGAAATACAAGATGTGGAATTACAACATCCATTCATCACAAAAGAAACATTTTAATTGGTTATATGTGGAAAATATCTACTTGACAGTCAGTTTCTCACTTTTCACATAAGTGCTTTGCTGCTTGGATGCCTAATCTTGTTTAGTATAGGGAAAGTAATTTGACATGAAAGTACCTAGATGGCTGCCGAAAATTAATTGCCAATTAAAAAAGAAAAATGTTTGCGCTACTCTATAAACAAGCCAACATATAAACCTTTCAGTCTTGTTGCTTTATTTATGTCTTTGTAGATCTGGTTTCAAGCTATTTGCATACAATTTACCAATTCATATTATAATTCTCCAGTATATTTATGATTTTATAGTTGTATATATTTTACCTCTAAGAAAAATATTTATTTCTTTATGCTTCTGTTGCTTATTATTTAACAAAAACATTTCATTACATTTGATAGTTTATGTCTCTTCCTTAGAATGAGGCATTTTTATTTGTAGGGCTCAGAAAAAGACGTTTATTTTTCCCCCACATTAAAACAAAAAAGCCAAACCTCAAAACTATGAACTCCTGTCTCTTACTTCCCATAGCTTCCTCAGTTTTCTTTCAAGCAAGGATGAATACCCCAATGATTCAAAGTATAAAGGTTAATCTGAGTGGAAAATGAAGGCTTTAACAGGATTGTAAAGCTTAAGGGCTCCTTTCAGCACTAAAGAGACTTTTGAAAGTGGCTGAGCCATAGAAATTTCGTGAGTACCATGGAATGGCCCCCTTAGATCCAAAGTACAATTCAAATGGCACAGCTGGCTGAATCCATGAGTAGAAATGGATATTGACTTCCATTTTCTTCCTTCTTCTCCTCCCAAAATTAACTTTCTACATATTGGGTAGATGGTGTGAATCAATGCTATGTCCACATAAATGTTAGCAATTGTGTGTAGGATAAATTACTGAATAGCATAAATTTAAAGTAGTGACAGAAAATTAATAGAATTTCAAATCTTGTATTTGACATAAGCATATCTCTTTTTAATTTTAAAAGTTTTGTGATGTTTCTTTGTTAATTTGGGGGTTTTTGTTTGTTTTTAAATTGAAATGTATTCCCAGTGAGTGAAATTCAGCCTCTTTACCTTACATTAATAAATTGGGAACATCTATGGTTGTTCAAAGCTATTTCTCCTTATATTAACCTTTTTATTCAGTCTTCAAGTCCACATGAGTGAGGCAAGTCAGTACTCCTTTGCTAAAGCCAATCCAAAAGCCAGATTTTAATGAGGGAGGAAAAAAACTCAAACCGACCAGACCAAACCAGAACAAAACAATGCAGAACAGAACAAACCCCACGCTCACAAAGTTTTCAAGAACAAGTTTTGACAAATCTCTTGGCAAAATATGAGTCCAAGACACCTGATCTACAGATTTAACCAGTATGAAAGACTGACTGCAAATACTTTGTGAAGATTTTTTTCAGGATAAAATTATACAATAGGAAACTCCTGTGCACACTTATACACTGCTTAGTTTTCTCACAAAACTATGGTCCCATGTGAAACATCAAGAGTGTGGAGATAATGTCAGGGTCACTTATTATGGCTGTGCTAAACAGCTCTGTAATCCTCAAAAAACAGACATGTTACATACAATAGCCACCATTCAAGGCATGAATTAACAAACAGTGACCTGTCTTATTTTTCTTTTCTCTTTCAATTAGAATAATAAGAAGAAATATAGTAAGTCATATGTAGATTTTATTGAATGCAACTTTTTACTGGAGAAGAAAGCTAATAAAGAATATTAATGTAACAGTTTTTAATTTCAATAAAAATGATCTATAATATTTCCTTTTATTTGATATTTTCAAGCTTTTGCTGTTATTATGCCCATTTTGTCATGTTATTTGTAGCCCTTTAAAAGATAAAGTATCATAAAGATCACAAAAAGGCCTATCAATGTGAGAAGCTATCAAAAACCTCAGAGAAATGTGTTCAAATCAGTTCTCAGAACTTAAGTAGTATTCAAATTGTAATGCATTTACCATTAGTGAGGCTTCCAAAACATTTTCATTTAAAATTAAATATTTTATGAATATGTAGCTAATTATCCTATCTTGTTCTTCTTTAAAGCTCATCATAAAAACTAATTCTTAAAGCAAGCTTTGAATCCCTCACAGTTCTGTAATATGGATCTCTTGGAAAGTATTGGGCAATAGTGTATCTGTCTTCCTTTTCTAATGTGATAACAGAGAAATAAGCAAAAATGACAAGTTAACAAAATCTTGAATCATTAGATATGCAGCCATAATTAAAGAAATGGAGACCTATACAATCTTTAATAAGTGACTGAGTAGGCGATAAGTGCAGTCATATTTCTGTGTAATATTCCATTACATTAGGTATTTTCACCCCGAATTTTTATGTGATTCCTCAGTTGACTCTGAGAAAATAGTAGAAATTTTATATTTTTCCCCTCTTTAAATTACATACAAAAAAGTATGGGCTGTTGTTTTTTACTGTCTCACAAGAATCACAAGACCCTCACATTACTTATCACAAGACACATAGAAAAAGATGTGGGATATTAAGAGGTGAACCACAAACTCCATGTTCCATCATTTCAGATAGCTACTGCAGCTTTTTTTGGTGATTCCTATCACTACAATCAACAGGAGAGCCAGGTAGCCATAGATGCAAGTAGGAATACCATTTGAAAGAGATTTATCTTCTCCATAATAATCCTCACAGCTGAGGGCATTATTAAGCTGGTTTACAATCTTGTGGTCTTTTTGGTTTCCTTCTTTCTATGAGAAGTTGCATCAAACATTGTAATAAAAAGTAGTCAAACACAAAGTATCTACCCCTTACATTCTTAAGAAATTACTGTAGTCTGTGCTTTTGAACACAGATCTAGACACAAGATTTAGATTTAATTATTTTAGCTTCCCTCTAGCAACTGAGACATATATCCTGAAAAGCTCCAATTACTTCAAATAAACACCAGAATTCTCTCAGCTATGTAGGTCACCCTTCACTTGCTCTTAACTAACTATAGAAAGCAATTCAAAGTCCTCTGTGACTGACCTGCTTAAGATACCCTGCCTTCCTGTGGCCCATAATACTGTCTTAGGTTGCTTCCCACTGGAACAATAAAATAGCATATTGCAAAGGAAATCTTGTGAGAGTAGTGAATCTCTCCATAAAGGAGAATTCAGCGATAAACTTCACCTGTGAAATTGCTCACCCATGATCAAATTTGCAGTTTTCAGCTCAAAGCCTTTTTCTTATATTTTACTTTGGAAAGAATAATCTAGCCATCATTAGCTGCACCTATGCAAATAAATGAACACGTGAAAAAATAAACAAATCCTACCACCAGGGTAAACAGAGTCCTCTTCTAGGATGAAAAAGAAGCAGAAAAAGACAGTTTTATTTTCACGCAAGTACTTAATAGAAATATTGACAGAAATTAACATAAACCATTGTACTGAAAATGTAAAATAAACATCAGTTATCTAAATAATTTACAAAATCATAGACAAAACTTATTTGTAGATAACACAGGAGTCGTTCTTGTGAAATCTTCATTAAATTACCTTTTCCCAAGCATGATTGTGTTGTGAGAAAATAACTGCCAGCAGCATCAAGCACATCCATTTCTATTTCTGCTTGAAAGCAGAAATTTGAAAAGCAGGTTCAATCTTTTTTTCAGTTGTTAGTATTTGGTTTTCTCAAAAACCTACTTGCTTGTTAAATGTTTGGAGCTGAGCCACAGTCTAGTATAAGTTCTATTCTCACCTTCTTGTCCTACATCACCAGGTGCTTTTATAATTCTCCATGAACTGGTTGGGTACTTCAATACCCATCTACATTGAGTTATATTCTTAAAAACCATTCATCAGCTGAGGGTAGCTTTCAGTTCTTAAATGTTTGGTGATCGAATTCCTTAGACACTATAGTGATACAAGATATATAATATGACCAACATAAGCTTCACACTTATAGCAATGTCTGTGAAAGACTATTCCACTGAAGAAAGTATTTTTTCAGTAGTGTCAAATCAAAACTGAGCAAACAATATCACTTCATGTTTCAACCTTCTGTGGTTCTTGTCATGTCACAGATTAAAAACCAAGATAATAACCCAGCAGTCATCACTGTATTCAACCTTTCAAAGAAAACAGAATATCCAGATTAAGCAATGTATACAAATTTTCATATAGATATTTAGACTTGAAAAATACAACCAATTATCATTCAATAATTTTACACCTGTTTTGACATGGCATTATGGAATTGATTATTTCTTTCCTGGATGAGTGTGGTTAGTTACAGGTAAAGATGGTTCTTTCACTTACCTTTCTGGTGGAATAATACCTGATTTTCAATTAAGTAAATGAGCTCCAAAGCTATTTCAGTGCTGTGTTCTGCACTAGCTATCAGAATTAGCAGCAGCAAAGGTGGAACAGTTAAAATCTGAATGACTTTGAATTTTTTAATTCATTTCTGGAGTTTTTATAAAGGTGGGGAAAAAGTCTCAAAGTTTTACTGAAAAGGAAGTACTGTCCTATCTTTAGGAAAACTGACTTCTGACCACAGCATAATAATCATCAGGCCTGAGAAGTTCCCATCAAGGTACATACACATATCTCTTGGTCTTTCCATTTACCATGTTTCCTAACTTGTGATATTCACCAGAAATAGTGTCTTGAAGTGACATTATTAACTTTTATTTATGGATAAAATATGCCCAGAAAAGAGAGAAGTCAGGAGCTGTCCATTTTAGGAATGGTTTTATTGATACATCGATCACTATTTTTTTTCTCTTCCTTCAGAAACTCTGTGATGCAGCAACTAAGATAAAGATTGCAGCATTGTTTCCACTTTTATAACAGCTTTCAAACAAGCCACTTAACGTCTCTGTCTCAGTTACTCACTAAATGGAAGGAATTACATTGGTCTACTTCCTAGGCCTTCTCCATTAAACCCTACTAAAGAAAGACTCTGAAACATAAAGAATTAATACAGCCAGACAATAACAAACATAACAATAACAATAACAGCTTTTAACAAATATTTAGACATTTCAGATGATATTTGCAGAAAGAAAGAGGATAAAAAATTACAGACTTTGTTCATCAAACCCTTTGTTTTAAAAAACTGTGAATTCTGGGCACACTAACAATGTAATCCAGCAAAACTATTCATGCAAGATTTAAGAACATTTCTTAGTGGAACTAGTATAGCCACACTGGTGCAGAGCTCTATGTTGCCTCACAGTACTGAGCTGCAGGGTTTGTGAGTTTAGGCATAGCACCATGTCCATGGCTATACTGCATCTCTTGATCCCAAACCTGGTTGTTTGCAGTTGATAGTGGCCATTCAAACCCTGCTTCACATATAGAAACTACTGATAGTCTGAAGTTCTCCCTGCTAACAGAAAAGCATATAGTGAAACTTCTGACAATATGTGTTAAACAGCATTGACTGTCATGACTATATCAATCCTTTTCTTAGAAAATGCAGCACATGGCTCTGATGTTGTTTTAATAAGCAGAGGTGAAATCCAAGTCATTATATTACTTTTTTTTTTCTTGCAAAGCAGTCTGACTTTGTTCTTGATAGTAATGTGACCAAAGTGAAAAAAAAAGCCTAGTTTTTAATGAGCTGTCTCAATAGTATTCATCAAAAAGCAAGCTCAGGATTCATCAAAATCAAACATGTTTATTTGTGCAAGCTGTGGTATTAAGTGGAGCACTTCATGCCTTAGTACACAACTGATGAGAAATCATGAAATAGGAGTCTGTTTCTGATGCAGAATGTCTTAAGCGGCAAGTCCCAGCTCAGCTGTAAGGTGCAATTTGAAACACTATCTTATATTTAATCTATATAACATTCTTCCGTACTGTTTCTCACATTATTATTTAACCATTAATACTTAAAGATTTTCCTAACGCTGTACAAAATATGACTTGTGATATTTGTGATAAAGATTATTTATTTATGTATCATATTAGTCACTTCTAAGGTAAATAAACAATGTCATTCCCTTATGAGTTTTATTTATATTCTGAAATCAAATGATTCTAAAGCATAGCCTCTTTATTTCTAACATCAATCATTGAAGACATGTTTTTTCCACATACTAATTTAACTAGAAATGCCTACTAATTCTTCAAAACATTTTAGAGAAGGCCATGAAAATATTTATGAAACTAAATTTAAAATTTTATCAAAACTTTAGATGACCAAGTGTAGCATCCTGAATTGCGAGTTCCCACAGCCTCCCTGCAGCCCTGCCTTCAGTTCCCCATTGGGTGTCTGTAATCCCTCCCCTGTTCCATCCTCACTGGCTGTTTCCTTGTTGATCCCTCCCATGTTGCCTTTCTCTATTGGATTATACCCCTCACCCCACCTCCTATGTCCCAGTATAAAATGCCTGTAGTTCCTGGTATGTCATCTCACTGCTTCTGCACCTTCAGAAGATTGACGTTTCTGGAATCCAAGCAGTAGATCGTTTCTCTTGCCTTTATCTCTGCTGGCGCGTCTCCCACCGGCCTGGGGGAAGCCTGTAGGAAAGCTAGTAGGGAAGCGAGTAGGGAAGCTACGTTCTCGACCACTTTTGTGTGTGTTCCTGCTGTGGTCAGGGCGTAGCATAAGACCCTGGGCTCCCTTCATCCAGGCCCACACGCCCTCCCAAGCAGCTGGCCTGGCAGAGCTGCTGACGGCACCCTGATAACGTGGCAGCACAGCCACAACCAAGTGTTTTGTTATTGTAGTTTTCCCCATAACCTTCTCATACTAGATAGCTCCTTGTCTGCTGTATGCCCCACCATGTAGCACCTCAACAGCTCAATATAATTAATAATCTCATAGTTCTTATAACATATCAGGATTCAGTGTCCACGTTGCCATAATAGCTGAAACATTAATCTCAGCCTCAGTTTCAAACAGAGAAGTTTCCAACAGAACTGCCTGAGAATACACCTTGGTCAACAGGTTAAGGTCTCAAAAAAAAAAAAAAAAAAGGGATTCTCACAGGTCCTCCTTTAAAAACATCAATAATTTTATTAGTACAATCACTAGGTAGAAAATAAATGCAATTTCTATGACCTGTTTAGTAGATACTGCCTATGTTTGAATCCTTCCTCTGTTCTTTTACAGTTACCATCCAGCAGTGTTCATCTCTGTCATCCTAAATATAGTACCTACTTCTATGCACTTATTTGAAATAATATGAAATTATTTTAGAATTAATATAAATAGGTTAAGCTGTGCATTCTTACTTTTCACAATATATTAAAAAATCCTCTGAAGAAAATGGCATCTCCACAACAGATGAGAACAATGTAAACTGTCACCAGGCTGAAAAGGAGCTGAGTTCAAGATTCTCACAAACTGGAAGAAAATGTTAGCTACTGAACTGCTGGACAAACAGAGAAAGCTCATCTTCTTCAAAAAATTAACTTAGTCTCCATTATGACAAGAGGATTTAAGAAACAGAATCCTGTTTGCAATTGCTTAGGCTCTAGAGAAGGCAAGATTTCATTTGTAGAGAATTTCTCCCCAAAATCTTTTACTTGTTACCTAAAAAGAAAAAAGCATTACCATTTTCTTGCCATCCTTCTCTTTACCATGTCACTATTACCAAAAGTTTTGAAAGCATAGTAGTTAAAATTGTAACTAGATGCTACAAAGCTTATATTTTTCATAACTAGATGCCTCCTTGTAAACAAGTTAGAATATACCAGTCACTTGAAATGATAACATCTCATCAGTATTTGCAACCAGGAAATATAGTAGTCCAAAATTACATAAATGTTATGTATTATAAATGTTTGGGATTCACTCAACCATGTGGTATTATCCTTCCTCATAAACTTGAATAATTTTGTTTCAATCAGTATGCTGCTTCTCCAAGAGGTAAAGAGCATTATGGACTTCTGTTAGAATGGCTGGTTGGCTGTAGCATCACCAAAAGTCTGCAAGATTTATATGAAGTGCAGCCATATAACCCTTGGGCTGTACTCTTGTCAGCTTTTACAAGCTAAACAGTATGAAAGCTTTGTCATCTAGATGACAAACTTAAAAGAAAAAAGGAAAAAGGAAACAAAAGGAAAAAAGGCTACTGTAGGAAGTAATGTTGATCATCTTCTGCATATCAGATTTCCCTGTGGGTCAGTACTCAACCAGTAGTGCAGCATTTTGTCAGGATGACTTGTATTAGGCATATTGCTCAAAACTGAAGGACAATGAAACAGCTGGATCAATTTTCAAAATGTTTTACAAGGCTCCCACAGGGAATCTCCCGTAGGGTTAATTATAGTGACTGGACTTTCTGTCCTGGTTTTGAAAGTAGTCTCTTTATTTAGATGACTACTTACAGAAGTAAAGATCAATCTTTATATTCCTAGTCATAAAATTCTCAATCTCAAAGCCATATTAGGTAGTGTTTCCAAGATAATGCAAGTCTTCATAATTGCAGGATGATGGTGAAAAACTTTGTCTTCCTTCATCCCAGCCACCTTCTCACACATACTTCTTCCCCTTGTAGGTGTTCTAGAAACTGAGTTGAGCTGAGTCAGATAATGGATAGCTAGAGCTGTCAAATGGAAACCAACAGACACCTGTGACCTGGATGAGACAGAAGGAAGAGCAGAGCTTCCCTCCGCTACACAAACTTTTTGGGCGGAGCAGTAGGACAGACCAAAACTCGAGCCAGTTTTGAAACTGCATATTAAGTCTCTCAGGTGTTAAAGAAAACAAAGGTCTTACCACATGTAGTCATGAAGAGCTGGGGGGGGGGAGTATTTTATTATCTTGTAGTAGTATATCATCCTTTTCATTCTAAATAAATCAGAACGGGTTTATTTTGTTAATTTATATCAATCCAAAAACTTAACTTTATTATATTAAAATTTACAGAATATGTCATTATAGGAGGCTCTGTGCAGGCTCTGTTTTCAGAAAACAAGAACTTCTGTTCAAATGTGTAAGGAAAAATAACCAACTAATATACTCAGGAGAATGACAAGATAAAGCCAAGTTATTTCTGTCAAAACTCTGTTTATTTACAAAGAACAACAGGCTTGAGTGTCTCTGAATAAAGCAAAAGTCAAATAGCAGAAAAGCACTTTAATCTCAACAATCTCTCACTTGGAGCTTTCTATGTTATCCAGAGTTCTCAGGCAAACTTCTCACCCTCATGCATTTGCTAATTTTCCCATGGTTTCTTAACCTGCACACACCCAGGTATATTTGTTTTGAAATCTAATAGTATTCCTCAGCTTTAGGTGAAAAAAACTATTGTTTTAGCCTTATGATTTAATGTGATGGTTTTTCAAATTTTTTATTGAAGTGAAGGGCTTTTCATAATAATTTTTAGAATACATAACAGTATTCACTCTCTATCCACATCTATTTTTCACCTTAAAAAAATATTTCATCCACCAAAAAAAAAAATTAGAAAGCAAAAGAAATGTGGACTAAATTGAAGTCAAAATGGGGTGGGTTTATAAACAAGAAGTAGTATACTTGATTTTTATTCTCTTCTGGGAAACTTAAAAGAATATATTTGTTTTCAGTGAAATAGTCCATCTCCTGATTTTTCTTGTTAAACGTATCTTCACTCTATGATATCTTAAGTTTGGTTTATGTTTCCTGCTCATACAGGTAACATTAGACATGTACCATAAAAAATTTTCAGCAGTGGCTTTTAGTTTCCAGAAGTCATAGCCTGTGGGCCAAGGTGCTGCTAGCTATTCTACACAGGACAAAATATTTCCCGGAAGATTTAGTTCTATTTTGCTAAGATTTCATTTGCAAAATGGACCTCGATGGGATGCATCCATGAATGCTAAGAGATCTGGCAGACCTCATAACAAGGCCTCTCACGATCATCTCTGAGAGGTCATGGGGATCAGGGGAGGTGCCTGAGGACTGAAAGAAAGTGAGTTTCACCTTGATCTTCAAAAATGGTGAGAAGGAGGACCCAGGGAACTACAGCCAGTCAGCCTCACCTCAGTCCCTGGAAAGGTGATGAAGAGCCCCATTCTGGAGGCCATCTCTATCCATATGGAAGACAGGAAGTAGATCAGGGTAGTCAGCATGGATACACTAAGAGTAAATCATGCTTGATCAACCTGATTACCTTCTCTGATGAAACAAGTACTTGGATGGATGAGAGAAGAGCAGTGAATATTGTCTTCAATATTATGTATATGTGTATTATTATGTGTGTGTCTTCAGCAAGGGTTTCAACACTACCCCTCAGAATATCCTGATAGGGAAAGTCAAGAAGTGTGGACTGGATGAGTGGACAGTGAGGCTGATTGAGACCTGGATGAACAGCAGATCCTAGAGGGTCGTTGTTGACAGGTTCTATGTTTCTTTTCGCCGTCTGGTTCTTTTACTCAGAGTTTGGATTGACACACAGGAGACTGAATCTTCTTGTTTGTTCTTAGATGTTTATTATTTCTCATCTATAGTACAGCAAGAGAGACTGCTCCTAAGTTAACAAGGTGGAAAATGGCCATGAAGTTCTGTCTTCCAAGGTCTTTTAAAGCCCAAACTACCCAACTATAAAATGCTAACTAATCTACTTCCAATAACTAGCCATTTATTTTTCGTACTGCGGGATTTTTGAACCAATACCAGTTCACCCAGATTTGTGAAGAAGAAGAGGAAGAAAGAAGAAGAATTAGTATATGCCCCAAATCCTCCATCTTGTTACATGGATATTACTTATTACTATATCCCAGAAATTCTACATCTCTGTATGTTCCACTCAGTGATATAACACACTTCTTTTTAATTACACAGCCACCATCTCCGTGCTATCGCATAAGTTTTGCAGCCTTTTCCAAGGTCTCAGGTCAAATGCAGTATGCTTTTGAGGATCACTGCCTGTCAGCACTGAAAGACTGAAATTCTCTGAATTCAGGGTTCCAACAGTTGTCAGTGGCACAGGGTTTAGTTGGAGGCCTGTCACTAGTGGTGTCCCCCAAGACTCAATATTGGGCCCAGTGTTGCTTGACTTACCCATCAATGGCTTGGATGAAGGAACAGATGCCCCCTCAGCAAGTTCTCTGGTGGCACAAAGCTGGGAGGTGTGAGTGACCCAGGGAGCTGTGCAGCCCTTCAGAGAGATACTGACAGGCTGGAGAGGGCAGAGAGGAGCTGTCTGAAATTCAACAAAGGCAAATGCAGGGTCCTGCACCTGGAGAAGAATAACCCCATGCTCCAGCACAGGCTAAGGGCTGACCTACTGGAAAGCAGCTCTGCAAAGAAGGATCTGGCGGTCCTGGTGGACAATGAGCTGTCCAGGAGTCAGCACTATGACCTGGAGGCCAAGGAGGCCAAAGGTATCTTGGGTTATATTAGGAAGAGTATTGCCAGCAGGTCAAGGGAGGTGATCCTGCCCTTGTACTCAGCCCTGGTGAATCCGCATCTGATGTCCTGTGTCCATTTCTGGGCTCCTCAATAAAAGAGACATGAGGCTCCTGGAGCAGGTCCAGTGGAGAGCTACAAAGTTGATCAAGGGTTTGTAGAAACTCTCTTGCAAGGAAAGGCTGAGAAAGTTGGGCCTGTTCAGACTTGAGAAGAGACAACTGAGAGTGGACTTCATTGTCTATAATTATCTGAAGGGATGGTGTCAAGAGGATGGAGCCAGGCTCTTCTCAGTGGTGTCAACCAATAGAACAAGAGGCAGTGGGCAGAAACTGATGCACAGGAAGTTCCACCTGAACATGAAGAAGAACTTTCTTGTGGAAGTGACCACACGCTGGAACCAGTAAGGTTGTGGAGTCTCCCTCACTGGAGATATTCAAGAACTACCTGGATGCAATCCTGTGAAAGGTGCTCTAGGATGACCCTGCCTGAGCAGAGAGGTTGGATTCAGATGACCCACTGTGGTCCTTTCCAACCTTTTCTATTCTGTGATTCTGTGAAAATGAAAAAGAGTAATCTGTTAGTTTATGTGAACATATCTAGGGAGTATCTGTGTATAATGCTGGGGATGCTCCTTATCATGACAGTTAAAGCAAACAACAACAATAAAAATATGCAATCAAATATGGGTGTAGAATCTTCCAGAAGAGTTAAAAGGAGAAAAACTGGTAAGGTTTTAGATGCTAATAATTACAAGGGAATTAATCTACTGGGGGTAAGAGGTTATAAAGTCAATTAGATGACAGTGTTATACCAAGAGTGTTACGTGTAGCTTAGTGTTACATCAACATTCTCAAACACTGTGTGCGACATCTATGTATTTGGGAATTTGGGAGATAATTTTCAGGAGGATAACAAAACCCATAGCTTAATAGTGTCTGAGTACTTAAGTTTAATGAAGAGTTGCAATAATATTAAAATTAAATATGCCAAAAAACAGCTTAAAAAAATCAAACCTTCTCGTCCTAGTTAAATTAATCCAAACTTTTAAATTGTTAATTAAAATGTATCAATAAGTCATGAGGGAGCACTGTTTCTCTGATCTCAAAAGCTCTCCAAATTTATTACAAAAAGAACTACCTCTTTTTTTCTGTGGAGAGTTTTTGTGGTGAACATTATAATGTAGTGATGTGATTACACAAAGATGAACAAAGGAGAAACTACCATGATTTAGGTATTAGGACTTTTTTTTTGGTGAGTTATACTCCAATCCTATATTTTGTTTTCTTTCTTCCATTTCATTGATAGAAATCTCTTTTCTGCAGACATTTCCTTGGCCTCTGCCATATTGATCGCTGCTGTTGAGGGAGAATGAGTCTTCTGATTGCATTCTACTTGAGAGATTGTTAAGGCAGAACAAACCTGGAGATTCTAAGCAGGTCACTGGACAGTCCTTCATAAATATTCAGGAGAAACAAACATCGTGAAAGACACTAATGCTGATAGAATTCACAGATATGCTAAGTAAGAATAAAGTATTTCCTGCAGAGAGCTCCTGTAGGGATTATATGGCCTTCTGCTTTAATGAAGTTACACTTCTGACTAATGGCAAATGATGTTAACATTTTCCTTTCAATACCAAGGACTGTTTTTTTATAGTTTAAAAAATGATGGAGGGAAAAGAAAAAAAAAGGAAGAAGAACTCTAAGCAGAATTACAAGCATTTATAAGCATTCTTAGGAAGAGGTTGCATTCACTTATAGTCAATTTCCATCGAGAGTTTAGAAACAAGTCCTTGATTATGAAACAGTGTTTGTCATTCATAGGAGTAAACATGATTATTCCTTTTGCTGCTCCATAAATAATAGGAAAAGTGTATGTAAAATTATAAATAAACTTTTCTTTGTAGAGTCATTTCATACAGATGGGTAGAAACACTAATTTATCCACTGGATTATTTGATGAGCAGCACAATTCATAATGAGGATATTATTTTCTGTTAAATTTTACAGACCAGTGTAAAAAAGGGGGGAAAGCAAGAATGTTTTTCTGTCTAAAAGTCTAATTTTTGTACAACTTTTCTTATTATGTTTCTAGCCACCATGTCACACTAATAATATAAATTTCATTTTCAGTTGAGGGAATCTTCCTAGCCTTTATCCACAGTTCTGACACAAAATTTTAAGAATCTACCTTAGCCTTTACTCAAGGAGAGAGTCACTCCTCGGACTGAACAGATGTACATAGAAGAGTTTGGCTAGAGTCCTGATCTTGTACCAGAATTAACTTGAATATTTTAAATAGTTTCAATGAGGCTACTCAACCACATTCAAGTAGTAATACAAGAAAGGATCATAGAAATTTATCCTCTGAAGAAAGACCCTCAGTCTTCCTTTTTTAAAAATTTCTACCCTTCTAACCATGACTAAATAGTAGTGAAAACTAGTTGTCTTTATTTCATTAGATAGTCTTTTTTTTTTACAAATGGTGTTAATGATAAGACTAACTAAAAATTATAGCAAATAAATAAGAATTTTCCTAGAAGGAGCAAAAAAATATTGAGGATTTATGGGTGTGCACAAAGACATATGCACTAACCAGTCTAATAACAGTGAATCAGACAAAGAAAAAAGGGTGTTAGATTCTGTCAACCACCAGAAAGTGTCCACTCAAGTGTGCAAATGTGCTATATGTGTTAGCATGACATATTATAGGAGCTATAGGTTTCTGGAATTAACTCTTGCTAGTGTCTGCTTTTTCTCCTCAACACTATATATGTTAACAGCAGCTTGGGTCAAATGACAGTCAAGATTTTGGGCCAGGTGTCATGACAGTTTTGCAGACGAGGAAGGCCTTATTTTTCTGTGGCTTTGATTAATCAAAGGACCAGTTACACTGAGGAATGATAAGAAAAGTTCCTTTCAGTTGCTGTGCCAATAAGATTTTTCCTTATTACTTATTTCCTTATTACTTATTTATTTTCCTTATTTAAAAAAGACACCAAAACCCGAAAGAAAACCCTGTCCACAAGCAGCATTTGAGGGTGAGCTAAACTGTAGATGTTAAGGGGGAGAGGAAGAGAAGTCATGAGTCCATTTTATTATCCCACCACAAGAGGATGGAAGAGCTCTGAAAATTACTTTTTGAGAACTGGAAGGGCAAATACAAGGCAACTTCATGTCTGCTCTCGATTTTCATCAGGGAACTAGACTTGCCTATGACTTTCAATGCTCTCTAAATCCACAAGCCTCAAAACCCGCAATATCAATAACTAAATGTAGGTAGGAATCTTCTCAATTGCCTTACACATTTAAAAGAGTAACTTGTTTAAATCCAACTCCTTCACATAGAGTCAGCATAGAGAAAGAGAATTTCTGATAGAGAACAGAAGGGCTGGTTGCTTTCTGTTAACTTTAAATGTCTAAGTTGGGCAAGAAAAATCCTATCCTCATATGTCTTAATGATTGTCCTGCTGAAGGTTTAGGCTAGTACATTCCTACTTGTTACCCAGGAATATATATCTTGCCAATTCACGTTTAGGTAGTCGCATCACCCCACAAATACTTATTCAATTTTTAATTTTTTTTTAATATGCTGGGAAATGTTGGCAAAGTTTAATTCACTTAAAAATTCCAGCAACTAAATCTGAATGAAAGTAAAAATAAATTAGACATTTAAAATACCATTTTTGATGGTTTTCATTACTTAAGTAAAACTCTTAATTGTGCTCAAGAAATAAGAATAAAAAAAAAATTATTAATTTTGCCCTAGTTTTATTAGGCAAGACAAGGTATTACCTGTGTTTCAGAGGCTGATTGATTTCCTCCAATCAGCATATAATACCTCTCTCTCATCTTGTGCAGACTGTTTATTTTTTCGCTCATAGAATAAATGGAGGGGGGGGAAGAGCATTCCCGTCTCTATAACTTCCAATCAGTTTATCATGAAACTTACAAAGAAGAAAATATTTTCTTCATTTGAGGAAAGGAATTGCTCTTAAAACTTAGCAAAATACTCCTATGCACATTTTCTAAATAGTTAGTCAGTATTCCATCATTTTAACAGATTAGGGGGCAGTACTTCTTTTTCCTAATTTAAATCACTCTGTCAATTTGTTGTTCAGTTAGGCAATAAAATATTTGCTGTCATAATTTCTGATTTAATTTGAAATGGATTTATATTGATTTTTATTTAATAATATACATGAAAATCTTTACAGGTGTCTTTGAGCCTGCCTCAGTGCAGGAGGTTGGACCAACCAATCTCTGAAGCCTTTTTCAATCAAACGTCCCAGTGAACTGATTAACACAATTATTTGCAGTGTATTTTACAGTTACATGTGTATGTATGTTCACATATATGTTGTGTATAACATAAATTATTTATTTGCATTTCACATGAAATAATTTTTAAAATCAATGCAAATATTTTCATCTAGTGGTTGGGTGTCCTGTGTCAAATGTAAAGTTGGCAAGACACACCAGTACAGAAATGAGAAAATAATGTTAGATAAATCCAGATTCTAATTGTCATTATAAGTGCATGTGTGCAGGTTAGTTTGTTTTTTGTCTTAAAAGTCACTGATATTTATTAATAAATAACCATGAATTGTTAAACTCTTTTTAGCTGTATAAATAGTTTTTCCTTATTTTCATCTTGATTTGTCTTTGATCCTTTTAATCATAAATGCCTAAATACCAAGCTTGCAAAATGAAAATACCTTTGAAGTGGGCAGTGAAACCTGGATCAGGTCATTATAACCTCTATTTCTGCTAATTAGGCAGTGGGTGTCCTGTGGCCTTTTGACATTCATGCAAATATCATTAGCCAGGTATGTTTCTCTGTGACAGTAATAGCATTACTGTTAGACTCAATCCAAAACTGGATATTTGCATTGATTTTTCTCTCAACATCCTCTGTTCAGAAGAAAAACTTCAGAGGAATGAGGTACCTTCATACTGAAATGAAGATGGTCAGTTGCTCAGTGTCCAGATGGAGGTCAGTGATGGATGGTGTCCATCAGGCATCTGCACTGGACCACTACTGTTTAATGTCTTCAACAGTGACATAGACAGAGGGATCAGGTGCACCCTCAGCGAGTTTGCAGAAGACACCAAGCTGAATGGTGCAGTTAACATGCTCAAGGGATGGGATGCCATCCAGGGGGACATGGACAAGCTCAAGAAATGGGCCTGTGGAAACATCATGAGGTTCAAAAAGGCCAAGTGCAAGGTCCCACACCTTGGTCAGGACAAGCCCCAGTATCCATATAGACTAGGTAATGAGGGGATAGATAGGAGCCCTGTAGTACTTGGGGGTACTGGTGAGTGAGAGACTGGACATGAGCCAGCAGTGTGCGCTTGCAGCCCAGAAAGCCAATCTTGTCCTGGGCTGCATCAAAAGAAGCATGGCCCACAAGTTGAGGGAGCTGATTCTGCCTTTCTACTATGCACTTTCGAGACCCAAACTGGAGTACTGGATCTAGCTCTGGAGTCCTCACCACAATAAAGACCTGGACCTGTTGGAATGGGTCCAGAGGAGGACCACGAAGATGACTAGAAGGATGGAATATCTCTCCTATGACAAAGAACTGAGAGAGTTGGGTTTTTTTAGCCTGGAGAATAGAAGGCTCTGGGGACACCTCATTGTAGTCTTTTGGAATTTATGGGGGCCTTATTAGAAAGATGGGGACAAACTTTAGTAGCTTTCGTGATAGGACAGGGAGCAATGGTAAAGTATATTCAGACTGGAGACAAGGAAAATTTTTTTTTTAGAATGAAGTTAGTGATTTCCCAGAACAGAGGGCGACTGAAATAATTATGGATACATAAGAGCAGCTGATAAACAAAACAGCCTAAGTTGGAATTTTGAGGATGTGAAGGAAAGAAAAGTTGGAGATTTTGTTATAATGTACAAATAATTTACTTTATCTGTAACTGGAGGATATGCACAGATGTTTAGCCTGAAAATTTTGATTTACATCCAAAAATTAAAAAAGAAATTTCAGAAGACAGATTAAGACCATAAGTGATTGCCATGGTCATTTAATTTAACCAACGTGGTACAATATATAAGAAAATCCTTCTGATAAAAAGGGTTTTATGGTGACTTTGTACTAGCTGAGAGATAGTAAAGCAATCTGAAGTATCTCCAGTCACTTCTGACATTTCTAGGAAATAATGCAGTTTGGAGATTTCTAAATACATGGACACCTTTTTGTAGTTAAGGAATGCAAGAAAATACAAGGCCACTACTTTTCCCAGCACGTTGTGAAATGGTTCTGTCTTCATGAAGGCTGAAAATGGTCCTGACCTATTTTTTTTGAATAGCATCACCACATACATACTGCTAAAGCAGCAGAAAAAATAAATGTGTTCCCTTGGATGCAGAGTGCATGTAAAAGCTTTTATGTGTTTAAAATGTTTTCTTTTAGATGATGTTTAATAAATGCATATATGGGAAAGGCAGAATTCCCTCCTTCCCCACTCCCCTTCACAGTCAAGATAATAAGAATTTCCTATAAAAATGAGCCACAATAGCTTCCAAGAGCGCAATGACTTTGTAGACAAATGCACAGTCATAACACACAATAGTTCGCATTCAACACTGGACGCAATAATTATTTTAATGAGAAAGATAATGGCTAGTGAGGACACTGGAGCTAGTCCCTT
Source organism: Edolisoma coerulescens (assembly GCA_013397115.1). Classification (NCBI taxonomy): domain Eukaryota; kingdom Metazoa; phylum Chordata; class Aves; order Passeriformes; family Campephagidae; genus Edolisoma; species Edolisoma coerulescens. The sequence goes on from VWZW01000996.1 coordinate 194,202, forward strand.
ACTATATTAGAGAAATGTTTTGTGCGTTTAAAATTTATCGTAGGCAGCCCCCCAGACAGTGAAGGAAAGAGCTTACAGTCAGTGAGCTGACAGTTACCAAATCTGGTGCATAGAGCACAACAGCCACGGAGCATCGTCCCATGTGTCAAGTAAAGGACTTTGAATCAGAGCCGTCCAGCAGAATATTGGTTCTTTAAATTAGTGCTGTGCTCTAGCTTTGCTACAAAAATTGCACCATGCTGAAAGGATTCATCCCAATATAGACCCAAGAATGAGTAGGGAAATTCACCCTATTTAGCTAAATGAAATTTCATTATGCTTGCACATTTAGTGAATGTTCTTGAAAATCTGTTTGTGGTGCACCTTAAGTAGTCATTTGTGACTATGAAAAGAAGATAGCAATGCTGCTAGCTCCATGTGATAGCCTTTTCTTTATTTTGCAGAGAACTAAATGACTCCAGCAGAAAAGAGTGGTGGTGATGCAGAACAAAATCTAGCATTAAAATTTTTTGTTTCATTTTACTTTTTCTTTCACTAGTAAGCTGAAAAAAAATAGCATTACAGTACTTTATTGTTGCAGCAAAACATATCATGCTGGATTCAACAATACAAGAGAGTCAAGACTTGCTGCTCCCTGATCCCAGATTCAACCAGTAGCAAGGCTGATGATGTAATCCCATCAGGAACATGCACAGGTACATACACAGGTACATACAGATAGATAGATATTGATATAAATTCTATAGATATAGATAGATAGATAGATAGATAGATAGATAGATAGATAGATAGATAGATAGATAGATAGACACACAGTTGCTGCCACTATGGACACATAAACCCTCCAACCTGTGGTCTGATCCAGAACAGAGAGTCCCTCTAACCCAGGAAAGAGTTAGAAAGAAATGCAATCAGATGATAAGACAGACTGTGCTGCTCAGAAAAATCACAGAAGCACAGAATAAGCTGATTTGGAAGGGATCCACAAGGATCATGGAGTCCGGACTCCATGACTGCACAGCACCATCCCCAAGAGTATTGTCCAAATGCTTCTTGAACTCTGTCAAGAAGCATGGTGTGACCACTTCCCTGGGGAGCCTGTTCCAACCACCCTCTGAATCTTTTCCTAATATTCAAGCTAAACGACCCCTGACACAACTTCACGCCATTCCCTCAGGTCCTGTCACTTGGTCAGCACAGAGAAGAGATCAGTGTGTGCCCCTCCGCTTCCCCTCATGAGGACGTTGTCATTGCCCTCCTTTGGACACTCTCTAATAGTCTTATATCTTTCTCATATTGTGGTGCCCAAAACTGTACACAGTATTCAAGGTGAGGCTGCCCCAGTGCAGAGCAGAGCGGGACAATCCCCTCCCTTGCCCAACTGGAGATGCTGTGCCTGGTGCATCCCAGGACAGGGTTGGCCCTCCTGGCTGCCAGGGCACTGCTGACTCACATTCAACCTGCCATTGAGCGGGATACCAGGTCCCTTTCCATGGTGCTGCTTTCCAGCATCTTATTCCTCAGTCTGTCTGTACATCCAGGGTTGTCCCATCCCAGGTGCAGGATCCAGCACTTTCCTTTGTTGAACTTCATATGGTTGGTCACTGTCCAGTCCTCTGATTCATTGAGGTCTCTCTACAGGGCCTCCCTGCCTTCAAGGGAGTCAACAGTTCCTCCCAGTTTTGTATCATCTGTGAACTTGCTTAGTGTCCCTTCCAGTCCTATGTCCAAGTCATTTATGAAGATGTTGAAGAGCACAGGCCTGAGGATGAAGCCCTGAGGAACCTCACCAGTGACATATCACCGGTCTGATGTCACCCCATTTACTGTAACCCTTCATGTCTGACCTGTGACAGGGGTGATCAATAGTTTACTCATGTAAACACAATTAACTATTAGGAGACAGCAAATGTTAATTACAAAACCTAAGAAGCAGGATTCCCCTTAATCTTGTCAAGGTAAGAGGAGCAAAGAATTTGTTGAAACCAGCACAAAAAATGCCTCATCATCCAAAGAAGGACCACCCATGCTCCAGAAAGGTGAAAAGTGTATTGTGAGGTAGACTACTAGCCTTCAGCAGAAAGACCCCCGAGGAAGAAGAGGAGCCTTCCTCAGTGCGACCACCAGGGTGCACAGCACATGCGTGATATGTAGGCTAATGTATTAATGATTTCCGAGAAGTAATTTGTATAACCACTCCTATTCCAAGGAATGTGATGAATATTCATGAATTTTAGCCATAATACTGGACTGTATGGAGTGCTATGGGTGTTTTTGAAGGAATGATCCCCCANGGTGTTTTGGAAGGAATGATCCCCCATGCACCCAGTGCCAAATAAAGCAAATACCCACTTCTCTGACTCTGTCTCTGAAGTGTCTCTTGGCTCAGTTTGGGGCGATTCACCTGTGAGCCAGTTGCTCACCCATCACATGATGTGTTTACCCAGCTGAATGCATTATTTGTTCGCCCCTTGATTCTCACCTAGAGGCTTTCAGCTGCATCATTGCCAGCTGTGAGCTCCGTACATTCTAATCCTTCTATCGCATACAGTGCCATGCCTCAGCCTCTTCTGTCCTGCCTATCACTCCTGAAGACCCTGTAAGTGTTGCTAAACAACAAAAAACTTTACTCTTTTCTCTGGGCTACAGTAGAGGCTACTATCACTTAAAGCTGCTTTAGTCTTGCTTGCTTACTTGCTCGCTTGCTGTGTCAGTAGTCTTTTCTTCATAGTCCTCTTCTGTGGTAGTAGTCCTCTTCTATGGTCTTCTCCTCTCTTTTATGAGCTGCCTCTCTGAGGGGCAGCCGGTCTCTGGTCTTTAGTAGAAACACCTGGTTCAGAACAGCTGTAACTCATCAAGGTCAAGACTGCCTACAGCCCGTTCTTGCTCTCCTACATTTCTCCCTTTTTATTTTAGATCGATACAACACATACTAACATTTTTCTCTTTTTCTACACATGCTAATAACTAAAGATGGTTTGTCTGGGGCAGACTAAAAGGTTCAAATACATTACAACATGTAACCATCCAACAGGGCACTCCAGTCACAGCACTCATCCCAGCACGTTTCACTTATACCTGTGATTTCAAATCTCTGGGCATATCCAGACAAGTGTACTGACTAATAGACTATTAACACAAAACTGGCCCTTTCTATCCTCTTAGTTGTCTCTTTCCTCCTGAAATCACTTCACCGAAGCCTCTCCTTTTTCCGACCTTTGGTTTCTCCCTTCAGCTAATTGTAATAAAACCTGCATAATCCTGAAATACTCTTCCACTGCATCCCATAATGTATCCCACCCCTAGTCAGCAATTAGTCTATAAGGTGATCTGGAGAACTGTTCCAGGTGATGCATCTTTATGGGATTTATGCCTGGATCTGATGGATATTCTGGGACAGCCCAACAAGATATTCACTCCTTGGAGGTCTGTAATTCATGTTCTGCCTGTCCTGTGTTCCTCAGGATTTGTGAAGATAGGTTTTTGATGATCTGATGGGTGGAGCAATGGGAATGGGATCCGCCCAGCAGGGAATTGTTTAGGCTTCTCATACTGCAATTGTCTTCCAGAGGTCCTCTGTGAAGCAGATAGAGTTTATCTCATAACTTAAGACTTTTGAGCTACAAAAGCCACTGAATCATCACAGTCTAAATATATTTCAATCAATTCAATCACTTGAATTACCAAAACTTTTTGAAAAGGCTAGTTACCAAAGGTTCTTGAAGCAGCAGGAGTAATCATGCTGTGGATTATTACGTGATTTAAAGGTGGTGAGGCATTCAATTTTCAAAATAAATAGTATTTGACAGAACTATCTCTAAAACACAAGTAGAAGATGAATGGGCAATAAAATACCAGGCAATACTCAACATTGGTAAGCACAATTGTATTCTGACTATGCAAACAAACTGATAGGCTCAGATGATGTATTACTGCACTCAGGAAAGAGATTTTGGCACTGCCTGTAAACAGATACTTGTTGGTCTGTTAGCATGATGACGAGACAAACAGAATTTTAGCAACTATAAGAAAAAAAAGAGAGATGTAAAAAGAAAATTTCATTATCCTACTGTATAAATGCATGGTATATATTCCTCTTGAGTAGTGCACGATTCTAATCTTGCTTTGAGAAGGAGCCGGTGATATGCAGAATGGGGTTCATCTATGTAGCCAAATGATTTAGACCCCTTTTTTCAATACAGCAACAGAAACCCTTATCTTCTATATTGCATGCATGTTACTTGATTATTGGGCTCTCCCTTTTGTTATGAACAAATTAATTCCTTCCAGAGCAAACTTCAATGAGGTTCTGAGCGCATTTCAAGGAAACACAATAGGCAGGTTGCTGAAAACTCTACAGGGCTTGCCTCCCAGCATCTGAAATGTTGCTTCAATACTGTCTGAATAGAACTTACACCTTCAAACACTTACCATGTGTCCTAGGTTACAATGTGGGGTGTAACCAAACTATGTGTTCTACTCCCATCTATGTTATTCCTGATGATGTGTTAATGGTGGGTCATTTGCAGCAGCTCCCCAGGGCACACCCAACACCCCAGGCTGCAAGCCGGGTGTTAGATGAAGGAAAGAGGCAACCTTGCACGAAGGGCAGTGTTTCTTTGTCTTCACAAATCTACTCAGCCATGATAACTACACCCAGCCTAAGGGGGTCATCTCTGCCAATGGGCCGTAATGGCTCAACATCCCCAAAGGGCAGCTGTAACGACCTACTGAATAAACAAAAAGGTAAAAAAAAGAGACCTAGTTCAGAAAGAAACCGGATAAAATAATGAGGATTGGACAATTGTGGTTCTGCATTGCTATCTTCAGCTCAAGGAGCCCCTAACTGATGGCTTCCAAAAGCTCAGCTGCTACATTAAGGAAAAATCACTGAATAGACAGCATCTTTCCCACACTCCTTAAGCATCCACTTTCTGAGCCACAATCTTGTTTGCATTTACATTAATTCTGATGCATTACATCAGTTATATTTCTGACCTTTAATCTGGAAGGACTGAAAGGCAATATTGGAAAAATAAGTATTTCAGTGATCATTTTTTTTGGAATGGAAAACATGCTAGTATAAAATCTACATGGAAGAGAGAGGAAATGCGGCTGGACTGTGAGGGAAGGGGGGGGGGTGTACAATACACCTTTTCCTTTTGTAACTTCTGTGATTCTTGCAACCTTTACCCTGTCGCAGTGTGACACTCCCACAAGTAACTTTCAGGTACTGAAAGGATGCACAGCGCAATAACTTCACATTACTGCATATTCAGAGGAATCATTATGTGACCTTTCAGTATTCAAAAAACATTTTACTGTGATATATGAATGCAAGAGAACTCATTGGAAAAGCACTCAAAAACTAAATTATTACAACTTCTACCTTCCTATTCTGTCTTCAGATTTCTAGTGCCTGCAATGAAATCATCATACTGCTAGAAAAGAACGTTGTGGTAAATAGACAACATAAAAGGACTAATTACATGCTCATTTAAAAAAAATAGCACTGACTTTTATACCTCCCATGTTGAAGTTACTGTGAAGAATCTGCAATTACTCCCATGTAAAGAAATGTCCATTTTCACCACTTCACTTACTGAATTTGAAAACTACAGTGGTTCTCATCTTAGAGTACGAGTTAAAAAACAATGGCCAGGGTTTGGTTACTTCAAATTGTAAAACAGAATCAGAGCAGAAAATTGAAATGTGTCTCTCTTATCTTCCTTAGCACTGTGATGTGAAGAATAAATACCTGATTTTATGGAATTCAGTCACTTACTATAAAAGGCTTGCAAAAAAAGAAGAAAAGCAAAAAGATAGAAAAGAATGACCAAAATATCCCTTACTTGAATACTTTAAAGAATCTTGTATTTTAAGTATTTGTGCTCAAGCTTTGAAATTCATGACTCTTAGAAATACCTTATGTAAGCCTTAGATTTGATATTAGTTATTTCATTCTCATTTATGAACTTCTATGTATATATTGTTATTCTTAGTAATACACACATATCATATATAATATATACTTAGAAATATGTATTACAAATATTAAAAAATAAAAATCTAAAAGAACACAAACATTTAATGGGTTATATGTGGCTACGCTGCCACCATATCAGGACGCCGTCAGCAGCTCTGCCAGGCCGGCTGCTTGGGGCAGCGCGTGGGCCTGGATGAAGGGAGCCTGGGGTCTTATGCTACGCCCTGACCACAGCAGGAACATACATGAAAGTGGTTGAGAACATAGCTTCCACTCGATGGGGCTTCCCCCAGGCTGGTGGGAGACGCGCCAGCAGAGATAAAGGCGAAGAAGAGCGATCTACTGCTTAGACTGCAGAAACTTTAATCTTCTGAAGGCGCAAGAGCAGTGAGATGACGTACCAGGAAGTTACAGGCATTTTTATACTTGGACATAGGGAGGTGGGGTGAGGGGGTGTAATCCAATAGGGAAAGGGAACATGGGAGGGATCAACGGGGAAACAGCCAGTGAGGATGGAACAGGGGAGGGATTACAGATGACCAATGGGGAACTGAAGGCCAGGCTGCACGGAGGCTGTGGGAACTCGCAATTCACGATGCCACAGTTATAGGCCTAGAATTGGAAAGTAAATGCAGCCAGAATCAATGTTAAGGATAGTAATCAATGGACAATATGTAACCCATAGTTAGCAAAAGACTCATGAGAAGTATTGAAGGGCTAACCACTACTTCTGTAAATGGCAAAGAAAGCTTTAACCACACTGTAGATTTAACAGGAATTACAGTTTTAGAGAGCTCACTTGAAAATCTAAGCCCCTCCTTTTCATCATGCCAAGTACCTGAATGAGTAATTAATAGCTTTTTTTAAAGTAGGTGGAGGCTGGATATTTGAAGGAGACCTGTATCAACAAATTTTCAGCATTTAGTGTCCTCATGTACTTTTGAGTATCCTGGGGAGGCTTTCCTGAGTTTCTTGCACCCAAGGCCATTTAAATTCCAATTTTATGTCACTTATAAAAGGGATGAAGAGACAAAGAGAAGAGGACTGATATATATAGACCATTGATTCTTTCTGTCTCTTCCAAACAGATTTCCTTAGACAAACTGAGGTCTTGAGCCTACAAGTGAGTAAAGATAAGTCTGGTTTAACATAGCTGTAGACAACCATTAAAATTAATGTGAGTTCAGTGGAGGCTTTTACAATGTGCATAAGAAATGATCCATTCTTCTGTCTTCATTTTTACATGAAAAGAATGTCCCCTTTCTACTCAGAGATTGCTGCTGTTTTATTTTTGCTTGTGCTTAGTACAGTGCAAAGACACTCTCATACTTTCTCACAGATGCTCACCTTTGTTCTTGTTTGTTTCGTTGTTCAATTAATATCAAAGAAAGGTCAATCTGACAAAGTATATGGTTGGTGTTTGTGTATGGAAAAACATAATAGAAAACTTGTAGTAACAGGAGTCCCATGTGCCAAAGAAAATGTTAAAAAGCCTCTCCTTAGTGACAAAGTGAGCTTCATTAGTACTGCGTAAGTACCCTACTACAAAAGCAGTCTTGGACTTCCATGGGACTACTATGAATATGTTTATAATATGATTAGGCAGGCAAAGCGCTCCTAAAGTGCTGCATCACTAGTCTTGTGACTGTTATACTGCTGTAGTGGGACCTCTTAGACTTCTAGTGGGCTGAGATAGCATTCCTTATAAGTGTACTTATATCTTACTTAAAATGAAGAGAATCTTGCTGGCTGATGTCATGAGGCTTGAAGAATGATATTAGTGTTACAAATGGTGACAGATTTTTGCTCCCTTTACTTTTGTGACTCACATGGCAGCATTACTCCACAATTTTTGAATCCTGCAGAATACAGTTCAAAATAAATCCCCGCTCGCCAAAAAATTGAAAACACTTACTGATCAAACAGATTAATTTAATGCACATTTGTGAACCACTAATATGGTATTCTCCTGGGTGCAGTGGAAGTATTGCTGTGGGACTACCAGCCATGGTGCTGCACCACAACTGTTAGAGTTTCTGGAGTCTTCTAGATTTGCATTTTCTTTGTAGTTTCATTAATATAATTTGAAAACAGACTTAATTAGTGTTACAGGACTATTCATTTTGTTTTATTTTTATTTTTTTAACTTCCTGAAGAAATGTTTTTTCAATGGGGTAAGATATCAGGTTGACAACCCTGAAAAATCAACCTCTCTTTGAAGCTATACAATGATTCTATGTAAGGTTAGTTCCAAGCCAGTTTTACTGATCACGATGGAGTTTTCTTTGGTTTTTGTTTTATTGCTATTTTTATTATCTCTTTGTTGATCCGCTGTGACAGGTCTTGTTCTAAGTTCCAGAATGTGTGACTATCTGAGCTTCATTCTCCACTATCTGTTAAGCAAGAACTTTCAGGAAAATACACCTGTTAAGCTCTCTCAAATTAGGCAAACAGAACTGGTATTCCTGCTCTAAATGAATAGACTATTTTTCCTAAGGGTGGGATAACAGTAGGTATTTTTATGCTTTTCCTCTCCTTGATAAGATATGTTTAGCATTTTTCCATGTATTCTGTTCATGAAGTTTTACCATTTATGCAGGTATATTGTTCTAATGGAATACTGCTAATAGTCCTGAAAATTATTTTTTCTCCACCAAAACTTTTATCCTCATTTCAGTTTATGATTTTTGTAGTCCTGTTTTTTCTCTGAGTTTATTTCTTTTTTCTTCTGACCAGACTGATCTTGGCAGAACAATTTTTTCCTCTTTTAAAGAAAAAAATGTTTCAGTCTTTGCCTTTACAGACAAAAGTATCAGTTGGTGTTACATATGACGATTTTATCAAGAACCAAGAATTAGATTTTCTGCTCATTTTATGCAGAACATCAAACAACCAACAGATGGAAAAAAAATCCAAGTTAGTTATTACTCCAGCAGATATGAATTAGAGACCTGAAGCTGAAAGAGTCTGTATCCTTCTACACTTTTTCTTTTTTGTATAGTTTTCTACTTAAATTAATTTTGTTATTATAACATAAAAATAATTTTTGCAAAAGAAAACCAAATCTAACCACCAGAGTAGTAAAAATGAAAGAAAAATTATTCTACTTACCAATACACTTCATTATTTTATTGGCTCAATAAATTACATTGCCTCCAAAACATCAGTTGTGAAGGATGCTGAGAACTTAGGCAAAAAAAAAATAGTAAACAAAAGCCACAAGACATTTGGAAATGTCAGATAACTAACATCACCCCAGAACTTCCTGTATGGCCCTCTTAGCCTCATTTGGACAGTACTGCAGCACTAAAATTTAGATTCCTAATGAATCACAGATACATAAAATCCTCACCCAGACTGAAAATTTTGTCTTTCAAAACCTTTAATAAAACTATTTCTGGCTCACTCAGAGTACTATTAGACCACGAAAAGGTGTGTTACATTAGCTGCTGAAGACCAAGTGCCAGATTTTCAGCAGGATTAAACTGCTGTAGCTTCATGGAAACGAATCACAGTGGCCACTGTAAATGTAATAGCAGTAGGAACTGTGGGGAGGCAGCTGGCTGAGCAGTGATGATCTGGGGTGTCACTTGTGTCTGGTAGAGGGTAGCTTGATAATCAGAAGTTGTTAAAACAGTTGTTTGAACTGTTGCCACTGGACAGGATCTTTCTAAGCAAATGAGTAATCCCAACAGTACTAATGATACCAATTTATCACTGAGGTTCCGTTTGTATGTTTTGTAGTTTCCAGTCTGTTACAGGAAAATGGTGGTGGCTGGTTGAATGCCTTTTTTTTTTTTTTAATGAACATTTAAAGTACATAATTTTACTTCATTTGTGCCAGAAAATTGCCCAAACACCTTCATTAGAAATAAGCAAATCTGTTCAATACTATCTGAACAGCAGGCAGTAGATGCTTTATTGAACAGAAAAGCTTTAACAAACCTTATCCTGTACACGTGTGTACTATCAGTCTGTTTATGTACTCAAAAGTTTAAGGAAAATATGGGTGCTGCTACATAATAAACAGTGTCTCACTACCCTTCTTTTTTATCCAGGTGGTTGATTATATGGTATGGGGTATTTTTGCAGGTGGTATAGAAAATCATATATACCAGCTGCTGTAACCACTGAGCAATACTTCGCTAAATGACACAGCACCAATCACATATAACAGCTCTAATGACTTGAGTGGTATCTTTACTAGATGTATCTTTTTTTTTTACATTGAGAAATAGCCTTCAAAAATACTTTTTATCTGCCTCTGGTTTTTTGCATGCTCTGTTAGGTAAAAGGAAAAAATATTCAGGAGAAACATAAGTGATCAAAGACCCCCACAATAATACAAAGCCAGATAGGATAGCAAAATGAACTGTGCACTGGATGGCTTGGCATGCTGCCACCAATCCTTGGCAGAAATCACTTGCTGCTGGCACTGGAGATGTTAGATGTACTAGCCATTGGGCCCCTGCTATAAACATTTTACTATGTAGAATCAATATTGACATACTGCATAAACAACTGGATGAACCTTGGACAAAAATGATAGCAAATAGCATTTCAATAATTTCACATAAATCTGAAAATATAATTGTGCTTGACATTACTATTAGTGTCTGAAGGCCCTGATTATCACTGAGCACCATTAAATTTAGTCTATTGAACACCAGTCCTGTGCTTTCTTTTCCTGTGAGTATGACTGGTGTGAAGAATGCAGCAGTACAAAAATTATCTTCAGTTGCTACCCTATGGGAAGGCATCCAGGGTATTTGTTGCCCTTTGTGTAATTAACAGTCATATTGATCACTTGCTTATTTCAATTAATAGTAGATAAGCTGTCTGATTCCCATCCCTGCTCTAATTAATGAAAGTAGACATTAACTGTTGCTAGAACAACATAACTGCTTCTCCACCACCTGTACTTCTTGTTTGGAAGTATGAGATATGTTATGACCGAGTTTGCTCCAAGAGTAGAGAGTAGATTAAGAACTTTTCATACCTAAATAGTGCAGGTTTGTAGTAGAAGTACCATCACTGCTTACATATGTTCCTCAATTTTGATAGAGAAATTAATATATTTAAGAAAAAGATTGTCCACACTTTGATTCCCTGAAATTCCTCATATTTTAGATAATGAGAGCATTGCTTCTGTCTCATAAAAAACCAATATTGTTGCTTCTTTCTCATGAAACACTGTTATAACACCGTTCACCATTATTGCCAGGTTTATGTGAAAGACCCATGCGATCATTTGCTTGTGCTACAACTCCAAGTTCTTGAAGTCTAAGGCTGATGCTCCAAGTCCTCTAAATGTGGACTCTTCTACTCAGTTGGAAGCTGTCAAATCACTGAAGAAGATTTAAACTACCACATTCAGTATTGCTTCCTGCTGTGGCTGATGAAGGAGATACACAGTAGCTTTACACTGTGACATTATTTTCTTTCTTGCAATAATAAAGTGTCCTCTTCTGTGCAAAATGAATGTGACATCCTCGTCAGTGCTTTGCCTTTGATAGGTACAGTTTAGTGATACTAACCATGGATAAGTTTTCGAATAGAAGGAAACACACCTGCTTCACATCTAACACCACAGTGGGCTGGGTGAATATAATGAATGCAAACTGATGTTGGTAAGGACAGAAACTGATGAAATAGATGGACTGCATGATGCATGCATCTTTATGTCTCCAAAATATATGAAATGGAGGGGAAGAGCTACTCCCTGCATTAAATTATTAGTACTACTTAAAGAAAAAAAAGGGAAAGGCAAAGGAAGCAGCATATATAAATATACATTCATTTACATGAAATTAAGCAGTAAAAGAAATTTGAACTTTTCCTGATTTTGGTCACACTTTATATTTTTTAGGTATCCAGGACCTTTTTCCTTTTTTTTTGTCTTTGCTGCAACTAGCTGTTCTTTCAGGAGCACATTGACAGCTTTGACCTGATAGAGAATCATCATAATCAGTGTAGAAGACATAAAGTCACAATGAGAAAGGAATTCATGTTTACAGTAGTGGGGACCACACACTGTGATAGTTTGCATTAGAAACTCAGCAGGGGGAGTGTGAAAAGCTGCAGCATTATAGTAGATATGGGGGCTTTTTGGCATGAATAGGTTGTGTGTGTTCAAGTACCTGTCTAACACGTAACAATCACGAAATATTATCATATTCAGCAGGACCATTATTGCTGCTGCATTGAATATGTAGCTTCTTAAAATCCCCCATGCTCTCAAAAAATGAAAAAGATACAGCTTCAATAATGGATTCCTCCATACCATATCAGTAGTACATTTCAGAATACATTGCCACAAAAAGAGGAGACAGAGGCATACACATGAATAGATCAAAACTGCATGGAACATATGTTATGTCAGAGTAAGGTTATTCCTTCAGGTAAATAAAATCTTTTAGCCAAAATGCAGAAACAAATGCATGAAACAAAGAGAACAACCAAAGTTTTACATCTAAGCTGTGAAAAAAAAATTACTATCATAATGAGCAAAAGCTTATAGCAGCTCAAAACAGGCTCAAAAACCCAGGAAGTATTATCTAGGGAGATACAAACACAGAGCAAAGATTCAAGACTGTGATAAGTCCCTTCAGTTTTTAATTTCTTTCTTCTCTGTTTTTTACTTCGAGCTTATGGGGTGAACTGAAGGCAGTTCGAAATTACAAACAAATCTCTAAGAGACAGAGATCAAGCAGCAGAAGTTTGACCTCAAAGTCTTTTTTACAGTAGCAAAACCTACATTTTATCCCTGTTATTACAACACCATGTTGGAAGAATGTTAAGGTTACACATGAAGGCACTTAAAAGTTGAGAGATAGTAGAAATACTTTTCTACTTTGCCCAGTGAAATGGAGGGATGTTACTCTCTTCATTTTACAAATGAGCAACTCTAATAGGGAAAGATTAAGGCCAAGGAATATGTTTATTTTGTCTGCCCAGGTGGAGATGCATCTCATGCCCATGCACCTGCTGGTCAGAGCACTTAGAATTTAAAGGAGTAGATGAAATCTAGTTTAGGTTGTACACCAAAGTGGCTTGGAATTAGACATCTTATATTAGTAGAGGTGAATTACAGAATCACAAAATCCCGCCCTAAGTGTTCAAAGAACTTCTCCCATTGACTTCAGAGTAAACAAGCATTTTGGAAAATAAAATTGCCACCAAGAAAATGAAGAATAGAAACACTTTTGAAGAGATAGCTGTTTAGAGCATGAGAGACAACCTGCCCACAATGTTAGTGGTCAGCGGTCTTAACCACATTGTGTTTTCTCCTTTGCCACAGCTAATCTCAGTAACCATCACAGTAGTGTACAAGTACTTGATATTCTATAAGAAAAAAAATCAAGAAATCAAGAAAAGGAGTGCAGGTAGATAGCTAAATTAAATAATCTTGCTCCACAGCTTGTCCTAAAAAAAAGGACAGAGGAAATAAACTTCCAGACAGGAACCTGATCACCCACACTTCTTAATTCTTTGATTTTACTTTATATCTACTTTGTTCTGTTGCAAATAGATTTCTTTGTTACATAGAGATATAGCTCCTATTAAAGTGGATGCAGATTAACAAGCTATTTGTTCTTTGTTTGGAGGACTAGTCCCCTTTTATTTAGCTGATAAACATACTGATATATACTGATGTAAGCCTGTAAGTGCCTGCTGCTAGTCATCTTCATCATCAGCTCTGTCCTGACAAACCTTAATGCTCAACTGCATGGCTACATTTTAGCATCACTCACAAACTCATGTGCCAGATGTGAACTGACAGACATGCTCAGAGTTCTGACTTTAGGAAGCTCCAAGAAAACACTAGCAGCAGGTCATTCCCAAATACTATTTCTCCCTATAGAAGTTCGGGACACTTTCCTGAAATGGTGACCTAGGCCTAAGTCTCTCTTCTACAAAGTGAGATGTAAGACCATGCCCCAAGTAAACACAATAAAAAACAGGCTACAAGGATTTCTGGAGCAGGCATTTTTCATTCCTGCTTGCGCAATTTGCTCTGCTATGCATCAAGTAAGATTCACTGAAGCAAAGAATTCAATCTTTCCAAGTAAATGTCCTAAGCACTGGTTCCTAGAAAAAAATGTGGGGGAGGGCATTTCCACCTACCCTTCCTTTTTTTAAGAGAGGTCTGAAATGCCAAACTCCAAAGAAAGGGCTTTGATGCCTATTCCCAGAAGAAAGTGGAAAATAAATGAATCTTTTAGGGAGGGAGACTGGTAGTCAAAGTTAGGGGTCAAATCATCTAAGAGGGAACTTAAATATTGGCATTATTCAAAATGCTTTCTTCAAATCTAATTCCAGGATGGAAAAAATTATAGTCATGTACATCATTTAGGAGCTGAGAATTTCAGGAAGATAAAGGACATCTAAAAAGTATCCTAAACATTTTTTATCAGTCTAGACAGAGGGAGAAAGCTGTAAGCAAAATACAGTCTATACACTTCATAGATGGAGAACATAGATGCAAGCTACTATTAAACAAAATAAGGTAAAAACACATGTTTTAGCACCGACCCTTGATTATTCTGATGTTTAGACAAAATGTATCTGCAATTGAGACAGCAGTACTTTCTGCTAAGGAGGAACAAGGACCTGTTGCAGGTAAGTAGTGATTCAGACCAGGCATGTGTCCTTACCTGAGAGAAACAATACTTCAGCAATTCCTCTCTCTTCCCGTTCCCGTGTTGGTAGAAGCTGTGGTAGACTTCGAGGTATATTTACATTATCTTCTTTGTGGATTTTGTTTTCTCCTTGTTATACAGGGAAGTGAGTTCTCCCTAGCTCTTAAAGTTTCACTCTTCTGTGGCCATACATGAACTGTGTTCATACTTTTGTGGCCTTACGTATTGTCTTGGACCTGTATTTTCAAGGCCTTTGCTACCTTCTTGAGTTTTTGCTCTTGGGGATCACTGTTATACAGCACACAGTCCTAGAAAGGATGTAAGGTAAGAGCCTTCCTGATAAGGTGGAGCCATGACTTTAATACCTACATCTTTTCTTAGTGTTCAAAATTAAATCTTCTTGCTCCTATGAAAATGAATTTATCACTGTGCTATAGCAGACAGAGATATTTTCATTTCTTTCAGTCAGGTAGATAAACTATGCAGCAAAAAGATAAAGAGTTACTGAAAGAGGAACAAAGGTAGAGAACAAGCACACACTGTTGGGTGTTTTGGCTTTGGTTGGATTTTTTTTGTTGTCAGGTTGGGGGTTTTTTTGTTGGTTTGATTTGGTTTGGGTTTGTTTTGTATTCTATTTATATTGTATGACAACTACATGGGAAGAAAGCCACAGCTACAGATCCTAAGACTACTACTTTTTTTGCTATGTGTTCAATATAAACTTACCCAAACTCTGCACAACTCCTCCCATGATTCTCAGTACTTGCCAAAGGTCCTAGCAGGAAGGCATAGCAAAATAGGATTTGGTAACACCTCATACTACAGGAATTCTTTAACCATAAGACCGTGCTTCAACTATAATATTCTTGAAATTAAATTGAACTCACCCAATTAAGTGGAAGTATTTCATAAACTCTATTAAAATGGAATTCAGTATAGGATTTATGCCACATCTAGAGTTGCACTATAGCACAAAATTAAGATCTTTCTTTTCCTCAAGACAGTTCTGCATGAGTTCTCATTTTTACATGCCCAGCACAATATCCTCTGTGTTCATTTCAGAACTGGCAAGTAACAATAAAAAAAGCTTAAATTCTGTAGATAACTAAATAAATTAAACATACCACAACTCCTAATTACCAACACAACAACTGAAATTGGATTTGTATAAGCAACTTTCTTATGTGCTACATTCATCTGTGCTAGCTACTCTAATTGCCTGGCCTGAGATTATAACTTGGAGAAAGTAAGGTATTATGTTGTATTACTCCATAGCTAAGAGATTTTTTTCCTGAAGGGCAACAAAGGAACACTATTAGAGCCACCCATTCACCTCTATCCCCATTAATATTGACATTTGGAAGAAAAAAATGCATGTTCATTGAAATGAACCCTGTTTTATATCTGAAGGCTGATTTATTTCATATGAAAAACTAAACTGTGTTGTAAGGATTTGCCTACAATGCAGACCTGTTAAATACTTAACAGGGCAAAAAAAAAAAAAATCCATTCTTTAAGGAAGAATGCTGGCAGCAACACTGCTCTGGTCTGATTGGTACGTTAGCAGTCCTGGTTGTGACAGAAGAATACCAGTGTCAAGGAAATCTCATTAAAAATCCTTTACTTTAGTAGATAATGGACTGTGTGGCTAAACTGTGCTGCTGTTGGTTTTCTGATCTGTGCCTTCCGGTTTTAGTCTCTGAGCAAGGTTTCCTTATTAGCAAAATCTTCTGTCCAGAATATGCAGAACTGGATTAAACATCTGATGTTTACAAAATGTATTTGATTACATTTCTCTCACCTTCTCAAAAATGAGGGCTAAATCCAGCTTTCTTATAAGTGAATGAGTAGCTTTGGACTGAGGTTGGCTACAAAACACCATGTAGCCTTTGCTAATAACATGATGAGGATAATTTTCTGAGAGACAATGAAGGCTCAAGTTCAAGACAAAGAATAGACCCTGATTTATAAAATTACACAGAATTAAAAAATATATGCATCTTATTAAAAGAAGAAAAAAATAAATATATATCCTATGAAAACAGACTGAGAGAGCTGGGGTTTTACAACATGGAGAAGAGAAGGTTCCTTATGGCAGCCTCCCTTCAAGGGGACCTACAAGAAAGTTGGAGAGGGGCTTTTTACAAAGGCATGTAGTGATAGGACAAAGGAGAATGGATTCAAACTGAAAGAAGGTAGATTTAAATTAGAAATTTTGAAGAAATTCTCCACTAGGTGGGTAGTGAAGCACTGGAACAGGCTGTTCAGAGAACTTGCAGATGCCCCATACCTGGAAGTGTTCAAGACCAGGTTGGATGGGGCTCTGAGCAACCTGGTCCAGTGGAAGGTGTCCCTGCCCATGGCAGGGGCTTGGAGCTAAGTGATCTACAAGGTCCCTTCCAACTCAAACCATTCTGTGATTCCATGATTTAACTTCATATAACCAATAGCAGTTGATGAAACCAATTTAAAGCTGGGAGCCTCCAGGGAACAGGAGAGCAAATTCTATTTATCTACTGAAATAGCAGGACAGAGACATCAGAAATAGAGCATTTTCAAGTATCTCTTGTTAAGAGCTACAGTTGCATTTCTGTTCAATGTAATCCATTGTCTAAGTTAAAATGCAAGTTAAGGTTTATGAGAAAGGAACTGAACCAGGCAATATATTTGGCAAGAAGCAAACAAATGAATTAATAAAAAGACTGGGCTTCAATCACACAGAAGTCTTATTTTTTCCAGATAAATTATTGATCTAATGGTGGATATTAACTAACTATAAAATTTCTTCCTTTAGAAGGGATGTCCATTTGGTAAAAGACACACAATTTCTCAAAATATATTCTTTTGATATCATGTGTAATTAAACCAAGCAATGCAATGCCACAGGATGTTCTGAAGGCCAGATGTCTAAGTGAGCTTAAAAAGGAATATGACAAGTTCATGGAATAAAAGTCTACCTGGGACTATTAAAACTGTCATGCCTGAGTTCATGCTTGAGTTTGAGAATTTCCAAAGCCATTCATTCAGGTATGTTAAGAAAGCTATCCAATAAAGTAGTTTCTTTGCTCCTGTACCCTTTCACAAGCAAACTGGAAGAAAAATCCTGGGTCACATTGACCTGTTGTCCCTTTCTTTGTAGTCCTTTGTAATTATATTATCATCAAGGCCACTTAGACACTTGGACTTTTAAAGATTTGAAGTAAGCTAGCTGAAGCCAGTGATTCAATGCCTAAACGTTGACATTGCTAAATTTACTTTGTGAGTTCTACAAGAGACCAGGAGCGTTACATGAATTGGTTACTGATTAATTCTCAAATACTCAGCCAGCAAGATCAGCCACAATCAGCCCTTCCATAGACCACAGCTGCATTCTACCCAGCCTAAAATATCACACATACAGTTATATATACATATATGTGTGTGTGTATGTGTGTGTATGAAATATATAAAAATAATATAAATTATTATATTTTAACAGATTAAATATAAAAGTATTGCTCCCTGAAACGTATGGTCATTTTAATATTAGACAGTTGCTGAATAAAAGGGAAGAAGAATCAACATGAAAAGAATTTGCAGCTTTTCCTTCTTGCAGCAATACAGTCATTTCAGAGCTACTTTCCAGCTGCATTCTCTTCTCTCATTCTCCTTTCTCTTGCCTTCTGGCTTGTCCATGATCCAGCTTCAACAGAAGAGCTGGAAGTTGTCCCTTAGACTCTTTGAATCCCCTAATTTCTGCTAGCAGGAGCTCTGAGTCAGTTTCATAGCTACTGTACAAAAGGTGGGATTTCTACATTATCCTCTTCATGTCTTCTGACAGAAAAATTATTATGCCTGATTATTTAATCATATGCCTTCACATGAGAACCCCAAGGTCCTGATCCTCAAAAGGAGGAAACAGCTCTAAAGACATGTTTGTGTAGCTGTTTCAGTAAGGCCTTAAATCTTCCCTTTGAGGTTTACCAGCTGAACCATCAACCTAATAAAATGTAACATGTTGCAATTTGGAGCTTCTCTGAAAGGTAAGCATAGCACTGAATGTAAACTGATAGCAGTCAGAATCCAAAATTAAATCCACCCTTCCTGCTGCAGGGGTAAAGAAATGTAATAGGTCTGTAGTTCAAAGACTTCCAGCTGAGTGGTGTTTAGGAAGCTTTCTACTTATTTTATTTAGGAACATTTTTACTTGGTTAGCCACCACTTCCAATTAAGACACTGAAACTGATGGGTTGAAACCTCAGCTCATTTTTTAAAAAATATCCTTCTGGTTATGAGCTTTATCGTCTCCTTTGTTTTTTTTTTCTTTTGACTAACTAGAATTGCTCACAAAATCTTTCAGAACTAAAAGTAATTTAAGAAGCTGTTCCTTGATGCATTTCAACTATTAGATTCCAGCCCTTAGCTTTGACTCCATAGCTGACTATGTGGAGACAGGCTTAGCGTATGTTAACATATCAAACATGGACATAAATTTGATGTGTTAGCAGGTCTGCTCTGATTAAACTTAGGATCAAGAACTTAATTGCATCACTATATAAGCACAACTTTATTGGATTACTAACCTGCAGAAAAGGGCAAAAAGGCAAATGTGTCTCTGTACATATGATTTTACATTGTTTAGTCTTATTGACTACACCTTGTTCAGCCTCAGGAACACTTACTTTTTTGGAGTGATTGCATAGAGAACCTAATCCCTCAATTTATAAAATCTGAATAAATTTATCTTGCACCTGTCACCTTCTGTTAAGTGTCAGAACAATTAAATTGATTCTGGAAACAAGCAGCCTAGATCTCGTCCTATATGGTTGTTATTATAATTGAAATTAAAATTCTGTTTATGAACCAAACCCTAACACTTTTTGCATAGGCAATATGGGAACAGAACCTTTTGCTCATAGGATTCTCCTTTCCTCTGAGCAGGTAATTAAGCAGCATGGAAAGATTACTCTAGTGGCCAAATGGACGAGGCTTTAGCCAGGAGAAGACCCTGGGAACCTGCTGGAAAGAAAAGAGGCTATATTAGGAAACAGCCTCCAGCATGGTGCTAAGAAAGAAGGAGATTTTGCAATCTGACCAGAGGGTTAGAACATCCTGTTCTAGTATTGCTAACTGCCTGGAGCTGCTCAGTGAAAAGCAAGATGAAAGGGAAAGGTGTGTCCTTCCTACACAGCAGACTAGATTTTATTCAACTAAAGACTAATTTTGCTTCTATTTGTGTTGTAAGAAAACATAGATTTGGAAGATTTTTGTCTCTTATGACATTCATTTCAAAGGAAATGTGCTGTAGATCCACTAGAGGACTGTCTGATTCAGACAGTACCACAACAAAGACCCTTATTCATGCTAGATGTTCACAGATTTCAGAAAACAGGTCTTTAAGGAGATTCATCTCTCTGTACTCCAGTATTTAGTATAAACAGCTCCTGTCTCCAACAAGATTAAAAAATTCAGGCTAATTTAATAGTCACTCCATAAATGAATACTTTATCACGTAGCTCTGATGCTTGCAGTTTACCTCATTTCATGACCTATGCCAGTCTGGTGCTTGAACCTGGGTTTCTATCTTCAAACTGGCTCCTGTGTATCACTTGGTCTAAGGAAAGAGGAACAGATTACTGGATCTCTCAGTCTTATACACACTACCTTTTTTTAGAAAAGAATATAAAGATTTTACTAAAAGTAAATATTCTATTAAAAATGGAATTTTAGCTTTTTTGAAAAGAGTAGAGTTTGAACATATGTTAAACTATTAAAACCTATCACACAGTTTAAGATAAACACAATATAGAGTCTAATGCTTCAACCAAAGATGCTTTGCCTTGGTAGCCTCTAATCATTCTTAAAGAAAGAAAAATGAATAGACTAGTTAGTGTCGAAAGAATATTTTACTATTCACAAAAGTATAATAAATTATTAGTCTTTTCTGTGTACAGTGCTTTAATTAAAAAATATCGTTTTCTGCTCAAATATGATAATGCACTCTGTGTGATGAATTAAAAGCCCCTGAAATTCTACATGTCACAGAAAATAAACTCTTTTTATTTATCTAATTAGAAAAATTAATGTTGGTTACTGTTACAATATTAAATGTTTGATGGACTGAGATGACATTAGATTATTGTTAAGCCTATTAATTATAAAAGACAAATGGCAAATAAAAACTCAAAACAAATTAAAGTGAGAATAATTTTATAGAAAAAAAAGTAAGTAAAATGTAAATATGTTTGTTACATTGTGCATGCTTTGGCCTCTAATATGTTTAATGTGCAATTTATACAGCACAACTAATTCTGGTGGCTTATTTTACAATGCAGAAAGTTAAAAAACAATTTGTCCATTTTTCTCTGAACTTTCTATGGTAGTTCATGGATTACCATGCAAAGACAAAAGATTACCCACATGAAAGCAGAAAGGAAATATCCTTACTTTTTATCTCCTTTTGGTTTTTTACACATAGAGTAAACAAAGGTAGCCGGGGAATAACAGAGAAAGATGAAGAAAGTTTATAAAACATGGATGGGATTAGTCTCACCTAGTTTTTGAGGTATGTGAAAATCTAGTTTGCATTTAAGTTGATTTTCCTGTGTTCCTGCTGTAACCAGTCAAGACAAACAGATGTCTCTGAAGGGCAGTTCTTTGGTGGAAGTGTGGTAGTGTGTTTGCTCTTCTGTTTCTTGTACATTTATCTAAACTGATTTTCAAACTAATGTCTTCCAGAGTGTATATTTCCCCCTGCATATGCAAAGGCAGGCAAAGAGCTCGATTCAGCTATCCACATACTTCTTTTTCAACATCCCAGACTCTACTTCTGGCTTCCATCAGCACTTCCAGACGCCTCTCCGAAGACTCCAGTAGCATGCTAGACTTGGCAGATATTCTTGGACATTTTAAGTTGTATTCAAGTCTCATACAAGTCAAGCTAAAGACTATCACTTAAATCGTAGTTGAACTGAACAGGAATCAGTCCATTTACATTTAGACATCTACAGCTACATGTCTCCTGGATGATCTAAACTCTTATTCAACCCTAGTGAAAATAGCAGATGAGATTCACCGAACCTCATTCTGTTTTAGATGCCCTAAGCTCTCAGAAGCAGTAACATGAAGCTTGACTGACAGCCAACAAGACTTGGAGGAGACTTGAACCCTTACGAGGAAGCAGTTAAAAGCCAGGCGGAATAACCTCATGGCACATAAAATTGCAGATGTTTATGTGTCACCAGGTTAATTTTTTCCTTCATCACTGCAGTTCATGAGGTGCAGAAGAATTATTTTTCTCATCCCACAGGAATCATCTACATTTGATCCCCTGAATAGCTCTCCAGATTTCGGTGACTATACTGTCTGGAATTGTATTGGTTGTAAAGGAAGCCTAGACACTCTACTTCAAGGTGGACTCTGACTTATTCTGAAAGTTGATCTCACTCAAAGGAGTTAGGATGAGCAGAGTCCCTCCTCTGAAGTGACAGAAATTATATCTTTTCTGTTATTGATGAAGTAAGGGTCAACAGAATTAACCCCTAAAAACACAGAACATCAAATATTTATATAACAGGAAGTGTTAAAACATTTACAGGCTAGGAGAGCTTTTGAAGATGCATCTAGATTTATCTGCTGAGGGACATTAGCAACCAAATCAGATTCAGGTCCTCTTCAAAATTATGGTTCTCTTTCATTATATATTTTTTTCTGAAAACCAAGATACAGAGAAATGCTGGTTAATCAAATTATAAGAATTTTATGGTCTGGCAACATATATCTCTTGATTGAAATTTTTCCATGAATTCTCTACTAAACCTAGTAAGTTCATGTGAAAAACTGAGGATGTCCCAAGGTAAGATTATATAAAATCACATAGCTTTAAATTTTAGATACATCCATCCAACTTTCATTTCAATCAATATGCACTATACACAAAAAGTTTATATAAAAGTAAATATCTCCATCTTAATTTGGGAAAAATAAAATTTATGGTAGCTTTTTTAATAGCTTGAACTATCAAGTGTCTAGTGCTTTGTTTTGTGTAGTGTTGGTTTTTTCTGGGTTTTTTTTCTAAATATCGCATTAAAAGCAGTTAAACATACATCACATAAACACCAATGTATGCATGTGTGTATACTTGTATACAAGACACTGTCCCACAAGGCAAGTACAGCAACAGAACTTCCCACTGACATCAGAAAAATATTAATATTTTAAAATCTTGCATGCCTTTATCTCCTGCTAATAAGGGTTTTCCTTAAAAAAGCTGTAAGAGATATTTTGAACAGATGGTAACTGGTTTGTTCTATCCTGCATCTCTTCACAACTGCCACAGAGCTTCACCATTCATTAATCTTCCATAGACTTCCAGTAGTACAGCAACTAAATTACACACTTACACACTCTGAGGCCAGGACTGCTGTCAAGCCTAAAATTGAACTGAAGTACACTCTGCCAAGTCTTTTAGCAAAACTCTCCTATAAAACAGTTAGAAAAATAAACATTTAGCTTGGAGCCTGACCCATGAACATTCAGTCCTAAAAGACGGAGCACTAGTTGGTCATTACATTTGGGCATTCTATGCAGCAAGTTGAGCTGTGATTTGTAAGTCGGAATAAAACCAGAAAACATCTGGTTTGAATTCACCTTGACTCATTAAGGTTTAAGGAGAGAGCTATTTCCTCTATGTTTGAAGTGACGAGGGGAAAAAATACATTATACCCACAACATCCCCTATGATCCTTGCATTTGTAATGAGGTCTCTACACAGCAGGTGATAACTAAATAAAATTGCAATCCATTTTTTTGGATTAGAAATTAGGCCACAAATTCTAAAATATCCCTGTTGCTTGAAAAACAAACATATGCATCAAATTCCTAATCTTCCATGCTTCACTTACAAAAAAATAGCTCTAGCATTTAGTCTCTGAACTCTGCCAAAGCTTCCACTCAAGTTTTCCTTGAACGTATTTTTTAAACCTAGAGATGGTTGAAATCATTTTTTTGTAATGTTGAATTCTTTCTCACAAAAGTTTTCATAATTTTACTCTCCAACATTTCTGAAAATCAATATTGGCAACTATACAAGGAATTCAAAGAGAACTTTTATCCCAGTATTGTACAGTGCTGAAGGGTTGGCTTTGCCATTTCCTCCTTTCACCTCCTCCATCACTTTTGGCTGATGCATACTCAGAAAGTACTGTAAAATGACAAACTCAACAATACAAGCAGCAGTAGTTTGGAAGCCTAACTTATCATCTATCTTTTATGGCAGTGTAGATATACATATTACATGTGTGAACAGATGTTCCCAAAATCCAAAACTGAAGTGTTGCAGTGAGTAGGAGAACAAAGCTCCGCTGTAAATAATTATATCGTTCCTGCAGTCTATCTCTTCTGTTCTCTATTTCCTTTGTTTTTCCATGGGAAAATAAGAAAGATTACATTTTTACTTCACAAAGTTTTATTGACTAATCTAATTGTTATCTTTCAAATGCAAATTTGAGGTTTTAATTTAGAACTACTACTATCTTTTAATTGCATCAGTTTTAGAGGAGAATTAGTATTAGTGTGCAATCTCTATAATCTCTATAATTATGGAGATTCCTGCAGTGGGAATCATAGAGCTCTAGATAGTATGTATCTGAATTTCTCTGTTTACCCTAATATTCTTTGGTTGCAAAATACGTCCAGGTACAGTTATGCAAAGCTGCAATATTAAAAGACAATACTTCTTGAAATTCATCTTACACGCTGAATAATTTTAAGTATCTTTGCTAATATTATTCTGTTTAAATCTGTGTTTCTATCTGGTGTGTAGCTTGTACAACCATTTCAATATCCAGAGTCTCACACAAATGCAAAGTAAAAAAATTAAGACACTTGGTTAAACCACTCATATCTTCTCAATATACTATATAATGCTGCATACAGTGTCCCTGAAGTAAGTAGAACTATTAGAAATCTATACCAGAAAATTACTTGTCATTAAAAAGGTATAAATTCCTCTCCAGACAGCTCCTATTTATATATATATATATGCTTCTCACATTTTGTTCTTTGTTTGTTGATCTTAAAAAAACCCCAAAAAAACCCAGCACAATGTGTGAAACCAGCCTGTGAAGAGCTCCTGAACACGAGACATTTTTTCTAAATTTTTAGACAGAATGAATCCATGTTCAAAGATTCATGATCTGGTTACTGCATCCACACAAGCTGCAGACTCAGAGGACATATCACCAGTTAAACTGTGGTCCTGGAATTAACTATTCATCTTGGCTTATGTGATAACATACTGGCTATATGTGCTTCAATTTTTCTAATGTATGTAAAGATGAAGAAAGATATATATTTAGGCAAACTATAGAGCACACAGTCATGGTCACACATATTTCTGAAGATTTTTGTGGTATCACACAGAATACAACTTTTCAATACAAATATAATTTGTTACTATATCTATTAAAGGAAAATAAAGACTAGGTTATGCACAACACTTAATGTATTTACTTTGTTCCCATAAATTTTTCCTGGAGAGAAAAAAGGGGGTCTTTGTGGGAAATCTCTATCACGTGGCTATGCAGCAGGGAACCCAGAGTAAGATTACTGGATGATTACCAGCTCCAAGTCTTTTTCAGCCTTTTAGAACAAAAACCTATATTTTCATCTACAGAAATTACTCAGCATTTTGTTCTACAGAAATTATGTAGCTGCATCTATACTTGTGAACAAACTAATGGGATTATTCTTCAGCATTCAGTATTAGTAATGCATCCATACCAAAACATTCATACCCTCCAGTGCCAGAAATTACATCCATATTGTCTTTTGGGAATTGTTCCTTTCTGAAACTGTCATCGGGAGGTATTTGTTAGTGCTTTTTGTAACAAACCAGAAAACATACAAAGGAGTATTATAAAATAACAGTACAGACAGATGCATTCCAGTGTCTTGCAAAAGTTCTCTTGCCCTGCTTAATTTAATAATAGAGATGCAGGCCAAAGTATGAGTAGAAACTAGACAGATTGCTGTCCAAAGCTACTGCTGGGCAGGAAAGATAACCTTTTGCTCTTTTGGTGGGTAAACTTTGAGTGTGATTTGTATTTAATAAGGGAAAATAAAACTGTTCAGCATCTGAAGGAGATATGACAAACATGTATAACTAAAATAGTCTGCTTTGCCAAAGTAAATGCATTGTTATGGGCATTAAGAACTACAAAAGATACCCAATCACTACTTTTTATTGATTTACTAATATAACCCAGTAAACATGATGGCACTTTAAAGACAAATAGGAGCCATATCCCTGACTTGAAAAGCATGCACTCTAAAACAATTGAGATAACAACATTATGAAGGTGTTAAGACCTGGATAAAGGGTAAGAGAGAGAATATTTTCTTACAATGGATTGACAGAGACTGACAAAATAATGGTGTAATTACAGCATTTTGCTATTTTGGTACCAATATTAAAGAGATTATTTTAACTATATAGAGTAGATATTTTCTTGAAGAAAGTTCAGGAAAAACACTTTATCACTTAAGTTTCTTTGCATAGTGAGTATGATTATTTTTAAAAAATGTAATTGTAATAGTATATGTTCTAAAACCAACTTTGTTCAGTGCAACTCCTTGTAGTTTTTAACTCCAGTTGAAATTTAAACAATTAAAGGTTAATCAAAGACAAAATGTTTTGAAGAGAGATCATAGCAAGATAGTGCATTTATCTGTTAATTGTCTGAGGACAAATTCACAGAAAGCTACTTTTGTTGGCTTTTATCTGGCTAAGGGCAATGAATTTCAGATGGTTTGTTCTGCTGATAATCAAGTTACTCACCAGGTTGTTCAAGGATTAGGCATCATTAGATGCTTGATAAATATATAAGTTTTAATATTAAAACCTTTTTTGTCTTTAATGTGAAATATATATCCCTAACCTAGTATATTAATTTTGTATTCAAGGGCCACTGTGTGATAAAACATTTTGTTCCCTTCCAAATAGATACACTTTGGACATCATGTATGGGGAAAGATCTGCAATATTTTCTCAAATTTATTAGACCTTTCAGGGTAATCTAAAAGATGTGACAAGAGCTTCCCTAATGTCTTTGGAAACTGTTTTTCACTTGTGCACTTGCATTCCAGGATTTTTAAATGTAAACAAGCCCAAATATCTCAATGCAAACATTGGCCAAAAGTTTTTATATTTCATGGTTCACATTTCAAATCATAAGCTTTCTACATCTAAAAAAAAGATGCATTTCATACCCTTATTCTTTGCTCTAATTCTCTGTTCTTTGATAGCAAACTCCAATAAATTTGTAACAAGTGTCCCCTGTAATTTCTTCCCCAAATTTTGCAAGTGTAAAACTTTCTTGTTTTCAAAGTTCAACAAGTGCTTCTTTTGCTCTTAGGAATACATCTATGCTTTTAATATCATTAAGGGTTGGATTGTCTAAGTGTAGCTATAAAGATATCATTGTATGAGTCAAATGAGAAAGTAACAGGAGCTCAGTGACACACAATCCTTCACTGGATCTGCAGGGGGAAACTATGCCACTGCTTTTAGGCTGTCTTAAAGGCAACATGAAATTCTTTCTTTTACCAAGGTATTTCATACCTATTAGCAATAATCAAACACCAGTGTAGTGGCACAACGAGTAGTGTCGGGATTGTAGTGCGCACTTCTTTTCTAAGCCCTTTAGGAAGATGTGACATGTACTTCCTTTCAAAGTTCCCACTTTGAGCTTCGGAGTACCCGAATGTTAACAAGTTTCATTGCTTTTTTAAAAGTAGAAATGCAAATGGGTAAAAAGGCAACTCTAGTAACAGCTGGGAGAAAATACCTGCTGTCTCCCAAAACCAAGGGTTTTTTTGTTCTCTTACTCAGAAAGGACATGTGGCAAGCTAAATAGCTATTATAGTGGAGCAAACGTTACTAAGGCTTTAAGAGAAAAAAAGAAACTTCATCCAGCCATGCTTAAAGTAGTTTCTGTTGACAATGCAAAACCAAAATTCACACAATTTTCTACCAGTTCTTGAAAGAAGTGTGATGCCATTGACAGTGTATTGAATGGAAATCACACATTCATCCAAAATATCCCGTGCCTAACTATGGAAGTTATATTTCTGTAAAAAACTGGCCCCAATACAATTACTTACACAACCTCTTCCACTACCATTATTTTCAAGTTTCCCTTCCCAAGTATGGGCCAGATCCAAGAATATTAGACCTCAATGTATAGTTACTGTTCATTCTTTGAAAATGTATCTCTGTTGCTAAACATCCAGCAATGATTTATATGTAATTTAGTCCATTTTAACCAAAAGGCTCACAATGTTAAGTCTCTTCTACATGCATCAAAACCATGTCCTTTTCCTTGTTTATTCAGTTCTTAGAACTTACAGGAAAGTAACTCTGTTGTTCCTTCTTTCACTGACTTAGAGCAGCCAAGGACAGACAGATGTAAGTGGCTCTGGTTATTCTAGATCCGTAATTTATATGAGTTTCTATTAGTGTTATTTTCCAGTCTCTACACTGCACTGTCAGACTTGGTTTGTTGACTGTGTGAGGTTTTTGTGTATATGGGAAATTAATCTGGATAAGATTAGGTCAGGAATGTATGTTTATCTTGCTCAGATTTTCTTACAATTTCTTTTTTTCTCACACATTTCAGATCATAGCTTTAGTTTCCTGTAGAATGAATTGGAGAACTGATACAGTCAAAAAAAAAAAAAAAAAACATTAGAAGGGCTTTTATTATTTTTAAGGAAGAACTGAATTGTAGTCGAACAGAACTAATTCAGGGTGCCTCTAAAGACTGTTATCCCTCTTGAATAAAGGAACAGAATGCATGAAATATGACACAAGTTGCTTTTTAGGGAATCTTGCAAAATCTGCTGCTTCAGGTTATTGGTTCTGCAAAACAACCTCAGTGAAAAACGTCACCTTTTCTGCATGCACGAGGTGAGATATCTGTAACTGTTTAATAAAATTACCCATCTGGCCCCAACTGACCAAAGGAATATTGCAGACCTTATGGCATCATGCTCAGCATATAAAGCTAGGCAAATAAAAAAGAAAGGGGAGGATGTTTGGAATAATGGAGCCCTTCTTTTCTGGAGAGGGTTGGACACCTGCCTGTTCATAGGAAGTTGTGAATGAATTCCTTGTATTGCTTTCTCACATACACAGTTTTTACTTTCTCTATTAAACTGTCTTTGTCTCAACTCATATGTTTTCTCACTTTTACTCTTTCTATTATCTCCCTCATCCTACCAGGAAAGGGGGGCTGTGAATAAGCAGCTGTGTGGGGCTTAGTTGCCAGCTGGGGTTAAACCAAGACAAGCTAGAAGCAGTTGGATTTAAAACAGTAGTTCATGCCTTATTCTACCAGTTGCCCACGGCACCATATTTATTATCTATATTACAACATTTACATCTAGTGCTGAGACCTTTCACACATTTTAAATTGTGTCAAACTTTCAGACTTTCCTAAAATGTAAAACATGTTGATTAACACATCATATACATTATTCACCATGATACATGTTGACAGTATAAAAATTAAAAAAGTTTTGCCATCTGCATAAATTTAGCAACCACTCTTAAAACACTTGAGTTACAGAGTAACTGCTGATTAGATAGGTATTTAAACTACAATAAGGGCACAGGACAGCAACATCAAGCATTGCCCATTAGAAACATTAGCCTGCATATATATTGTCACTTAGCAGTATACAAACAGTATCTCTGCAGTGGAAAAAAAACAATGCAGCATCTGCTATATTAATATCTATTAATAGCAGATGCTGATCATTGTTACGGGATGTTCTTGCTACCAGGCACTTGGATACACATTCGACACAGATTCACACAAAAAAAGGCAATCACATACTACTACCTGCAGTTCAATTAGCATTAAAACACTGGCCTCAAGGTACCTTAAAGGCAGATCTTTTAAGGTATGCTTGGCAATAACACATAAAATAAGGAATTTTAAAAAATTTCAAGGAAGTGAAATCATTTTACAAGCTGGATTTTTAAAGGTAGTAATAATCATTGCCTTCTGTTCTTTAAAAAGAAAGAAGAAACAGCAAAAAGAAGAAAATCAAAGAAAAGGGTTTTACAGAATGTCAAAAAAGAGTGGCACAAATCAATAAAAAGCAGGGAGAATTTCTGAGATGATGAATATATGTAAACAAGAGGTTAATTGTAAACAACAGTGCTGTGATGTCTGTTTAATTGCTAGAGAAGGAAGAAAATCTTACAAGACAGACAAAGTAGTTTGCACAGAACAAAACATAACAGTTGAATAATTATGATTAGTGCCATCAAGGGCTTTTTGAAAAGGGAGCAATAAGGGAAAGTAAAGCAGGCAAATCACAAACTGTTCAAGCCTTCTATCAAACCTTTAAGAAAGCATAACTTTGAAAAGGAATACCCAGAAGTCAGAGTATGATTTTACAAGATGGAACAGTAATGAAACAGAAAATTAAGAAACTTAGAAAACTTGAGTAGAGATGCTGAAAATGATCAGCTCTTACAAGGACAAAAGCAGATTCTTTTCCTCTATTTTGGAATATTCTTGCTAATGAAAAATAAGAATTCTATGATTATGATAAGAGAACTCTATTCTTTCAAAAGAGAAAGCTAGTGTTTTGATATGACATACATAGCACTGACCTCATCTTCTTTCAAACTTCATAACTGTCATCAGATAAAAACAGTTCCCTGAATGTTGCTAACTCAGCATGATGCTATTGGCCACTGTATTTATTACAGCATGTTTTTAAAATGTTGCAAGGGAAATGTAGGATTTCAGAAGTGCTCCAGGGTGGATTAACTCTCCTCATGTTGACACCATGATAAACTCTCAGTGCGTTTAGTGCAGAATGCTGACAGTAGATTCTTCTTCTCTAACTGTATCCTTCAAAGTTCTAGGTGTCAATTCTAAGCAAGCTACAAGGGATCCCTCTATGTTAAAAATAAAAGGACAGGCCCCCTTCAGGAGGTAAATTACCCTCCGGCAAGATGAGTATCTAAAATTAAAGTTAAACAAAATTCAGCGCTTTCTAGGGGTGGTTCCCTTCAGAGTGCAGATGGAGACCAAGGCAACCAAGGATTAGGCAAGATAAGTACATTTTATAAAACAAACTCCAGCAAGATAATTTTTATGGTGCGTATATCTGGAAAGTCTCTCATTGTTATGTTTGATCAATAAGAATATAAAAGCAGGGTCCCTCATGTTGAAAGATCCAGAATTACATTTATTTCCAAGCATTTTAAAAAAGTTTCAAGACAGAAGATATTATCTTTTACTAGAACCTTTGATTAGGGGAATCTAATAGAAAAGCATCATCACAAATTTTTGTTTATGGCAGGTGCTTAGCATACAAAACTATTTGTTACAACAAAACCCAAACAAACAAACAAAAACCCCCAAACTTGCTACAAAATTATGTTTTCACATTAAGAAACTTAGAATCATAGAACAGAATATCAGAGTCATAGAATATCCACAGCTGGAAGGGACCAACAATGAGTCCATTGAGTCCAACTCTTAACTTGATCAAAATCACTAGGGAAAGCATAAATCTGAAAAATTAGAGTTTGTTCTTTCCTTTTAACTCACATTCTGTCATTCAAAATAGGTGCCCTGTGTTTCACCATTCATATTTTCCCGGCTGACCTCCATATTTCAACTAGTTGTCTGTATTGTCAAAGTTAAAATTAGTTTGGTCAAGTCCCAAGATAATTTTAAGCTGGAAGACATGGCTGGGAAAATAAAGGCTTCATATGTGAAGCTTAACACACCCACACATCAATAGTTTTGATGCACATATTAAGCTTGGAACTTCACAACAGCCTGGAATTTTTCCTTAATTCACCGTCTTTTCCAAATTTCTGAAGAGAAAGATATAAATAATCAGGGATGGCACAGCTAAAAGGAATTTGTGCTTCAATTACACCTGAAGCTGACAGTTTAGACTGATATATTTCTTCGGAGATTTGGACAACTTCAGACAGCCATCTTCTTTCTAGTCAGGTGGTGACTCTTTTATGAAGCTTCTAATCTTGAGAGATGGCTCTATATATTAGTCCATCTGGATTCTGTGCAAACATTTGTATTTTATGCAACTGCTGTGTGGAAATCTGTTTTCTACCAACTGAGAAACATCTGTAGATTATGTCCTAGTTAATGCAGAAGGGCTTTGTTCATTTCTTTGCTTTGTCTTATTCACACTATCCCTCTTTTTATTAGTCTCCCTGCTGTCTAACAAACTTCAATTGAGATAACACACTGCTTTGAAAAATCTAGACTGCATTTGTCAGACAAAACATATACAGCAACTTCAGTTTTCACTTGCTTAAGGTTATATTCTCCCTGCACGTTGCACATATAATTCTCACAAATGTTAATGGGCTTTAAGATTGTGTACTGAGGGCAAACTGGAGCTCTTATATTAGTTGCTGGTTAGATTCCATCATGCTTCATAAAGCACTAACTGGTAAAATGTAATTGCTAGAACAAGGTCCATAACACAAAAATAATTTAGGAGAACAAAAACTTTTTCATTCTTTCTTAAAGTAAAATTATGTGTGTATGGTTATGTGATAAGAATTCTAGGGTACTTATATTTAAATGCATGTACAAGCAATTAGTTGATCCTGCATGGATTCACTTCTGTAATACATATTGTGGACTGATGAAGCAAAAGCTGTTATCAAAGTGAAAAGGAGCACAGGCTTTTATAAGGTCAGCAATTTTTCAATGAACTGGCAGAGCAAGGATTACAGCTTCAGACATCTTGGTACCTATTTAAATATCTAGAACTTTGAACATTTGTTGGTGTTTCTGGGGATAAAATAAATCATTTAGGAAAAGAAAAAGGAAAATAGACGCTTTATTACATGTATTTACTTCCCCTTTGAAGTTCGTGTCAGATTTGCTCATTTAAAAGAAAATAATTCCACTACAGTCATTACAGTAATTCAGCTTCAAACAGCCGATGAAACCAAGCTATATTCTGTCTGCTTTGAAGACCGTCAGTTGGTTTTCTCACACACATTTTGAATAAATCTCCTAAAACACAATGCTATGAAAAAAATTGACAGACTGGAAGGGAGTAAACCACAGTATCAGAGATATTAGAAATTAGAAAATAAAATCTTTCTCAAGAAGGTCATGTAATCTCTCCCTCGCTAGAGCAGAATTTTTTTCTACAAAGCTTTTTTCAGATTCAGTTTAAAAATGAACAAGTGGCATTTCCATCACTTCCCCTGGGAGGCAATTTCATACTTAATGTATTCTCAGTGTATATAAAGCAGGGAGGGACACCCACATCTCCCACTTTGTTGAAAAGTGCTCTAATCATTTGGGAGAGAGGGCAGGTGGGAGGGAAGGAAATGTATTCCACCCCTCTTGTTGAAGCTGTGTATCTATGCAGAAAAGATTTCAGGATATCATGGGAGGGAGGAGGGAGAGGGAGAGGGGAAAGAAGAGAAAGGGCTGTCTGCTAGTTAGCACATTTAGTTTGGTACAGGGAATCCTAGGTTATTGCTACGAGTTTTACTCTAGAGACTTTATTTTATCCACTGGTCAAGATAAAATAGGAAACATTTCTAGCTAATTTGTCTACAGATCTTATTTTTATAAGCTCATATATAGAAATGCAAGATTGAAGAGGCATGACCATCTGTTTTTCTCAGATGGTATTTTGCATCATGCGGATAGATCTTGAAAAAAATCCCACAACTTCTCTGGACAATCTGTTGGTGTTACATACAGTGCCTCATGCAAATTCCAGATTAGATGTTAATTTTACCTGTGATACTTAGTAATACATATTTAAAGACAAAATCATATTATGTTAGTAGGAAAATTAAATCATATTAATTTCCCTTAATTTATCTACAAAGATATTTTTTTGGCTTTGGCACATCAGTATCTTCCTGTACTACTCGAATTGGAAGTCCAACAAGGTTTAAGCAGACTGAGTTTAAAGTTATGCTGTGTTTGAGCTTCATGCTACTTCAATGTTAGCATTCCTTGAACAGGAGTTCAGTTGCTAAAGAAGTTGTGTTCTTTGTGACAGGCTCTTTTCTTGTCACATGCAAATACAGCCATTGCTGCAGTACCTTCTGTTATGAATCAGAGATAGGACAGAGCTCACTTTAGTAAGTGTAATCAATCCCCATGGATACTTGAAGGATTAGAGTTCTCTCTAAAAAGTGAACTTTGTGTTCCAATCTGTAAATGTTGAGTAGTGATCTAATTCAAGTTGTAACTCTACCATAAAACTAAACTAGCTTGCTGGGGTTTTTTTCTGTTCATATTCTGATTTTTTTATCAAGATATTTTTACTGAATGTCTCATCATTGGAGGATTTCTGGATTTTGTCAATGAAAGCTCCTCTGTGCCTAGTGGAATACTTTTCCAGTGGGTAAGTGGCAGGAGAAAGTAATTAGGAGAGGGGGGGACTCTAGGAAAGTCAAAAGATGAAAGTGTTATGACACTTAAGCAAGCTCAGATAAAATACTTGAGAAAACTCAATTTTAGCTCCTGTGATATGTAGACTAAAGTTGACTATGACTCTCATTCAGTCATAATGATAAGTTTTTGGCTCCAAACTCTATCTCTACACTTTATTCTTCTCCATCTGTTCAATCAAGTGTCACTCTTAGCAGCTTCCTTCATATCTTTCCCTCACACAAACTTTCCTCACACAGTTCCAGAATGGATGAATACATTCCAACTACAATGAGCACCCTCTAGCTGTTTTCTGTACCATCTTCTTTGTTTTGTGCTGAGCCATCTGTCGTCCTTAGAATGCAAGTCCTTTGGAGCAAAGTATTCATTAGTCACTGAACAATGATTTCTGAGCAAAATTTATACTTTAAACACCAACATTGTTACATTTAGAGTTTGAAGAAGTTAGAAGATATATTATTAAGTAAGCTCATCCAATACCTGTGGAAGTGATGGTGTGCATGATTATCTGTGCTATTACATGCAGTTTGAATGAATCTTCCATAGCTCTCTTCAATTTCTACAGTACAAAATACTTCACCTCGCAATATATCTTCAGACAAAGGCTGTTATTGATTCTGGAAGTCACATTCCTGCAAGTGGCAGAAAGATGCTGTGCACCACTTTCTTTTCCTTCTATTCCAAGCACCCATTGTTGTTGCAAAACAGATGAGACTGAGGATATTTACTACCTACTGTGCATAAACTCAAAGTGTGCAGCACAATTCTTACTTGTCTCCCAGATAGTGAAGTAAGGCTTCCAAGAGTGAACTCATTTGTCTGAGTGCTCATTTCACTTTCTCCAGGCACATAATCAAGATTAAGTAGGAAATCACAGTATCTTTATGTGCTTTTACAAAGAATGCACACAGACTTAAAATGACAACAAAATTCCAAATTGATATTCTCAGTGCAATGCCTGTCAATACAAAAGCAACTCAATTTTTATGCACTCAAAAGAAAAACAGAATAGCAAATTGGAATAGTAAAGAAGGCAGCCTAATCTAACACAGCACCAATCTCGAAAAGCGTGCTTTGATCTTGATCAAAGCTAGAGAAACTGGATGGGTACCTATCTTCACATCATCCATAGTATTCCTCCTGTAGTAGTAGATAGCAACTGCTACCTTGGTAGTGGTTACTCACAATGAAGTCAATGAAATTACTTGTGTGAGTAACACCACCAATGACAGGAAGAGATTAATAATCTGACATTTAGTGAATAATTTCTAACCTTTTACCTCAGGAAAAGGTAGCTGAGGCAAAATGTAGTGATTTTTAAAGAAACAGCCACCTCAGAAATGAGACTGAACTAGAAAAAAGCCCAAAACAAAATAAAAACAACAGCCCTAAAAAAACCACTGAAAAAACTCCAAAGCCTCAAAAAACCACCCCCAAACCAATAGAAAACCAAAACGCTGAAAAGTAGAAGGAAGTTACTGGACGTTGGTAAGGGCTCTTACTGTGATAAGTTGTGATAATTTTATATTTTTCAGGGCCTGTGTGAAAAATATAGGAAAGAGGAAAGTTGGCACAGATGTTAAATTACTGTGACAGTAGAGATCCAAAAGGACTAGATTAAAACTGTCAAATATGAAATGCATGAACTATATAGTGCATGCAAAACATAAGTATTGTTCATGATTTTCTCCACTTCTGATTTTCAAAACCCTAGAAGGACACCCTATAACTTCTCACTAATGTCCTTGATATGAGTTAAACAACACTTCAGCTTAATAGCTTTAGCCAGTAAAACACTTCTGAAAATACCCACTCCATTAAAAAAAACCTTCTTCCACTAACTCTTAGTCAGCCATAACCACCTTCCACAAGTGTTGTTCTAGTTTTTCCCACAGTCTCTTCACCAGAAAATTGAACAACATGCTATAAAGTCAAATTGATGCAAGCCACAGAAAAATGTGTTCAACAGACAAGACTCATGGATCTCTAGGTATGTGGTCTCTTACTTACACAGGTGGTCTGCAGCACAGGGGACTCAAACCAGTATTTCTGAAATTAATGCATACTGTATAAATTTATGTTTCCAACATATTTGTGGAAAAAAATCAAAAGCGTGACAGCAATTTTCAAGTCCTGTTGTCCATGGCTATACCACAGCAGTAGTATTTGAGAGGCTCTCAATGCTAGGAACTCAACAATGCTTCCCTTGCTTTGGACACAAGGATCAGCTGCATAGAGCTATATAAAGTCAGTGCATGACCACACCTTCATGCTTAACATTGCCTTGAAATGCTGGGCTCCCCACTTGTGCCATTTCATTGCAGGCGTCATAAAAGTCTAATTCAGTTTCTCTCTCTTAGATTTCTATTCCCTCTCAGTCAGCTGAAACTCAGAACTCATAATGGTGTCTGTCAGTGCTACGAGAGTAGAGAAAATTCTACTACAGTCTTTGAAATGTGTTAATTTTTTTAATGCGGCTGAACCAATGAGATCAATTTCATTTTATAAGTTCAAATCTTTGTGTTGCAAAAGTTAT
Organism: Edolisoma coerulescens; assembly: GCA_013397115.1. Taxonomy (NCBI): domain Eukaryota; kingdom Metazoa; phylum Chordata; class Aves; order Passeriformes; family Campephagidae; genus Edolisoma; species Edolisoma coerulescens. The sequence goes on from VWZW01000996.1 coordinate 230,841, forward strand.
GAAAGCAATAGATATTTAAAGAATGCTCCACCTTGAAGCAATTTTTATTTTATTTTATTTTTTGTATCATTTTTATATGAGTCTTGGAATTGCACAGCAGCAGTTCAGGAAGCAAAAAAATGAAAAAAACAGGTCTTCCAAATGTTTGAAAAAGACCACATATCAACTATGAGCACAGTTTTTGAGGGTTTCCTTGTAAATGTTATATAAAGTCATATTTGTATGAAGACTCAGATTTGGAATATATATTGAGTTGAGCTTTAATATGCTGACCTCTACATATGTCCTATCCAACCAGACTATGAAAAAGACAATATAAAGGAGACCTTCGTCTTTCAAGAGTGCAAAGGACAAACAACTGTCATCCTCACAAGATTAGGATGTTTTCAGATGTTTGCCTTAATGCCTCTGCACTTACTCACAAAGATTTACTCACAAAGCCTTCAATGCCTTCTGTGTGAAAGCAGCGAAACAAGGTCTGGCTACTCTTAATTAGGAGGTCAGGTTACTCCTTGGACACTGAGCTTTAAGAAACACTTGAGTTGTCAAATATCTTAGTAAATATATCTACACTGCTCGTGGGTCCATTTATTAATCGCAAATACACTATAGCTTTTGTCTTCTTCCTAAGCCTGCTAAAGTTTAGTGTAGACTATTCCACTGAGCTTAGTTTTCTAGTTTCAGTGAAAGGCATTGTTCAATGTATATATACATATGGTACATCATAGGGGAAACCACTCGGCCAAAATTATTCATCTGCAGGAATTTGTTCTACTAATAATTTTTTTGTTTCAGTGTCCCAATTAAGGAAAGTGCTTAGAGATCATGTCAAAACCAGTCTTTCTTTACTCTAAAACAATAGATCTTCTGCACGATATCCTATTATGAAGATTCTGTAACAACAATCAGCAGTTTGAACTTTCAGCTGCCAGGTGGTTTTGTGTGTCCTATGTGTCAGATCTTTAAACAAACATTGACAAAAGACACCTTTTCAAGTGCCTCTCCTCCATTTATAGCCTATCTAGTAAAAGAGTGTTTAGCAGAGCAATGGCTTGTACACTATGGAATGAGGAGTTTAATGGCTCATACATACTTCATTTGAAAAATATCAATAACCATTCACAAGTCTTTTCTTGCATAAACTGCATGAAAATCCCTATGTAAATGGTGCATAGCTTCTTTATGATTCATGCTATGGGTTGGTTGGTGTTGTGTGGTTTTGGGGATTTTTTGGGATTTTTTACTGTTAAATCGCTTATAAAAGCTTTGGTTTACCTGCAGAGTTTAAGGTAAATTTCCATTGGTGATAAAATACATGTTTCATTCCCTATAAACATTTTCAGTTACTTGAATAGGCTGTAAGGGATGCTTTTTTTTCTCCCATTATTAAAGTTGAAAATAGTCATATAGAAGTAGTCAGTAATATCTCTTTGGTAGATTGGCAGTGCAATTCATTCAGCCGAATTCAGAAGCCAAAAAGAAGAGTTTTATTTTAAAAACATTGATTGTTTCTTCATAGCATTTAGCCATGTAAAAAAACCAGAGACTAGAATGCTGATTTTCAAGTGTTTCCTTAATAGACAACCACAAGTTTAATGATGTTAAGCCATAGCCAGCAAGGGCACAGAACAGTGACTTAGACAAGTCTGCAATAAGCAAAACATGCAGCTTCCAGTTTTTATTTAACAGCACTTAGATAGCTGTTATCTAGCTATGCATTTGGGCATACTGTTCTCCTTTGGATTCTAACTAGGAATAACTAACGGATGCATGGAAGGTCTGAATTCTCTGTTTGAGGACTACCGTGTAAGTGGTTTGACCTGCACAGCCAGAGTGCATTTTTTTTAAAATATGTGACAGTGTAATATTAAAGGATACCATAAGCTACTTAACCAGATCCAATACTTTTATAATCCCCTAATGTAGATTAGGACTTTCTAGAATAATATTTACCCTACTGTTTCCCAGTGAAAGTGAAACACCTGAAAAAGACGTCTTGAATGAAAAGAAACATTGGGGGG